>CAHIKZ030000446.1:2412500-2867500 GCA_903632075.3 Acanthosepion pharaonis | reverse complement strand
ACCAAATCACTTGAAGATACCAAAAGGTTGAAACCAAGGTAGGGGAATCGGCTGATTTCCTAACTTACTATACTTATACATAGATAAACCTAGTAAGCCAGACAAACCTACCCAGGTTTTACCTAAGCGGATCGTCAGGGAAAGCTGGCTAAAGAGGCAAAAAAGAAACGCATATTTATAGGTGATAGTCAAAATTATACCATGTGACCAAAGATAAAAAAAAAAACAAAAAAAAACACAAAAACACCAGGGGGGGCGGTTAAAGATTTATTCCACTAAAAGGGGAGGGGATATTAAAATACAAACATTAAGGCGGAATGACAAAATAAACGAGGAAAATTTGTCTTAATTCAGTAACCAAGATTTTTTATGCCTACATATGCTAAGAATATTTATTGTCAAATCAAAAATTCGAGGGTTTTTCGAAATGAGTAAAGTTACCTATATTAGTATTTATACTTATATATATATATATATATATCAATCCCTGTACAGTAGCGTGTTTAAATGAAATTATGTTAATCAAATATAAAAGCACACATAAAATCTTGTAATTCATGCAACTTTTCTTTCAAAATTCATTTCCTAACTGAAATTCTTTCACAAAATTAATAGGAGAAAGAAAATTGGCATGAATTTATTGTTCGTAGAAATATTTTGTGGAATTGATCTGGAGTAATATCTATTCGATGCCTTCTAGAAGTATCTATTTTTTTACTTATCAAACTCATATCTAACATGGTGGGCCTGCATGTGTTTTTCCGAATCTGGATCAAAA
The DNA here is from genome assembly GCA_903632075.3 of Acanthosepion pharaonis. Lineage (NCBI taxonomy): Eukaryota > Metazoa > Mollusca > Cephalopoda > Sepiida > Sepiidae > Acanthosepion > Acanthosepion pharaonis. The sequence continues at coordinate 2,866,722 of CAHIKZ030000446.1, read as the reverse complement.
TCCATAAATTGTTGCTTCAACTTTCCAAAAGTGAAAAAAAAAAAAGAAGTGTTGAAAATTCTTTTCACTTTTACAAGTGTTTTCTATCTCAGTTCACTTGACATTTCATTTATCTGCTGCAGGCAAATGAAAGCAATGAGTCCATGAGCTGACGACACATGTTTTGGTGGTAAAATCTTGCCTCCCTATATGCCGTTTCTATGGAGACTGAATATGAGCAAAATTTGAAATTTAAAATTTTCTGTTGAGTGAAACTTCTTGAAATAAAAAGAAACTGGAATCAAGCCTGTCACCAGGTGGAGGCCTGCCCTTCCCTGAAAGTCATTTGCCAGACACTGTCCAAATTATTATTTGTGGCTCTCCTCACTTAAAGTCACACCTCTAACTCAAAAAATTATGTCAACAGGCCAAGTTGCAATTAGTATACTGTGCTAACACAGATGTATCCATCAAAACCATGTTAAGAAAGGGAGTACTATATATTGATATAAATAGATAGTTACTGTGAGCTATACACACACACATGCACACATGCACACACAAAATTGACCAATGGCAGGCAATATCACAATCAGTTAACACCTAAATAGAGAGTTCTAAAAATATACATAATGTTCACACCTGGTTTTTAGATAAGAAAAAAACCTGCCTCACATGAACTAGTATGATCTCAGACAATATAATTAACCAATCAAAGGATTCTGTTTAGTTTTCAGAAGCCCTAAACCTTGTTAGCTGGCAATCATTCCATAAACACTTAAAAAGTGGATCAGCAATTGGAAAAATTAGTAGATCTACTCACCTCAAAAACCCACTTGGTACCACAGTAACTTCAATAAAACATTGCTGGCTTCTTCTCCACACAAATGCCTGATACAGATGCCAAAACTGTTATTTGACTTTCTTTTCTTCTGAATGTATGTACATGAACAAACCCCTTCTTTCTTATTGACATATACTCTCTCTCTCTCTCTTTCACACAGATGCAGAATCCTTTGACACTAATGCCAACTTAAAATTCTGAATTCAAAACAACATTTCTTCGGAGACTTCTCATACAGTTTGTAAATACCAGTTTCTGTATGATTTATTGTTTGCTAAAAGAGAAAAGTTTACCATTGTTATCTACCATATTTATTTATGTTATTTACATTTTGCTATTTTCTAATTTATTCTTGGTATTGTTGGAAACTAAAAAAAAATTATCTTCTGTTTCTGGACTTAAGTTATTGGAATATTTGTTGCTGCTTTTCTAAATATTAATTTTACTTTCCTACAAAGCAAAAGACAACAAAAAAAATGAGATGGACACAATTAGGTAGATAGATAGATAATGAACAGAATAAGATAGATAGATAGATAATGAACAGAATAAATCGAAAGGTAATGAACAGAATATGATAGATAGATATGAATCAAAATAGTTAGATAGATAAATATGAACCAACTGAGATAGATAGATAGATAGATAGATAGATAGATAGATAGATAGATAGATAGATATGAACCAAGTGAGATAGATAGCTATGAACCAATTGACATTGATAGGTATGAATAAACTGGAATAGATAGATAGATGAACACAATTGTAACGATAGATAATTCTGTATAATTCAACATAAAAAGTGATAGATAGATATTAATTTATTATATTGCTTTCATTATCAAAAGTGATAAAATACTAATTATCAAAATTAGCTAACAATTCCAAAATTAAAATATTCAAGGGAAGTAATTGAAACTTGGTTTTGTGGAGTAATATTGCCAGCAGACAACTAATCTTCTCTTGATATCTTCAATTTGGGAATAAAATTTGAAGAGTGAATAAAAACCACCTAATTGTTTAACAGGAGATTAACTGAAGAGCAGGTGATAATTAATAAATTTGCATAGTATTCATGGAGTCAACTATATTACATTTCAATTTATATTAGTTGTTGACAATGAACTTTTACATTATGAATTTTCTTTGGCAGATAAACAGCATCGATTAGCTCTCTTCATTTAATAACAGTTCAAAGTCTTTTTTTGTTAGTCCCCATCCAAAGCTAACATTCATAATTTTAATGTATGGAGGCCTAAAAAGACAGAAAAAAAAAAGATTAAGTTAGCTTTACTTTTTCCTGGTGCTAGTTTGCAGTGAATAATTCTGTCTTTAGATTTTTGTTTAAAAAGTTAATCATGTTATTTACACTATTTACATTGTTTGGACTACTTTCCTCATCTTTACTGTTATATTCATGAAAATATTCCAACAAACATTACCTGAAGAAGGCCGAAACACACAATGGCCGAAACATTGTGAATGTTGACAATAAAGATGAGAACAACAGTCTGAACACTGTAAACAGTGTAAATAGTTATAACACCTCATCTCAGAAATGTAGAAATATATATATATATATATATATATATATATATATATATATATATATATATATATATATATATATATATATTATATATATATATATTATCTTTTTGGTTTTCTATTTTAGTCAAACTGTCAGTTACTTTTTAACTTTGTAGAAGAAGTGGCTAATGCCATCAAAGGTTTTGTCATACTAATTACTTCCTGCTTCAAATCTTTCCTACTTAAATGCATCATGTAACAATGTTAAACTGCACATTACTGACTTGCAAGTTGACTACATGTGGATTTTTACTCCACCACAAAAAAGTACATTTTAAATATTTCTATTATCCGTCTTCATCTATGTGCTATGTCCATTCAGAACATAAGCAATTACAGCTCTCCCCAACTTCCTATTTCATGCAACTCTTAGCAGTTTTTCTCCCTTTGCCAAAGAACCCCACTCCCTTTTCTACCTTCCATTCACACAAACTCTCCAAATAAGTAGCTTGCTGCATTCCCCTATCTCTCTTGCCCTCAATATGCCCTATGAGGGTTAAGTTTTCCACATGTATCTAACTATACTAATACTAACAAAATACTAACTCAGTAACAATGTCTTACTCTGTCAGAGTATTTACCAAAACAAGAAATATTTGTCACACAAACAATGTCCAGTCTAAAACAACTTGTAGATTTTATTCAAAACTGAGTAACCATCTCTTCTTTTGGGGTAAATTAATTCATTACATCCATTTATTCTTTATTTATAACCCATCATGCATTAGTCATCACATATAGTTTAAGCAACTTTATTCAACATGGTGATGTGGGTGTTAAAAAAGTTGTGGGATTTGTGCATATGTTTTTGGTATGAAGCTTGCTGAGATATAGACATGATATATATTCTTGAATATTGGGAAGTTCATAGTTTATGTTGGTGAAGATTTGTTTTTTATAGTTGGGGTTATGATGAGGTCTTCTATTATTTTTAAACTTTTATTATTTTTACAGTTAAAGACATGTATTTTACTTGTGTTTTTGATAAGTATATTGCATACTGAATGACAGACTTATAAATGTGTATATTGCAGATGTTAACAAGGTTTCAGATTTTGTGTGTATTTTTAGGTGAAGGTGTGTTTTTCAATATATAAAGAAAGAAGATTGAATCAGTTCTGTTTTAAATACTTTATTTTGATATAAATGTTGAAAACAAAATTAAATGTTGACTATTGAAACAAAGTTAAATGTTGACTGTAAAACAAAATTAAATGTTGACTGTATTGAAACAAAATTAAACGTTGACTTTATTGAAACAAAATTAAATGTTGACTATTGAAACAAAGTTAAATGTTGACTGTATTGAAACAAAATTAAATGTTGACTGTATTGAAACAAAGTTAAATGTTGACTGTATTGAAACAAAATTAAATGTTGACTGTATTGAAACAAAGTTAAATGCCTCTTGAGTATGTCTGTTTTCCTATTTAATTCTGTTGTGGCCTCTGTAGGGGCCAGAAAGAAAGACACAGAAAATGAAGGTAGGTTGAAAAAGTATATTGAAGATATATATCAAACAATAGTGTTAGTAATAAGTAGATTAGCACTGCATCTACTACTCCACTCCACTCTACCCGAATCTCGCTGTTTGTATTTATTAGAGGAGGAAGAGTTCATTCTACTGTAGGAGAGTTTACCACAACAGATTCAGAAATAATTTATAGGAAGTAAGACTAAGACTGAGTAAAAATGGTTGAGCTCAAGTAGGTCTGGACTGAGTTGGGATGACCAAATCTCTATTTCATGACTAAGGCTGCTAAAACACATCTGAACAAAATCAATTGAAATTGGAAAGAGAAAGATTCTGTCCTTTCTTTCTGAAAAAGCGGATATAAAACCGTACATATGACCAGAAACCATTTCCAGTTTCTTTATAACTTGCATCATGGGAAAATGAATTTATTTGTTTTTTTTTCATTTTCTATTATTATTTTATTTATTGGTTTTATTATATTTTCCCACAGGGTCTCCTTCTCTCTACATTAACAGGAGCTTCCTGATGTAATAAGTCACTGCAAATAATAATGAATATATAATTCAATAACATAAGAAGAATAAGCAAGATATATTATTGATCCTGAACTAGTGTCTTGATTTCAGTCACTTTCCTACAAACATAAAGTTGCCTCCCTCTGCCTTTTCTATAAATACTTTCTTGATAATTATTTGGATGAGCTCTTTGCTATGGTATATAGACTTTATGGATTTAAGTGCAATACTAGATTAGCAACAAGGTCTTACCAATTTACAGTTGAACTGGATAGAAATAACTATAAGTTCTATGCCAGTAATTTCTTCTCTTGCCCTTCTTGTTTGTGAAACTTTCTTCTGGCTTCTTGCTTTCCAGCTAACTTTGATCTTCAAAAATGTAAATGCAATGTCAGTCATCATCTACTGTCTTATTCATTACACTTCTTTTGTTCTCTCTCCTTAATAATGTTTCTCTTTTTCTTATTATTTCATACCCTGTAGCCCCTTGTGTCTTAATGGCTTTACTGCCTGACTTGAGGTAAATTCGATTTAAAAACATATGCAAATGCACTTTATTTTTTAAAGAATAAAGTTGATAAAGAAAAACGGAAATTATTTATGACTAAAAGAAGTGAAACAGAAAAATGAAAAAGAAATAAGATAATTATTTCCAACAAATAACAACAGAGTGAGAAAAAATAGAGAGAAATATATATTTGAGAAAGAAAGAGATAAAATGAAAATGAAGCCATATTCTCAAAGTTTATTGCAGGTTTATACTTAGTTTTTCTATACAAAGAACTTGATATTTCTTAAGTTTATAAATGGATGGGCCAATGAGTTTAGCAATATTTAGTGGTGACTTTTGGTTTATAGTTAGTTTCTTTTAACTTGATAATTCCTAAGTTTATAAATGGTTGTGCCAAGAGCAACAAGAAGAAATACAAGTTTAGTATCACAGTCTTTTGTGGCTACTTTTCTTAGATTCTTTTTTATTTTTAGTTTTTGTATATTCCTGTACATCTAGAAGGTATAAGAGATTTTAAGAGACAGTTTAAAAATATAGAAAAATAATTAGATTTTTTTTTTATTTGATCAGTTAATACCTGTTGGGTCTGAAGAATATAGAATTGGAAAAACTGACTGAGTTCAACTGATTGTTTTTCTTATATTCTCATATTAGTTCAAACACGGCATATATAGTGTTACTTTCTGCTTCAAATCTTTATGCCTCACATGACTGTACTAAGTTGCCATTTGTTGACTGACTTGCAAGCTCTCTCTTGTACCTTGCTACAAAAATGTAAATTGACTATTTCTACTATTATGTGTATTTAACTATTCTAATACTAACTAAATACTAAATCAATAATGCTGTCTTACTATGTCAAAGTATTTAACCTGTTTTTAGTGGGCTAGGGAAACCCCCTAGCCCATTCAAAGTTAAGAAAATGTTGGCATTAACAAACAAAAATTAAAATTGTTGATTTTGTTGAGAAAATAGACTAAGAAAATAGTGAAATAAAATGAAATAGAAATTATTATTCATTATTTTTGTTTTCAATTCTCAAGAACAAAGAAAATGCATAAATACACTTCCATATGTGCAGGTTTTATAACAATTCTTATTGCTTTTAAAAAAAAAACATTGCCAAGGAGTGATAGTAGTTAAAATAATAGCTGTGTCAATGGAAAAACAATCCTTTTGACACTCCATTTTTTTTTCAGGCACAATGATTCAATATTACCGATACTTCTTTTTTATCATCCAAACTTGATTCAGCTAAAGACAAATTATCCGAAATATGAAAAAAATAAACACAGAGACTTTAACAAAGAATTTTTGATGGACTTTAACAAAACCTATATAAATGAAAAAAATGATAGCCCATAAACACAATTAAATGAAACAAATTCTTCACCAGATAAAAGCAAATTTTTCCCTTTAATTCATCATTCAACTAATTTTATTATCAAGTTCACGATTTTAAAAAAATGGTAAACTTTGATTTTGCACACTTTTATTTCACTATCATTGCTGATGAATTGCTTAAAGGTCTTAACTCACTTTCTGTTCCTATTTCTTGATGTCTTTAATAAGTCATGACATTTCAATTGATATCAGCTACTTATTCACTTGAAGTGCAAATTGAGAAACACTTATTGTCCAACTTGAAAATTTATCAATTCCATATTTCAATAATTTAATCTTTCACCTTTGAAATTTCTTCACTTTTATGCATATAAAATACAAAAAAAAATCTCTATGATTTCAGTGTTTTCTAAGAAGGCAACAACAAAAGATAAAAAAATTTATATAGAATATTCTCAATTATTTACAAGTAATTAAGCTTTGACAATTTATATATATACCAATAGAAGTATCTGACATTGCCTGGGACAGAATTATTGAAATGTTTTCTAAATTAATTTCTAAAAGATATATTCCATGAATATAACTATCTCATAAAAATTAACAAAAATCTAGGATAAAATAGAAATGAAAATAACAAAGTGTATTTTTAAGTGTTCGACTGTTACAAAAGGATTTCTTTATATCCAATATTTTTAGATTTTTCAGTGGGTGCATAAATGTAAAGATTTCTTTTGTTTCCAACTCTGGAGCATCCAACATACAACTGACCATTGGGAAAAACAAAGATCTTCTAAGTGTAATACGGTCACTGACAGTATTTGACCTTGTAATTTGTTTATTGACATTGCAAAGCTAAGTTTGACTGAAAATTGCAGTATCTTAAAATTGAATGGAACACCTGCAGAAATCAAGGGAATTGTTGGTATATAGACATATTTTCCCACAAGTAGAAAGGATTGTTGCTTCAATAACATGAGGCATCATTCTTTTCACTATAAGTCTTGGACCATTGCAAAGTTTTTGAGGATCAAGATTTCATAGTGGCATTATTGGTGAGCCAATTTTCAGATCTTGTCTATGTGGTGGTAATCCAGATAATTTAAGAGAATTAAGGAATTCTGTTAGATAACTGACTGCATCCAACTGAGTTCAAAATTAATTGAATTGACTATGGTACTTTTGGGTGCTAGAATGGCTCTCTCAAACAACCATTTACCATTTTGATAATGAGAATTGATATGTGGAAAGAATTTAGCAATTAACTCCAATGTTGATGGTACTAAAGTACATATGGGTGATAGATCAATGAAACTTTCACTGTCAATTCGCCCCCACCCTCTCCAAGACTTAGAAAGTTTTCAGCAAATGATTTGATATCTCCATACAGGTATGTTCTCATATCACTTGTCAATTTTAGGATTTTCACATGTCTCCATAACCATAGATTATTTCAATGAAGCTCAATTTTTTTCTGCTCTTGTACCTTTTAGAATAACAGAATAGATTTCTCTAAATCACCAGAGATACAGGTATTCCATCGATCAGAGAATCATTGTTCCTAATGTCTTTTAGTGTTCTATCCAAAGCTCCAAAATCTGTCTTATGGTTCATAGTGCATTCATCCCAAACAATCAAGTAACACCTTTTGATAACTCATGAAATTCCAGAATTCTTTGGTAAATTGTACAAAGGATTTTCATTTCTGTTCAGGTCCAGAAGAAGTTTGAATGTTGAATGAGCTGTCCTACCTGACCAAATGGTAATGTAGCTGCAATCTTTGTCCATTTTCTAAATGAACATCTAGTGGCTGAACTGTTGAATATAACACATGAATGGGAAATCTAAATGAACATCTAGTGGCTGAACTGTTGAATATCGCACATGAATGGGAAATCTAAATGAACATCTAGTGGCTGAACCATTGGATATTGCACATGAATGGGAAATCTAAATGAACATCTAGTGGCTGAACTATTGGATATTGCACATGAATGGGAAATCTAAATATCCTCCATATTGCTTCATTGCTGCTAATGTATCAAATTTGCTGGTACAGGCTTATTTCATCTCTTCAGTTTAATGTTTGGTTTTGCCTATTTTCATTTGCATTGTTTGTTTCTTGTAAAGCAAACATTGTTGCATTTGACCCTTGGTTGACATATTTGGAGACTTATTTAATTGACTTTACAGAGTTACAGAACTCAACACTGATGTGAGCGTCAAAGATTTTCAAGAGTAGGTGACTGTATGGAACTATGTATCTATTGTTAATTACAATTGGATTTTGTTCTGATCCAATTACTGCCTCAAATCCACCATCATCTAGCTTTCTTCTTCTATAAGAAAGATAACCATTTTCTCCAATTTGTGTTTCCTTTAAGAAACTTCCTGGATAATGCTTGTTGCACTTGTTATCAATCATACAGGGACAATTTCTGCAGATATTATATAATCCACTTGACTGGTGTGAATTTTCACCATCATCCATATATGGATATAAGGAAACCTCATTTTGGCCACTCAAAGGTATACATGTAGCATGTTACATCAATGAAAACTTTCCCTGAGGTAATCATTTTCCATTAATTTAATCTCTTTTAACCTGAAAACTCTTGTAATTAGGTCATGCCTGTTCTGTTGGTTTTACCCAGAGAGAGATTCAGCATAACTTTCTTTCCAATTAGGATGACAGGTGGATGTTATAAACAAATTTCATGCATATATCTTGGACTGCCAAAACAGGTTTTAGGTTCTGTGAAGGTGATTAAAAAAAATTCTCAGATCATAAGGAAGAAAGCATGAAAGTGCATGCATGAAACTTATTGGAGTTTCCTTCAACATGAGGAACCCCAAAATGATACACATCTTCATGAAACTTATTGGAGTTTCCTTCAAAATGAGGAACTCCAAAAGCAGGGGGCCAAAAACAGAAAAGCACCATATGAATGATGAGTTTCACATATTCTTCTCAGCTTATTTATCATGACCTTGAAGAATAATATCATGTTTTCCAAACTTTTCTTTGATTATTGCAGCGACTTCATTGCATTGAGGTGTACTGAAACATCAAGAACACTCACGTGAGGGCCTTTTGTCAGCATCTATAACAATCTTGCATTCAGAAGAGGGTGAAGGTTCTAGATCAACTTTAAAGCTTTTCAAATAACTGTTCCTTTCATGAAACACATGCAGCTTTTTAATTGCATCAATTTTTGTAACTCTCGTTGTATCAACTTTCTTTTGAGGCTGTTGAACCAAATCAGATACAAAATAATTGAGGCTCTTCATTTGGTTGTGGCAATAAAGATCCAATATGATGATACACTTTAAATGTAGGCATAAATCTTCTCCCATGAATAATCTTAGCATCAAAAGAGGTCAGCTAGAATGTACCATTGTAGTTCTGAAAGTTTTTAAGAAATTCCTTTGAATCATTAATAGCACCAGTGAAAAGTTCCTTCAGTGGTTCTGGAGGATCTTGACCTTACCCCCTGTGCAGCACATACCAGGAGGTAATTTTGCCACTTTTTTGCTCCACAATAGGTACAAAGTTTTGTCATTGCACCAATCTGCACTTTGGGATAAGATGCTGTTGTGTATGATACACCTAATTTACATAAGCGGACTACCGACCATATAAATATGGGTTGGTACCGGAAGACGGGGAAGATAGTAGAGATTAAGAAATTGAATCCAGAGACTCTGCCCGACTGCGATTTAGTCAACCCATTATGCAGGAACAGTCTTCCCAAGAATATACCAAACTAACTGTAAATATTGTGTACCTATTCTTTGTTTCAATACATTTTGTTAACGTACATTTTGTGTTGTATTATTCCATGCTTATTTAAGTTTCAACAGATGCATAATCAGTTGGATCATACTTCATAGTGACCAAGTGTCATTGGAGAAATTTTCAGTTGCATGATTGGGAAATTCTTCACCTGTCAAGAGAAAATCTTTCAGATCTTTGCACTTCAGTTTCATTTTGTCTTTTTTTGTTGATTTCTAACCCCCATCTCTCTCAACCTGTTAGGCCTTGAGACTCAGGCTCATTTTGAGACTCAGGCTCATTTTGAGACTCAGGCTCTTCCATGTCTTATCCTTGTTTCTTTAAGCTCTTCTTCTCTCTGCCCTTGACTTTGATTTTGTCTTATCTCTTCAATTTTAGCTACTATGGAGATTCAATTATCATTTTGTTACTGTGGAGATTCAATTATCATTTTGTTATTATGGAGATTCAATTATCATTTTTGTTACTATGGAGATTCAATTATCATTTTTGTTACTATGGAGATTCAATTATCATTTTTGTTACTATGAAGATTCAGTTATCATTTTTGTTACTATGGAGATTCAATTATCATTTTTGTTACTATGAAGATTCAATTATCATTTTTGTTACTATGGAGATTCAATTATCATTTTGTTACTATGGAGATTCAATTATCATTTTGTTACTATGGAGATTCAATTATACTTTTGTTACTATGGTGATTCAATTATCATTTTGTTACTATGGAGATTCAATTATCCTTTTGTTACTATGGAGATTCAGTTATCATTTTGTTACTATGGAGATTCAATTAATCATTTTGTTACTATGGAGATTCAATTGCCTTTGTTCTTCTCTTTCAACTAATCTCTGCCTCTCTTTCCTTATGACAGCAGAAGATTTTCTTCCAAGAGAAGATTTTTTTCTTGGGAGTCATATTAATTCATCCCTTAACTAGTTTACTGTCTTACTTGTACTAATAATATTGTTTGCAACAGATATGTCACTAATAAAGTACTCTCACTAATTTATAACAGATGTGTCACCAACAAAGTCTATTGCATTGAGGTGTACTGAAACATCTTTGAGGTGTACTGAAAGATCTATGAAAAGGCTAAAGTATGTTCATGTTTTTATATATTATGGTCAAAGTATTGCACAATATTGTGCAATACAGAGGTCAGGTCAGATGCAAGTTTAAACTTGTTAACTCAAGTTTGACTATTACAGAATCTATTCTCTACCTTTTGGGGCACCTTATACCCTTACTTCAAATGCTTTTTGATTCTCTGCCAATCTTATTAATGGAATTTTTTGAGGTAAGTCAATGTGAAATTTTTTTTACTACATACAACCCCATTTTAAGGACTGTACTATTGCTCCTTTCTAAGAGAAAACATGTGCAATGGTTATGCTTTTGGATTTTCTACAACTTTTATTGATGAAATTTTTCAAAATAACTTGATGTGAAATTAATTTACAAAATAGATAAACCATTTTTGGCTCCAAGGTGGGAACACCATACCTACTTCCCCTACATATTATTAATAGCATAAAACCTAATCTTGGTCCAAACCTACCTAATTATGAAAGATTGGTCCAGTAATCCCATAAGTTCTGTCCGAATTTTGAATAAAGAAAACAAGTGACCAAATATTACATTTAATTACAGATTCAATCAACAATGTATTTTCCCTGATTATCTATGACTTCATTCCATCTATTAACAAGCTTACTAATTCCATTACTGTAAAATTCTTTTGGCTTTGATTCAAAGAACTCACAAATGTCAGTTTTAACCTCTTCCTGTGTTACAAAAGCTGTTTCTTCCAAATGATTCTGTAAGCTATGAAACAAATGGTAGTCTGAAGAAGCAAGATTGAGAGAATAAGGTGGATGAGGAATTTTCTCCCAACCAGGTTCTTCGATCTTTTGTGATGTGATTCTTGCTGTGTGGGGGTCACGCATTGTCCTGATGAAACATCACCTCGTTTCGATTCACTAGAGCAGGTCTTTTTTTCCTCAAAGCTTGGTTCAAACACTCTAATTGCTGACAGTATATTTGAGCATTAATTGTTGCATTAGGTGGTAAGAATTCATTGTGGATTATTCCTTGGCGATCCCACCAGATTGAAAGAAGAACCTTTTGCCCATGAAGTTCCATTCTCAACTGTGACTGGGGTCCTTCCCCTTTACCAAGCCACTGTCTATGACCCTTAACATTTCGATAAAAGATCCATGTTTCATCGCCAGTCACAAGTCTATCCAAAAAAGGTGAAACAAGTTGGCGAGAATGGAGAGAAGAGCAGATGTCAACTCGGGATTTGAGGTTGTTTTCAAACAATTCATGAGGCACCCATTTTCCAAGTTTAGGAACTTTTTCAAGTTGTTGAAGATGACGATGAACAGTTGTATGGTTTGAACTGAGAAGCACTGCCAATTCCTCAACTGATAAAGCAGGATTTTCTTCAAGGGCTGCTTCAAGAAGCTTTTCATCAAACTCAACTGGACGTCCGGTTCGATCTTCATCTTCAAGGGTGAAATCTCCACCTCTGAATTTTGCAAACCATCTTCTACAAGTTCTTTCATTCACACATTCCTCTCCATAAACTGAGTGAATGTTTCTAGCTGCTTCGGCTGCTGAGTTTCCTTTCTTGAACTCATAAAGCATTAAGTGCCTCAAATGATTCGTGGGGACTTCCATGTTAGCAGGGTTTTAATCAAGCAAAATTTAATTTTATTGCTCTCTGAAATAAAATTTGATCAGTTTAAATGCATCTAAACATAAAAATAATGTTCAGCTCCATTAGACATTATAAAATACTCTTTAAATTTTGTTCATTTTAACAAAAAGTTAAAATTCGGACAGAACTTATGGGATGACCTGATACATACATATAAGGCTTTTATACTATATATATATATATATATATATATATATATGTATATTGGGGAAATACATGACAAAGTGGGAAAAGTTTACTTGTTAAGTGTTTTATCAGATTAAGTTTATGTTGCTACAACTACACAATCAAGGGTGAGTGGGGATTTTAATTTTTTTTTTAATTTTATATCAGCTGAATTCATTTAGAGTCTTTTTCTTTATCTTTTCAGCACTTTTGTTATTAATTAACCCATATTGTGTTAATAAAAGATCTGCCAGGAATGATGAACTGGTAGTTACAAGGTTCATCTACACTAAGTTTGTGTCCTGCCTCTTACAACATTTCACCATTAATGGCAGATCTTCCATTATTGTTTGTGGATAGCTATGTCTGAAGGGATACAGTACATAAAAAAAGAAACATTACAGATGAAAACATTGCGTAACAAGTAATTGAATGGTAGAACAAGGTTTAGAAAAGATAAGAAAAAGACAACATTTATTAAGAGCTACAAAGGACAGGAAATTATGGAGAGCCATGGTCACCAATGTCCTGAAGTGACATGGCACAAAGAAGAAGAAGAATTGTTAAAGATGAAAACAATACATAATGAGTAAATGGATCATAAAACAGGGTTTAGCAGAGATAACAAAGAGAAAATTTATTAATAGGTACAAAGGACTGGAAATTGTGGAGAGCCACGTCTAGAAGAGACATGACATATCGAAGAAGAAGAAGCTGCTTATAAATATGGATCACATGCCACATTCAGCTCTTTCATATTCAAATATGGAAATATGTTGACTGAATTCTTTTCTTCATCACAGTTTATTATTGTCGGCTATTCCTTGTTTCCAAGTTTAATTCCCAATTCTCTCCTGATACTTTTCCCGCTTTCTGTGTGTCTATGCCTTTGGTGGCTGACATGACTGATCCTTGCATGGAATATTCAACCATGCAGGATTGAGCTGATAAAAGAAGCAGGTTTTCTTCATGGAAGGAGCAGTGGGAGGCAGAGTGATTAAAGAAATCTCGAGCCACCAAAGGTTATAAAGGAATGTTTAATTTGCTTTGAAATAGCTAAAGTTTATCTTCTATAATTCCTTTATTAAGCAAGTTTGGTCAACTGATATAGAATGGTCATCAAGATACCATATTGGATTCTTTATAGATTCTTTATGGTAAAGAAATGATGGAGGTGGTTTATTTGGTTTCCATCTCCTCTTCAAGTAACATACCATCAGGATTACTTACTAAGTTTTAAACAATTGTTTTTCCTATATATCCTCATAAAGTTTGACTTTTACTCTGTAAAATTCTACCTTGAATAGCTCTTGGGCCTTGTACAGGGTGAATATTATTGTAAAGAGGATATACCCATATAAGACTGAATTCAAATCCATTTCTTTAAAAAATGTTATGTTCTTGTGTTTTAACAAATGACCTACAATCTGTTGTTAACTAGGATAAGACCTATAATCTGTTGTTAACTAGGCTTGTTAATTTTAAAACTTCCAAAACAAAACTACTCTCTTTTAATTGTCTGAGAGAACTTTTGACTTCCATCAGCATGGCTGATGCTAACCTCCAGAAGAAAGACTCCTTGTAACTTCTCGGGATAATGTTTTCCACAAACATGAAGTGGAAAGATTATATTAAATCAGTTGCTAGGGCTGCTGCTAGGAAAGTTGATTCTGAGTCGTGCGAGACAATTTTTCTCACTAGAATCTATCTTACACTTTTATAAGTCTACCATTCATCCATGCTTTGAATACTGCTGCCACATCTGGTCTGGTGCTCTTGCATTTAGAGATTCTTGATAAAATCCAAAGAATAAACTGCAATGTTATTGGTCCTGACCAAGGCATCTTGGTTTCAGACGCTTTCCCACCATTGTAACATAGCTTCCCTGTACAATTTCTATAAATATTTTCATGGTAATTGTTCTGATGAGCTTTCATCTTATACGTAGACTTTAAGAATTAAAGTGCAGTACTAGATTGGCAACTAAGTTTTACAGTTGAAATGGCTACATGTAACTGTTTAGTGTATGTGGTTCTTATAATTGGTCAATCCTGATACATAGTAATGACAGGGCTTATATTAATATTATATTGAAACATTGGTTCTTGTACAATCATCAAAGTTAATCATCACAGTTAATCATCAAATTTTGCCTGATCAGTAACTAGGTGGGTGACTGCCTGGGGATTCCAGTTGTGTCTGGTATAATAACAGCTCAGAATTGGAAATCAGAGACCCAGGTTCCAATTTTTTTTTTTTTAAGCATTTCACCCCAAGCAAGCCACTAGGACACAAGGGGTTACAGAAGATTTGGAGCAAGAGCAGATAGGAGTGATAGAGGAAAGGATGAGGAGAAGGATAGTGGATAGATCAAGGCAACTGGAGATGTCGATTGACATTACATTTGAATAGTTGGAAATTATAGCTCTCAGGGAAACTGGAGTAGGGAAGGGAGTTCCACAGGTGAGAGGTGCGAGATATGAAGCTATTGGAGTAGAAGAGATGGCTACGTTTAATAGTTTCAACAGTGAAAGGGTGAGAGTGGGATGCCAGCCATGAAGTCTGGGAACCAGCAAATGCAGCTCCTCAAAGCAATTACCATGAAAGTATTTGTAAAAAAGACAGAGAGAGGTGATGGTGCATCTGTGAGAGAGACTGTAGATGTGATGCCAGAACAGGGCCAATTATATTGCA
The DNA here is from genome assembly GCA_903632075.3 of Acanthosepion pharaonis. Lineage (NCBI taxonomy): Eukaryota > Metazoa > Mollusca > Cephalopoda > Sepiida > Sepiidae > Acanthosepion > Acanthosepion pharaonis. Next base: position 2,851,081 of record CAHIKZ030000446.1, on the reverse strand, counting down.
TATCCGCCTCTGGATCTTATCAAGAACCCCGAGGCAAACAGAAGGGGCTCCAGGCCATACATGGCAGCAATACTCCATGCAAGGGCGAATTGTTGATTTGTAAATCTGAAGGGCCAGTGGGGTTTGTTATATTCACTTACACACAAATACCCTTGGGAAAAGTATGAATCCACCTCTTCTCCCCTCAGTTATGGGTTAATTAGTCAGACCAGTGTCAGTAAATCCTACTATCTCCAAAAGATTTTTACAATCTAAAAGTATTTTCTAGTTTTAAATAACTTGCTAAAGGTTGATAAGCCATAAAAAAACAAACTGATCACTCAATAGTAATGACAGAAGAAAATGTTCCTGGAAGATGCAAACAATGGTATCAAATATCAATGGGCCACCTTTAAGCAAATACAAATTTTTACTTTGTTATGAAGTTTTGTTTCTGGAGAAGAGCCTAGTTCTATTTCCTCTTGTCGTAAAATGCCAATTTGAAGTAATCAATGCCAATTTAAGAGACCAGTAAACACTCATATGTTCCTGTTAAGCAACCAAGCTGCCTGCTCATTTACATAATAATCACCTTGCTTCCTTGGAAAACATTTTCTGAGTGTTCATATTACAATGTGATTGCTCCAGTAAGATAAATCAAGGTTGACTAACCCAGGCAGTTCTGATCAGCCTATATCTTAGCGTCAGGCATACTTAGCATAAAGACTTCTTTCTTGGACACACACAGTCTTGTGGTGTTTGTTTTTTTTATTTCCATCTACACAGTGGTATTTACATGTGCTGGCCTGTTCTGCATAGTAGAGATGTGCACCATATACTTTTGGTTTTTGATTTACATGAAAAGGTCAGAGATCCACAGGTATTCTACTATTTTGATTTTACTCAAGAAGTACTCTTTTGTCACTTGTTTCATTGCTTAACTGTTGTAATGCAGATGCATTATTAATTACTAAAGGCATTAGCTCATCAGATAATTTTCCTAATTCTACTAAAGGCATCTCTGCCTGAGTGGCTATAACTGGCGCTACTTGTTGAGACAGTGCCCAAATAAATGTGTGCCTAACAATTTCTTCATTCATGACCATACACATAGATATAATCATCATGTTTTGGAGATAAACTGACGGACAATCAGCTATTGCGGTTTTCATCTGCTTTTCTAAAAGTTCTGGTTTAGTTATTTCATAAGCTGACAAGACAGATTGTTTTAACTTCTCGTAATCTTTTGTCTGCAAGATACGTGTAAGGAGATTTGTAATTAAGTTGGGTGGTAAGGAGATTATGACTGTGCAAAATTTTTATCCTCAAGCTCATCTCACCAACATGCGTTCAGAGCAAAGAATGCAATTAAATAAGGCTGAAAGCAATGTCCCAGTTCCAGACTATGTCAAAAACTGAGTGTAACGCCATTAAATAAAATGCTAGGAATGTTTTTACAGCTTTCAATAATGTTTATACTACCTCTGGTTTTATTATTTGCAATAAAATTAGTTTTAACAAACTAATGTAGGTTAGACTTTCAGGATATATATATATATATTTCAGCTGTTTTTATAACAAATATCTATAATAATATAATTTATAAGAAATATCTATAATAATTTATTTGATGGTGAGATTTTCTTATGCAAGTTCAGGGTTACTGGCACAACTGGCTCTTTGATTGAATCATAAGTAATTTCCATTGTAATGTCGAATTTATCATCTTAACTAACCATTCCTTAAATATATTGTCACAGGTAATGAAAAGTAGGTTACATATGACAAGGTTCAATGTAAAAGTTAGGGGAATGACAAGAATGTATCTCTACAATTGATGCCAAAACTGGAGCTCCATAGAAGAAAGATAATATTGTAAGTGTAGTGGAATAATCAGAGTATCATTCATTGTCCTTAAAATGTAATTTCTATCTATAAAAGGCAGGATGTGTGTGTGTGTGTGTGTGTGTGTGTGTGTGTGTGTGTGTGTAACGAATGCATGGCTACAATTTTCAATGGATTTGCACCAAAATTTACATGCATATGCTCCAAGTTAGCGAGAAAGGCAAGACTGACTTTGCATTTCCCAACTCCCATCGATAGTGGAAATAATCAATTTTTTCATGCTTCTATGGAAGTTTTCATGTAGTTTGCAGCCATTTTGTATTAGCCAGAATGAGAGCCTATAGCTGGCTGCCACGAATAGGCAAGAAGATTCTATTGGTCAGCGTGAGAGCCAACAGCTGACTGACATGAATGTTAACTAGCATGTTAACATGCAAAAAAAATCGATAGCTGCATTTGTCATAAGTGGGAAAAATTTAAATCTGCATGGCACTTTACTCCAGTTGGTTCATTCACTTACTTAAACTCAACATTGATTCTGATTCCGCAGAACTAGGTTGGGTGTGAAAAAGTATTTGTTGTTAACATTCTTTTTTCATTCAGTTTTTCCAGTTACGAGTCCTTTTTTAAAGCTGATTGTTTTGTGTTCATTTTGTTTAGTTCTTTTTGGTAACAGATCTAATGTTTAGTATAGAGCTTAGAAAAAATTTGCAGTGTGAGATAGGCAAGAAGTAAGGCATGTAGCAACATCAGCATGGCAAAGGGCACTCCTTTAAAGGCAAGGAAGGGCAAAAATATTTTAAGTAAAGTGATAGCGATTGTTGTGTGAGTTGTATGATTTTTGAATCAAGCACGGGCAACGCCGGGTCATGCTGCTAGTGAAACAATAAGGTACATGAAAGTATAAATGCACATTGAAAGATCCAGCAGCTCCAACACCACCATAAATCTTTGTTCAAAAATTCACTGTGCTCATCGATAAGAAAAATGAAAAATGTAGTTCTCCCCCATGACAATGCAATTCTGCATATGGTAAGAATAACACAAGAAAAAAATGTTAAAACTCAATTGGTCTGTGCTACCCCAACCACCATATTCACCTGACTTTGCAACTTTTCAATCACTGCAACATGCTCTGATGAAATGAAGGGATTTTTGTCTTATTGGTTGGATATCTGCCAACAAAAATTGATGAAAAACTCAGCAGTACTGGAATCAAACACTGGATCATGATGAGCAGGCCATGGACAAGTTTTCCACATTTGCACACCACATGTATGGGATGGAAGCAGACAAGACATCGGAAACACAAATTAATTTGAAATTACCAAACAAACAAAACTCCTATGTAACGCATGGCAATCCCATTGTGCAGTCAAAATGGCATACTGTCAAGCTCTCCATCTTTTCAGAAAATGTGCCTGTTTTTATAGAGCCTAAAACTTTAGCAGTTGGCTAGCAAAGGAATCATTTGCATAGCTAAGAACACTCAGCTCACCATCCCAACTATCTCATGGAGAAGCTAGTAAACACTTTCTTTCTTCTTAATCAGATGTTCTGAGGTTCACACCAGCTCTGTTCTGGCACAGCAGCCATGTGCTGTCTTTCATGCTAAACATTGTTTCTTTGAATGACTGGGATGTTACCATCATAAGTAGCAATCAGCTGCTCCAACTGCATTCCATTTCCACTACATAAAAAAAAACTTTCTCTAAAGAAAACCAGATTCAAGAGTCAAAAAACTTTTTCATGTCAAAACCTGTGAAATTTCACTCAAGGGAACTGAAATCTGCCTGATAAGTGACAACAATCATTGCAAATAATATATAACTGATAAAATATAATTGTACTTTATTTGTTTTAAGAATAAAGTTGATAAAAAATGGAAATGACTCGTGATACGAGCTAATATTTGAACTGCTAGGAAATTTTATTAATTTGGAAAAGATTTTAAAATAATCCAGAATATTTACTGGGAACAAACTGCCTGCATATGGATTGAAAATGAACTGAGTAAATAGACAAACATATAAAATGGCATAAGACATTTATGTGTCTTCGCATTGGATTTATTTAACCTCTACAGTAATCTTAATAGAACTAGAAGTTCTACCAGGATTTATTACTGGCAGACACAAACTTAATGATATAGGATACACAGATGATACTATATTGACAAACAATGAAAGAAAACTGCAGGAACTCTGAAACAATGTTGTAAAGGAATATATATAAAAAAAAAACTAGCCATGAATTGCAAGAAGTGTGACAAACATTTAACATACTTACCATGTCACGATGCCTTGCATGCTTAGTCTGCAATTTCTAATTCAGAAATGGCACATACGTGAACTAGCATTCCTGATATAACTCACGAATGACGACCATCCTAATTCTAAACATATATAAAGCCTAAGAATTTGTCAGTGTGGAGTGGTACTTTTGACTGGCATCATGGTAACTATATCAGAAAGAAAAAGACAAACAAGATAAAAGAGACTCATAGGATTTCAGTATCTCACCAGACAAGGAAAATCCCTGGTTCACTGTAAAAGTGATTACTAGTTACTTGCATTAAAAAAAATTTCCTCCCATCTGTTCTGATTTCTAACTTTTTGTTTCGTTCTCTTTTTTTTTTTTTTGGACAATTCTCAAACAAGACATAGTGTATGATTGCTGGCAAGAGGGACAACTCATGATGCTAGCTATGAATAGGAAACATCAAAATCAAGCAACTACAGAAATTTAACGATAGAAAATGTGGCACAGAAATCTCAATGTGCATTGGAATAGCAAAAGATGACTTCCAAAAACTAAACAAAGTAATAAGAGATAAGAATATTTCATTAGAAACAAAGAAAAGAGTGCTGAACTATGTAGTATCAAATCCTTCTATATGGCAGTGAGTGCCAGACAGTTTTCTCACAGATTTTTTTTAAAGCATTTCACCCCAGGCAAAGCGGGAGTGCTACTAGTGAACAAGGAAGCGGCTACAGAGAGTGTAAGTAAGGGAAAAGACTGGGTATAAGTGGGCGGTGGGTGAGAAAAGGATAAAAAGAGGAATGAAGGAGGATAAAAAGAAGAATGGGGATTAAGGCAACAGATTGTGTCAATTGACATTACATTTAAATTTTTGAAGATTATAGTTATCAGGGAAGCAAGTAAGAGGAAGGGAGTTCCACTGTTGGGAAGTGTGAGGGAAGAAGCTGTTGGAGTAGAAGAGGTGGTTACATTTAACTGTCTCGACAGTAAAAGGATGGGACCGATATGCCAATCTAGTAGCATGCTTAAATTCATGCAGTCAGGGCACCAGTGAAAATAGTTTGTCAGGGCAGATGGCATGAAAATATTTATAGAAAAGACAGAGAGAAGCCACATTACATTGGTGATAAAGTGACTGGAGTCAAGATCCAAAGTCAGAACCAAGGCAACAGGGATTTGATTCTACAGACAGAGTATATGAGCCATGAGTATGTTTTAAGAAAAAAAGAAAGAAAAAGGACACTTTTCCATGGAATCAGAATGAGGGTTTGAAGAATCTGACATTCATAAAACATGGTAAAGGCAAGAAGGACAGGAGGAAACAATAATTAATGAGATTGTTTCAATGGATGACAGAAGAGGGATTAAGAGGGAGAGTAAGGATACAAACATTACTTAGAATTACGAAAGATAGGATGCTGTGGAGAAATGCGTGATCATGCCAGGACATTGTACATAAAAAAAGGAGAACAAAGAAATATACTCAAAAGAGAAACAAGATAATGTAAAATTACAGATTCATGGGAACACAATGTTGGAAATTGCAAGTTGAACAGTCTTCATCTTTGTTGTTGTTATCACAATGTTTCAGCAGTTTCCTGCCTTCCTCAGGTGTATATCAATCTGGGTAACCTACACGGAATTCTGAACTGAACCTTTTAATTAATCTATTGGGGCAGAGTGTTCTCATATCTAGGGATATCTCATTCTCATCTCATAGTACTGCTCACATATTTCTCACTAAGTTCCAGTGTGTGTAAGTACACACTGTCTGACTCAGGGATTGATCTCACAATCATTATGTGACCAAATTTCACAAACCAATGCTTTAATCCACTACTAGGACATTCTTCCGTAGAATCGGCCAGTGTGTACTTGCACTCATTAGTAAAAGACAAGCAACAACTGAGCAGTACTGAATAAAAGCAAGAACTACATGATATCCCTAGACATGAGCAGTGGAATGAGAACAGTCTACCCCCTGTAGATTAAATAAAGTGTTCAGTTCAGAATTCTCTGTAGGTTATTCAGATCAATATACACCTGAGAAAGGCTGGAGGGAACAATGGCCAAAATGTTGTGATAACAACAACAAAGATGAAGACAATAGTCTGAATATAAATAGCATAAATTACCATCCAAATGTTGTAGAAGAAATCAAGACATCATACCGGGCAATGTTGTTTTTAAACATATTTTAATTCAATTTTTGTGATCCTGAACAAATTGTAGCATTAGATATACTCTTCCTCACTCTAATTTTCTATTGATATGACAATGTTCTAAAACACTCCTTTGAAGTTTGGTTTCATACTTTTATGGCATCGCACATTTCTTGTAGGTGGATTGGCAGCACATCAAGGGTTCAGATCTTTCTTTCCACTGAGATCTGGTGACTGTGTTGGCCAGTTTAGCAGAAAGGACCTATTGTTGTGTTCCATAAACCAATCAGCCATCATTCTTTTTATATGTGATGGAGTGTTTGTCCTGCTGGAAGTGACCACAGAGGGTGGGAGCACTATAGCTATAAACTGAATCCTGCCATCTGTCTAATTAGGGTGTGTCATTTAATTGATCTTTTATTAGAACCAAGAGTACCAATGTATGCCAACAAAATATTCCCCATACCATTACACCACAACTATCAGACTGAACAGTTGATACGTTTTATTGGTTGTGAGTTCAATTCCTGCATCAGGTAGTGTGTACTTACACTCAGTGGAAACTTGTAAGCAATAACTGAACAATATTAATTAAAAATAAAAACTAGACAATATCCCTAGACATGAGCAGTAGAACAAGAAGTCTAGGTTAAATAAAGTGTTCAGTTCAGAATTCTCTGTAGGTTATACACCTGAGGAAGGCTGAAGGTCACAATGGTCAAAATATTGTGATAACAACAACAAAGATGAGGACAATAGTCTGAATATAAATAATATGAATAATGATAAATCCTCACCCTAAAACTTCAGACAACAGTTGAACAAAGGTCAAAAATCAATGAAAGTAAAACTGGAAATATTGCTAAGATAAAAACAAGAAAATAAGCAAGCTTTAAAAATGTCACAAGGAGAGACTTAAGAAAAGTCAAAAGCTTAATAAGCAAGAAAACATTTGAAGTTGATGCTGCTAATGTAACCAGACCTAAAAGAACTTTTACAAGGCAGACATAAAAAACAACCAAACTACCACCTTTAAGTAAACATCATAAAAAAGATACATGCAGGTTTGGTGAAGAAGTACATGAAAACTGATTTCAAAACAATAATTTTAATGATGAATGTAGTACTATATCAAATGGATCTGCTGACATCTTTAGAGGTTGTTTTTTTCATGAAAATAGTCAATTCCCATGACTTAGAAGATAGTCGGAACGGATTTTGTTTTTAAATGTCATATCTTGTCAGGATGTAGACAATAATGTCTTTCAACAGCATTTTGTTCTTTGTTATCTGTGAATTGCCATGACTTATTGGGAAAGATAGAGGGATGGTTTCTTGTTGCTTTCTCTGAAGTTTTGGATTTCAGCATTGTCCTTCTATTAGTCTGGTTGCCACTCAAAGCTAGAGTGTCTAGTTTACCTTGCGATTTAACCCATACCTGGTAGGGGAGAAAGAATAGATTCCTGCCTTTTAGAAATATATTTGTGTGAAAGTGACTGCAACAGATTTGAATTCAGCTTGCTTATTACACTCTCCACACATTCTCTATAAAAGTGATAATGTTTTGAGATAGTATTGTTGAAAGTGAAATTATAGGTCCCTTCTGATTTGATGACAGTGCCAAATACAGAAAATTATTTAAAGTTCTCAGTCAAGATATTTCTTTTTGAGTTGCTCAGGCTACAACCAGGAAGTATTAAGCCTAAGATTTTATTCATATAAGAGAGTATGCCTTCACATTCGACAAAGATGATTGTTGCCCACCTTGCCAAAAAAGCTTTCAGAAACACTAAACTAATGGAATGGCTCCCTATCTAACCAGATATTAAACCAATAGATATCCTGGAGATTAACATTATAAGAAATGTATATTAGAATGGAAAATGATATTCAAAGAAAGAAAATCTCTAGGAAGTAATAAAAACTAATGCAAAGTAATGTGAAATTTAAAACACTAGAAAAATAATTAAAATCAATTGATAGATTAATGAATGTTATAGAATATGAAGGTGCCAATATTAATATGTGAACAAAATAGTAATTTATTCAGGTATATGTGATATTGTGTTTATCAGATATATATTTCTATGAACTATATCTTCAGGATTTATTTATGGACAAAAATCTGTTGTCTTTTGCATAATAAAAACAAGTTATATTTTTTAATAAGGATGGATATTATAAGTTGAAAATCACACAATATATGAGGGTTGATTGAAAAATTCATAGGCTGACTATATACGAGTGATACTAGAGCTGTAAAATAGTACATGCATTAATTTCAACTCTGCATTGTTTCTTTCTAGGTAAACTAACATCTGACTGTTCAAAAAAGACTCCAAAATTAACAAATAGCAACTTCTCTTGAAAAGGAACAAAACTTTGCACTATGCTATTAACAAGTACCTGCAGAAAAAAGGATTTAATCTCTGCAAGAACTTTCATGATGACATACTTGCTAGATTAGGGTATGACACTACAGCTTTATCAACAGTGCAAAAGAATCTTAGTCAGCCTTTGAACTTTTCAGCCAGCCCTCATATATTTCTTATATGCAAATACAAATATATCCTAAAATTTGCCTATATTTCTGAAATGAAGTATTGTAATTATTTACACTATTTACTTTGTTTGGACCGTTGTCTTCATCATTGTTGCCATATTCATGACGTTTCAGCTATCATATACTCTAGCCTTCTTCAGGTGATTGGAATTTTGAATTAAACCCTTTATTTTGTCCACCAGGGTAGATTGTTCTAGTTAATGATAATAGAGAAAATATGAAAACTTAAAGAATCAGTGCATATGCTAGGCCACAAAAATCTCCATAGCAGACCAAGGATAGAAATGAATACAATATGGGAAACAGTAATATAGAGTGATAGAGAGAAGCAATAACAACAAAATTGCTATATGAGCTCTGGTAAAAAACATTTACTGAGACATTAAGTTTATAAGTCCCTAAAATTCATACATTGATGTAAGAACACAAGGCCCAATGGATAAAAATGTTGGCTGGATCCAGTGATTTGACCAAAGTAATTGTGAGTTGGCTACTACAGCGGTGAACAAAAACTTGGAGAGTTGAGTTAAAGGGAGATAACTGAGATATCTGAAAGAGGCATGGCATGTGGAACTAAAACAATCTACCCTGGTGGATGAGATAAAGGGTTCAGTTCAAAATTCCAATCACTTGAAGAAGGCTGGAGCCAAAACATCATCAATATGGCAACATAAGATGAGAACAACAATCCGAACAATGTAAATAGTGGTTCAACACTATGCAGACACCTCTTTCGAGTAAGACGCACCCATAGAGGAGAACATAATTAAGGACTATGTGTATGCGATTTCATGCAGCTGAAACAAGAAATATAATGGAAAGATAGACTGCAAGAATACCATAAAGCCATAACACAAGAGAAAATAAAAAAATCAGGCATGGCTAATCATATATGGAGGGAAAATGGAGATTACTGCTCTCTGTGGGATGAAGTTGAAATAGTGACAGAGAACATCATTGAAAAAATTTAAGGAATCAGTGCATATGCTATGCTACAAAAATCTCCTAAGCCAGCCAAGCATAAAAATGAATACCATATGAGAAGCAGTAATACAAGGTGCTAGTGAAAATCAATAATAACAACAAATTGTAATATGAGCTCTGGTTAAAAAAGTTACTGAGACATTGGATTTATAAGTCCCAGAAATTCATGTCCTCAAGGATACATGGCCCAGTGGATAATAGTGTTGATGTAATCCAATGACTTGACCTAAAAGAGTTGTGAGTTCAATACCTGGCTACAGCAGAGGTGAACTTGGAGAGGTGAGTTAAAAGGGAGATAACTGATACTGAGATATCTGGAAGAAACATAGAACTAGAACAATCTACTCTGGTGGACAAAATAAATGGTTCAGTTCAAAATTCCAGTAACCTGAAGAAGTCCAGAATGTACAACAGATGAAATATTGTGAATGAGGACAATGTTGTAAATAATCCTAAAATTTAAATATTAAATTGATCCCCCTTGAATTACTCTGCTCTGGCAGATTGCATTAAATATTCAAAATATACTGAAATATTACCTATGCCACCTCTGACCATCCACTATAATAAAATTTTCAGCTGAATTAGTTAAATAAAGTTTCATATACAGACAAACCTCTCACCTACGGACCTCACTTCAATGGACATTGGATGCAACAGACAAACTCTGCAGGCAAATAAAAAAAAAATTGTAGGAAAAAAAAAACTCCCAAATTGTCAGTGATGTACTTCAAAATTTGCAGGCTTAGTGAAACAAATCGTATTAGTTCTCAAAGTGACCACTTGGTGGCAGTGGTGGGCCTTTCAATTGTAAACAAAGATGAGTGTACAGTATATAAGGTACAATACAGCAGCACATGTGTGAGAGATAGATTATTCTTGTTGATTTGATTAATATTAGTATATATTTATTTATGCTATATATACATGTTTATAGCATTTACATTAAGATCATAACTAGTGGTAGTTGATATGTCCCGAAAAGGGATATATTTGTTCGAAATAGCCAAGTGGTTTTGGACTACTGTAATCAAGTAAGACAATCTAGTAGGTAACTGTAATGGACTGGTCTTCGTCGTAGTGGTAGGCAATAGGCGAAAACTATAGGCATAGCCAATAGGTGTCTGTACCTCCACATCAGTCTGTATTTATGGCTGACACCAGCTAATCATATTACTGTGAGGAGAAACCCAGGTGTATACATATTCATTACATCAGTAGTTACTATAGCAGTTTTATAACTCAAAAATAATGCCTTCCCATCTATGGACAATTGACTTTAATGGACCACTTCATGCCCCTATTAGTCCTTTGATGAAAGGTTTGTTGGTATATTGTAAATTTAATGTAACCTGACAGAGTAGAGTAATTCAACGGAGTTCAGTTTATTATTTAACAACAACAGAAAAATGGTCCCCAATTTTATGTCCAGTAGACACTCATAGCAATATCTGATGTAAATATATCTGGAAAATTTTTCCCATCTTTTGTTGGTTAATATTTTATTACAAAAAACATTGATTTTTCATAATAAATATGACAGTGGCATAATTCTGGGGGATCAATTTATTACTTAATAACAATAGAAAAATGATCCCTGATTTTATGTTCACTAGACACTCATAATGTAAATATATCTTGAAAATTTTCTCAACATTAGTAGTTTAATACCAATTTTCTTGTGAAAACAGATCTGCATAATAAAATCTGACAGAGTGGAGTAGTTTTAGTGGGATCAGTTTATTACTAAATAACAATAGAAAAATGATCCCTGATTTTATGTTCACTAGACACTCATAATGTAAATATATCTTGAAAATTTTCTCAACATTAGTAGTTTAATACCAATTTTCTTGTGAAAACATAGATCTGCATAATAAAACCTGACAGAGTGGAGTAGTTTTAGTGGGATCAGTTTATTACGAAATAACAATAGAAAAATGATCAGTTGGTTAATATTGTGAAAATATTGATTTGCATAATAAAATATGACATTGTATATACGTAATTTAAGATTACTGATAATGATTTTACTCTAGAAACGCACCGGGAATCAACAAGAAAATCATTGTCAAGGGTCAGGAATTAATGCAAGCAGAACAAAAGGAATATGGCTATGATATGTATAATCATTATAATAATTAGTTTTAATAAATGAGATGAGAGAGTGAACTAATAGAATATGGGAATTAATTGAGTGACTCAAGCAAGTCATTTGAACGACCATTTGTCTTCATTTTGAATATTAAGAGAAAAGAAAAATAGACAGAATAATACAAAGACAGAGAGGCAAATGGGGATCAATACCTGATGATAAAGGGAAACACTAAATAACATCTGAATTTATTGTCCTGCAACAATAATTGTATACACTGCCACTAACTCAGACCTTTACAGCCAAGCCTCACCTTGTAATGTCTCCAGGGTTAGATCACCCACGTTCCCTAGATATTCATTTAGTAAGGATGCCTCCCCAAACACTACAATCGTAACCTCTTCAAGTCAAGGGTCAGCAATCATGTATTAACCATATCTTCATAATTTTCATTTTCTCCTTCCTGCCTTTACATTCATATCCCCTCATTCAGTAACCCTCTATCTTAAGGGGCTCTTGAGCCTTGTACTGGGTGAACTTTTAAAAAATCTTGAGAAAATATTTTAAGCATAGAGTGTCAAGTGCATTAAAAATTATGACTTCAAATTGTGGTTCTAGACTTTTTTAATCATTTCACCCCAAGCAAGGCAATGAAGCCACTAAGGCACAAGGTGTGCAAGTCTGAACAGGCGACTGTAGCATTCTGACTTCCAGATAAAACAGATGGGGGACTGAGATCAAACTGAGAATCAGCCTATCTTATTTCCTAGCAAAAAATCCCAACATGCATTTGTGAGCTTCTGCCTATAAATTGGGGAGGGGCAAGTGTTCTGCATTCATTCCTAGGGATTGAAACCAACACAATGGGTTACTGAGTATGAGAGAATATGAGAGAGAAAAAAAAAACACTTTTAACGAGAAAGAACAATATATTGTAAATTTACCTGTCTTATATGCATGTGACATAAACAATTGATGGATGTCAGATGTCTGTACAATTTCAGAAATGCAAATCCTTTTCAAACAGAAACAGCAACAATTTGGAACAAACTAAAGGAAATTTTAAAGGGAGACATGGTGTCTTAGAGTCGAATTTCAGACTTATTAGGGAGCAGATATGTACTGTGTAGCCTCATAAACAAGCAGTAGCTAAAAGAACACATGGCAGTTTCCGTATTTCAGAGGGGTTATATGGGAACACGTATGTATATAGGTGATAAATGTCAATTTTTATATTTTACAGACAATTAAAGATTATTTTATAATTTTAACACTATAACTATAAAATGCTTATGTGATATATCTCAAATAGACTTTTACAACTAAATCCAACTAAAAGCTAGAGAATGGGTAAATGCAGAGAACTGGTGCCTCGTAACCAGCTGCTTTGTGCAGAGTGCTTCCTGGGTAGTCGAGGAGCTTAACAGTTCAGAAAGTGATTCCATTTAGAGGACGGAAAACCTTTATTTTAAATCCCTGCTGCCTTGCAGTCATATTCAGCTAAACACAGAAAAGGCGATGGAAGTGAATCCAGACGGAACCTTGGTAAAGTCCCGAAGGTGCTTGGCAGTCAACACTGACAACTTTCCAACAACTGTGGCAGACAAACTGGCCTCAAATATAATGCAACGTATTTTTTAGATTTTGTCAGTACAGATGAGAGGAGGGCCATGTAGTCTAGGCTACACACAGCACCCATATACCATTGCCCAGGCCTGTGCCCTGGGGAGATCACTCCAGTCTCTCACCAAAGTAGCAAATTTTGAACAAACAGGGTGTTACCTTTACCTTGCAAGATAAATGGATGCCTAATACTTCATCAACCATGCTACTACTAATTGGCAAGGTTTCTAAGCCTGGTAATGCATATAATGGTCCCTTCAGTGATTGTTACAATGATGTAGCAACATTATTCATCCAACTTGATATGAAGTTATAGTGGGACCATCTACCATTATATTTACAGATTCTTATCCCATTACTTTTGTCACATCAGTGTACCCAAATTTTAGCAAGCAAATGTTTCAGACAGTTTATAAGAAAATTTTTTTTTAAAAATCACATCAAAAAATTTTCAAGAAGTCAATGCTCATTATAATTGTAAAAAAATATTCAGTATTTTTTACTAGTCCTTTTATGCTTTAAAAGATTCCAAATTGATTGATTGATAATTTTTTACAGCTTATCAACCTCTTGCAGGTTATTTAAAACCAGAAAATATTTTTAGACTGTAAAAAATTTTTGGAGATAATTATTATTTACTGATGCAAACCTAGTAATTAACCCATAGGTGGAGGAAGAAGTGGTGGATTCATACCTTTCCCAAGGGTATTTGTGGGTAAGTGAATATGACTGGAATTGGAACTTGGCTTGCCAGTTTCCAATTCTGAGCCATAATCCATTACACCACCCACACATCCAACCTTACAGCACCTGGCATTCTCAAGCAGTCACCATCTTGGTATTTTAGGAGAGAAAAATAGGTGATCAAATAAAAATAAATTAAAAATAGATTACAAATATTTTCCCACCTAATCTTCATGATCCTTCAAAAGTGATCAACTTTTTCTGAGTATTTATCTTTTGCATTCTTTTTTTCCAAATCTAAAAATTTTTTGTTATAATCAAGTAAAAATACCAGTAGACTGGCTTGGCCAATTTTCAAAATATATGGTGTTCTTTTATATATTATGCTTGGCATTGAAGTATGACATTTCCCACCATCCTGTTGAAGTGTAGATATTACGAGATGCTTTGCTTAAACTTTCTTTGAACAATTACCATGCAATTCTTTATAGAAAAGGAACAAGTGAGCTACATTAGTGTCCATCAGAATAAATGTGGAAGCAATATTCAATGCATGTAAAAATTATAGATTTATAAAGGTGTAAGATAGATTCTGGCAATAAAAATTGTCTTGAACAACACGGTTAACCAACTCTCAGCAAATCTAGCAATTGGTTCAATTAAGTAGAAAATATCAGCATGAGATGACACATTAAGTTATGCCGCTGGAGATTAGCACATGACATGCTCATGAAAGTCAAAATGATTCTATAAGACAGCTAAAAGACAGCATTTCATTTTTGGAGGAGTTAAAATTAACTAGCCATTTCTTGCCCCAGTTAACAACAGGTTGAAAAATCATTTTTGAGCTCAGCTGCCAATTTGACATTATCTAATTGCCATTAAAACAGAAGTAAATAGCTGTGTCATCAGCATAGATACTGTTCCATAACATTGGTGATGATGATATTTAAGCAGTTCCAGGTGTGAAGGAATGCTGGGAGCAAAAAAAAAAAGATTGAATGGAAGTTTTTATTAAAGAGTTGTTGAGTTTAGTACAACTTGTGTCATCTTTGTGTTGCTTTAGGTTTTCAGCAGCCATATAATATTTCAGCCAGTCTCATATAGCTTTTCTTTTCACCCTAAACCCAGTAGCACAGCTACCTGAGTCAAGAATTGATGACATATATTCACATTCTCTATAAAACGCAGAATGTGTGTGTGTGTGTGTGTGTGTGTGTGTAACGAATGCATGGCCGCAATTTTCGACAGATTTGCACCAAAATTTACATGCACATGCTCCAAGTTAGTAGGAAGGACAAGACTGACTCTGCATTTCCCAACTCCCATCGATAGTGGAAATAATCAATTTTTTCATGCTTCTATGTCAGTTTTCATGTAGTTTGCAGCCATTTTGTACTGGCCAGAGTGAGAGCCTATTCGTAGCTGGCTGCTACGAATAGGCAGGATGGTTCTATTGGCCAACGTGAGAGCCAACAGCTGACTGACATGAATGTTAACTAGGATTCTAGCATGCAAAAAAAAATCGATAGCTGCATTCGTCACAAGTAGGAAAAATATAAATCTGCATGGCACTTTACTCCAATTGGCTCATTCACTTGCTTAAACTCAACATTGATTCTGATTCCGCAGAACTGGGTTGGGTGTGAAAAAGTATTTGTTGTTAACATTCTTTTTTCATTTGGTTTTTGCAGTTATGAGTCCTTTTTTAAAGCTGATCGTTTTGTGTTCATTTTGTTTAGTTCTTTTTTCGTAACGGATTTAATGTTTAGTATAGAGCTTAGAAAAAATTCGCAGTGTGAGATAGGCAAGAAGTAAGGCATGTAGCAACATCAGCACAGCAAAGGGCACTCCTTTAAAGGCAAAGAAGGGCAAAAATATTTTAAGTAAAGTGATAGAGATTACTGTATGAGTCATATGATTTTTGAATCAAGCACAGGCCATGCTGGGCCATGCTGCTAGTATTGTATAAAATGATTACATTTTTTTTCATCTCTTTGAATTGGTCCCCATGCTGCCATTGCTACTGAGTGTTTTAAACATTTCGCAGTATATTCTCCACTCAATCATGAATTAGGTGTTTCTTAGATATTTGTTTTGTACTGTACTGAATAAATACTGGAAAAACACAACATTCTTTTGATAAAATAATGTTTTTCCCATCCAAGACCATTCAGTTTTAGAAGCACACCAAATTTTATTTGCATTGCTGTTAACTTTATTTTATTTGTTTGTTTATTTAATGGCATATGGGCCCATAGGGGTCATTAAATGATGAAATTTAAATTTCTTGGTAGCTTTGAAGTAATAAAAACATAATAGATGTTATTCTGCTTTCGGAATTCAATACATGGTAGATCATACTCAGCTTTTGTGCATATCCATGTTTGTGTGAACATAATTACTAGAGGCAGTGATATGTGCATTACATGTAGTTTTGTTGATGAAGTTTTTTTTTAAGAAACTGTAGGATATTATATGGATTAATCTCATGAAAGAATTCTTTCATGTTGGTTGGTTGGTTAATGCTTAGCAGCATATCAACCTCTATGTGTTATTTGATGCTGAAATTTAAATATTTTGAACACAATTTTATGGCATCAACTAAATATATTTAGAACACAATTGCATGCTTTTAACTTCAGATAAAATGTATTGCTGGCCATTTTGCTATAAAATGTATTGTTGGTAATTTTCTTATAAATATTTATTGTTGGTAATTTTTTATATAAAATTGTATTGCTCGTATTTATACTATTTTTTTTTTATACTTTCATAGTGTTTTGTTTCTGTTTGATGGTTCACTATTTGTACATAGGTAGGCCCCTAACAGGTACTAATACTCCGGGTCATGGTGGACCTTGGGAACAACAGCAATTGAAATGTGGTTCCATGCTCCTCAAAATCTCCTATCTCTTGATCAGACGACTTGCTGCTGGATATTTTATTTTAAATTGTTTCGTTATAAACATTGTGCTTGTTTGTTTGAAATTGAAACCCGTTTGTAAAATTTTCTGTTTTGATTTGAATCACTCAAGAAATCCAGAAAAAATAAATGAAGATTTGTTTTATACGTTTACAGAGATCTTCAGAAATGTTAGCATTATTTTTTTCCATCTTTATAAGCAGTTCACAACTGGGGTAATTAAATTGCAGTTCACTATCTTGAAGTTCCCTCTCTTTTTGATATTTAATATGATATTGCAGAAATATATATCGATTGAGCTCCTTTTCTTCTCACGATATAAAAAGTAAACAAGAAAAAAAAAGAAAGTTTTAAAATTATTTACCAATTAATAACTGTGATCCTTCTTCAACTTCTATGTGCTGTGTCTTTTCAGAACCTGGTGATAATAGCTCACCACACCTTCCTCTACTCTTAGTAAGGGATATCTTTTTGCTATCTCTCCTAATCCCTGTTCTGCCAACCATTTACACAGTCTCATTAGGTAGGTTGTTTGTCTTCAATATATCCTGTTAGTATCTAATTCTCCAAGTCTTCTTTTCTCATTATTTGCCCTAGAAATTTTAATTACTTCTTTCTGACATTAAGTGTCCTTTTTGTTTCCCCTTTTCTCAAAATTTTCTTTTCATATGTTCAAGTCTATAGGATTCTCAGCATCCTTCTGTAGAGCCACATTTTTGTTGTGTCAAGTTTCTTCTCCATCTTTGAGGAGATTGCCCAGCATTCTCTACCATTTAAAAAGATCAATATTATATAATAGTTCAGTACTCTTTTCTTGTTTCTTAATACTTTGCTTAGCTTTTGAAAGGCATCTTTCACTATAACAATGAGCCTTCAGATTTTAATGTCATATTTTCCATACTTTTATTATTGCATCAAATTTTATCTAGCATCTTTAATCTGATTTAAAGTTCTTTGCCATAGTTAGTTTGTAATAAAACCAATCTTGTTAACTTAGACTATGGTAATCTTGATAACTTTTTCTGATTTGAAATCACTATCTTTGTTCAATAAAATAGTTGTGATTGCTTGTGATAACAACCCTCGCCTGCTCAGTACTTGAAAATATAATTCCCTATCATTCAAGCTGACATTACAAAAGCCAAACACAGAGGCAAACCAATCTCAAAGTACAAACACTTTCATTAAAGCAATGATAACCTTGTTTTAACCTTAGACCAATTTGATCAGACATCCAATAAGTGTCAGCCTGTTAGGGGTGGCAAAAGGTCAATAACAGGCTTATCCAACAAGAGTTACTAAAGAAGCAAATGACTCCCTTGAGAAAAGCTAAAAGATAAGCATAACAAATTAATTATTAAGTGTGTAATGATTTTTGGCTCTAAGAGATAATCATGCCATTCTACAGAATCTATTAAGTATCATCAGACACTGATCACTGTCCATTGGGAATCATCTTGTTGGCTCTTTTAAGAATATCAACCATATACCAAAACTTGACCAAGGAAAGCACACAGAATATTAAAATATGTTTAAAAATCCTTCAAAGATCAAATGCTAACTTCTTTTTTTTTAAATCATTTTACCCCAAGCAAGGCAATAAAACATCTAAGACATATGGGATTATTGAGCGTTAGAGAGTATGAAAAACCATTTTTTGAAGATCAAAGTTGACTTGGAAGCAAAAAGCAGAAAGAGACTTCCAAAGAAAGAAGTGTGGTAGAGGAAACTGTAATATGGTTACATCTAGCCAATTCAACTGTAATAATGATGAGACCTTGCTGCCAATCTAGTACTGTACTTAAATTCATAATGTCATAGTGGAAAGTTAATCAGAGCAGTTACCAGGAAAGTATTTATAGAAAAAGCATAGGGGAGCTATGTTACGGTGAGGGGAAACTGACTGGAGCTGAGATGCCAGGTCAAAACCAATAACATTCCAGATTCTTTCTTGGATTTTATCAAGAATCACTAAATATATAGCAGGTGCACCAGACTAGATGTGGCAGCAATATTCAAAGCAATGATGAATAGTAGACTAATAAATATTTAAGATAGAATCTGATCTGAAAAAAATATCTAGCATGACAGATGATTTTCTGAAATTTTAAGTATGTATGTTCAAAAATGTTTAACATGTGACTCCTGTTGATTAGGGATGAGTAGTACAAGAAAAGTTAACTTTAAACTGTAACTGTAGTGGGTGTTTGGTTAATTACAGAGTTGTCTACCTGTATTTATTTATTTATCTGCAAGAATTAATGAGTATTGTCCTGAAAGTAATGGCTCTCTCTTAAGCTTTTTCTTGTTAGTCTGTTACTAAAATCTTCATACAAGCAAGGCAAAAATCTACCATACAAGCAAGGCAATAAAGCCACTAGGATGCAAGGGCTTATTGAGTGTTACAAAATGTGAGAAAAACTATTAAGGAGAGAGAGCAATAAAAGAACAACAATTAAGAAGACAGAAGATAACGATTGACATTTACATTTAAATTTTTGAAGATCAAAGTTGACTGGAAAGCAAGAACCTCAAAATACATAGCAGAAGTATCAATATATATAGAGAGATATATACTGGACATTCCTGTCATTTTTGACGCATCATTACTTAGAGCCAACAGTGAGACTGCACACACATATTTGATTATAGTGGTGAAAGTTTGTTCAGAACCAATCACACTTTTCAACTGTAAAAATTTCAGAAAATACAGAGCCTACATATGAAGATGCATGAGGAGCACAATGTTAATGCTTTTGATGAATTTGAATCCCTTAAAGAGGAGACAAACAGTATTTGATGTATCAGCAACATTTATTTCTCTCTTCATTCATAATGAAAGAAAATTATTTACACTGTTGTCTTCATCTTTGTTGTCATATCCCAACATTTCAGATGTTGTACACTCTGGCCTTCTTCAGGCTATTGGAATTTTGAACCAAACACTTTATTTCACTCACCAGGGTAGATTGTTCTAGTTCCACATGCCGTGCCTTTTACAGATATCTGTTTCAGTTATTTCCCTTAGTAATTCAACTCTCCAAGTTTTTTGTTCACCTGCGCTGTGAACAGGTATTGAACTCACAATTCTTTGGGTCAAGTCACTGGATTACTCCCATTCAATGCTTTTATCCTCTGGGACATGTCTCCTTGGAGGGTTCGATTCAAAATTCCAACATATATCACCTGAAGTATGATAGATTAATTAACACCTTAATACATATTACTGAGTATATCTCATTAGCATCATTTGAATATAAGTTTTGAAATGAAAATTAGAAGAAACACATTATGGTTAAACATTTACTTACATTCATAAAGTCTACGTGTCATAGAACAATTATCATGAAAGTTGTTGGGAAGTAAAGAGGTGACTATGATCTCATCCAATAGCATAAAGAGTTTCATGGTATGAGATCAGGGGTAGTTGTATTGGAGTCAGTCATCATATTAACTATACAGATGTACAGCAATAGCCTAAGAATTATGTATAGGTAATACTTTAATGAATTACGTTATGCCAAGTATGAGTGTGTGTTAACCCCACAATAGGAAGTTATAATAGTTGGCAATGAGGAACTCAAACACAAGCATCCACTATTATACCTGGAATTATAATAGTTGATGATGAGAAACTTGAACTCAAGAACAGTATAAGCACCACATTATAAATGGAGTTATAATAGAGGGTAACCAAAATTTCAAAAATCATACATGTGCAACATGAGTTAGAAGAATTTCAACCATGTTGGTTTCAAAAAAATTTCTTGAAGATATGGAGAATATTTTGCCTTCAACTGTTGAAATTCAACAACAACAACAGAAGCAACAACAAAAAAATACCCAACAGTTGCTACAGTTGCAAAAACAACAACAAGAGTTGTTGGAAGTGGTTTTGAAGAAAAATGCTTCAACATCTCTTATATCAGACGTGGTGCAAAACACTGTATCAGAATTCATATACAGTCCTGATGATGGCCTGACATTTGCTGCATATTTTTGCAGACATGAAGAAATATTTAATTAGGAATGTAGCAACTGGGAAGAAGATAAAAATACCAGCTTTTTGTTAAGAAAAATAGCTCCAATAGAGTACGAAACGTACTGTAATTATATTTTACTGAGAAAAGCAGGTGAAATAGAGTTTGAAGACACAGTACACATTCGGAAAAAAAGTTTTAGTGACAAGTGCTCTCTGTTCCATGCTTGTTGGAAGTGCATGAATTTAATCAAAAAATCACATATGTTGCTACCATTAACAGAGAATGTGAACAATTTAAACTAAAGGAAATGACTCTGGATATGTTCAAGGTATTAATTTTCATGCAAGTTTTAACAGTAGAAAAAGATGCTGAAGTGCAAATGAAAATTTTAGCAAAGATTGAAACATAATAATAATAATGTAATATTACAGGAAATAGTGAACAATTGCCAATCAATGCTAAGTCTGAAGCAAGATGCTGAAAAACTTCAGAATAAAGAATGTGCATTGGTAAGAACGCAGATGTTCCTCAAACTACCCTGGCTGTGCGTCTCGAAAAGGACCTCCAATCGGTTGTGAACTGGAGCAGGAATTGGTTGGTCAACTTTAACGCTTCAAAAACAAAACTGCTCTCTATTAATCACCACAGAGATCCTTCCCTGCCCTCCATTAGAATGTCTGACTCTCAACTTCTCGAGAGCAACTCTCTGCGGCTGCTCAGTCTCACATTGACGGCTGACCTGAGATGGAACAAATACATTGAGTCGATTGCTTCATCCACCGCAAGGAAAGTTGGCTCCCTGTGCTGTGCCAGAAAATTTTTCTCCACGGAATTGATCCTCCAGATCTACAAATCAACAGTTCGCCCTTGCATGGCGTATTGCTGCCATATATGGTCTGGTGCCCCTTCTGTTTGCCTCAGGGTTCTTGATAGGCTCCAGAGGTGGATATGCAATATAATTGGCCCTGATCTGGCATCTCGTTTACAGTCACTTTCTCACAGACACGCCGTCGCCTCTCTCTGTCTGTTTTACAAATACTTTCATTTGTTGGTTCCCAGACTTCATGAGTTCAAGCGCCCTACAAGGCTGGCATCCCACTCTCACCCCTTCACTGTCGAAACTCCTAAATGTAGCCGTCTCTTCTACTCCAATAGCTTCATATCTCGCACCTCTCGCCTATGGAACTCCCTTCCCTATTCCGGTTTCCCTGAGAGCTATAATCTCCAACTATTCAAATGTTATGTCAATCAACATCTCCAGTTGCCTTGATCTATCCACTACCCTTCTCCTCATCCTTTCTTCATTCACTCCTATCTGATCTTGCTCCAAAACTAAGAAAACATTCTTACAGGAAGAAATTAATGCACAATATTGCAATGGAAAAAATAGGACATGAAACAAAAGAAAATTTGTTAACATGTAAATCAATAATGTGGGAGTAAAAATGTTATTAGATAGTAGTAGTAGTAGTAGTAGTAGTAGTAGTAGTGACATTTCAATAGTAAATGAAACCACATGGAAAGAAATTGGAAACATTTATTAAAAAGGACTTACAAAGTTGCAACTGATGTTTCCGGTGAGAAATTATCTGGGGGTGGGGAATGTGATGTTTATTTTTGAAATAAGCAGGTAAAAACAAAATCTTATGTTCTAAGAAATGCAAAAAAAACACTTCAATACAGACTGGATGAAACTATTCAAACAGTGGGATTTACCGATAAATGCTTATTATAAAAATGTTAGTTGATAAGTGACTAATTTAAAAAGTCAAGGCAAAAATCTTAAGGAAGACTTAAAAAAAATCTTTTCAGATGTTTGTCTAATGAACTGGGTCAGTATTCAAAATTGAAGACAAATTTTCAAAAAAAGATTTGATGTCAGTATTTAAACCAAAATGGAGTGTATTATTCACAGCATTAGAACAAATAAATGAATCGATGGACAGACTAGAAAGAATTGGTGTATTGCAGAAAATAAACCATTTGAAAAGGATTGCAACAGCAATGTACTTAAAGAAAGAAAATGACAAAATTTGTGTTTGCGCAGATTTCTCAACTGGATTAAATAGTTGTCCCAAAATATACAATTACCCATTATAAAGTCCACAAGAATTTTTTTCAAAATTGAATTGGTTGAAAAATATATTCAAAGATGGATCTCTCTGAAGCATATTTACAAATTCAGACTGAAAATCAATGTTCTG
Organism: Acanthosepion pharaonis; assembly: GCA_903632075.3. Classification (NCBI taxonomy): domain Eukaryota; kingdom Metazoa; phylum Mollusca; class Cephalopoda; order Sepiida; family Sepiidae; genus Acanthosepion; species Acanthosepion pharaonis. The sequence goes on along the minus strand of CAHIKZ030000446.1, from coordinate 2,827,771 downwards.
AATTGATGACCATAAATATGCATGGTGCTTTATATAAGTTTAATTGACTTCCTTTTGGTATAAAGGTGATACCAAATATTTTTTAACAGGCCATGGATACCATGCTTGCAGATTACAACTTCGCTGGGGAGTATCTCGATGATATTTCAATCAAGAGTGTATCAAAAGAAGAACATGCTGGGCATGTCGAAACAATTATGCAAAAACTAACAGAATATGGATTCAAGTTTAGTGAGGAAAAATGTGAATTGTTTTTGTCAAAAGTAAAATACCTGGGTCAAATTATTGATAAAAATGGTAGGAAACCAGATCTGTCGAGGGAAAATGCAATTAGAAATATGCCTACATGAACAAACAACTATGTTACAATCTTTTTTATGACGGGCTAATTATGTACATAATTTGACAGCTCCACTTAATAATCTACTGAAAAAAGGTGTAAAGTGGAATTGGGATCATAAATGTCAAAAAGTGTTTGACAAGATAAAACAAGTCTTACTTCAGATATATCATTAGTGCACTATGATCCAAAAGCAAAAATTGTAGTAGCATCAGAGTTTAGTGATTATGGTGTTGGGGTGGTGATTTTACACAAATACAATGGTGGTAAAATAAAAGCCATCACTCATGCCTCACACCCGCTTCTACTGGCAGAGAAAAATTACAGCCAAATCAAGAAATTACAGCTAGATCAAGAAAAAAGCTCTAGCAATTATATTCGCTATAAAAAATTCCATTAATTTATTCATGGAAGAAATTTCATATTGCAAAAAGACCATAAACCGTTATTAGCAATATATGGTTCAAAGAAAGGTATACCTACCAATACAGGTAACAGATTACAGTGCTAGGGTACCATCATGTTAAATTATGATTTTACGATGAAGTACCAACTATCTAAAAATTATGACATGCAGATGGATTATCTAGGTTAATACTGAAAAATGCAGAACGATTGGAAGACACAGTCATAGCAGCACAAAAAGTGAGTTAGAAATTAAAAACCTTCTGTGCAATATAGTACAAGAATTACCTTTATCCCTGGAGGAAATTAAAGAAAAAGCAGAAAAGGACATATTTAATGCTAAAATAAAGAAGCAATGAAAATGAAACTAAAAAGAACAGAATCAAGAATTGAAACTATACTCAATTTGTGATGGTGTTGTAATGTATGGACAATGAATTGTAATAATGAATGTGTTACAGAAATGTATATTAAAGGATTTTCATTCCAGACATCCTGGCATTTCAAGAATGAAATCTCACATGAGAAGTTTTGTATATTGAACCAGAATGGACCAAGATATCGAAAAAAACAGTAAAAGCATGTAGTGGTTGTGCTCTAGCAGTAAAACTACCTATCAAAAAGATAGAACCTTGGACAAAGACAGACACTCTGCGGTCAAGATTGCATATAGACTTTGCAGGTCCTATTGATGGAGTATATTACTTAGTGGCAGTTGATAGTTTTATGAAATGGCTGAAAATTTACAAGTTCATAAACCATACATCCTCAACAATAGTGAATTTCTTGCATGAATTGTTTGCATGATATGCCATACCAGATATCATAATATCAGACGATGGAACACAATTCACTGGAACGAAATTTCAAGACTTTTGCAAGTTGTTCCCAATAGAACATATTAGGATCCCACCATATCACCCAAGGTATAATGGACAAGCATTGAAAAAGAGTGTTGCAAAAGAGCAAGTCTGGACATATTAAATGGGGAGATGCTTCAAAATTTTTTAGAGTGCACCTAACCCTAACACACCATCAGGCATATCTCCGGCAGAATTAATGTTTGCCAGAAGGGTAAAATTGATGTTCGACAAGTTAATGCTAAGTTGAAAATCATGAATAGTTGATAAAAGCGGCACTAATACTTTCAATGTCAGCGGTAAAGTATTCTTTAGACAGCAATATAAAAAATAATTACAACATAAAAGGCACCAAAATCAGCTGAAAAAAAAGATTAACTGATGAAAGATCTGAAGAACCAGTTAAAATGCTGTACAAAGTTCAAAGAAAAGAAAATATACAGAAGAACTAGAAGTGGATTCAAGACGGAAACTCTACAAAGTAAAGTATGTTTGTGAACTCTCCAGAAAGAGAGGTGGAAAATACTAATATGGAAAAAAAAGAAAAATAGATTTATTTAATAAAGTAGTAATCTCAAAAGTGGAGATGTTGTGGAGTAAAGAGTACACCCCCAGTGACTCTATGAACTCATCCAGTACTATAAAGGGTTCAATGCTATGAGGTTGAAAGTAGTCATATTGGAGTCAGTCTTCATACAAATTATACAGGGATACAGCGATAGCCTAATCATTACATATAAAGAATACTTTAATGAATTATATTATAACAAATATGAGTGTATGTTATAACAATAGCCGTACAATAGGAAATTATAATAAAAGTTGTTATATCTCGTGCAAGATATAATAAACAAAGTAAACCCGAGTGTTGGTTTTCAATAATAATTTTATAATCAGATGTAGGTTTGTCAAATACAGAGACCAGAGTCGGGAGTATGCTAACCTCAATAGGTGTTAGCAAACGAAGACCTTTTTTTACTGTTTGCTGTGGTTGTACTTTATCGGCAACCAGTCCGTCCATTATCGTGAATGGGGAAGTTGGGTTATCTCATCACAACAAAAGTATTTATAGAAAAGGCAGAGGGAATCTACTTTACTGTGGCTGGAAAGTGAGTGAAGACACGATGCCAGGTCAGGACCAATAACAATGTAAATTCTTATTTGGATCATATCAAGAATCTCTAAATGTATAACAGAAACATCATATCAGTTGTGGCAGCAATATTCAATGCATGGACTAATGGTAGACTTATAAATATGTAAGATAGATTCTACAGAGAAAAATTATCTATTACAACACAGTGAACCAACTTTCCTAGCAGCTGACCAAGGAGTGGATTCAATATAGTCTTTCCACTTCATTTCAGCTGAGAACGTTATCCCAAGAAGGCACAATGAGTCACTCTCCTAGAGGTTAGCATCAGCCATGCTAATGGAAGGCATAAAAAGTTCTCTCAGAAAGTAATATTTGATTTTTGAGGGACTTTTAATATATATTAATTTTCACTCAAAACAAGACTCAAGAGCCACTCAAGAGAGATGATTATAGTAAAAAATAGTGCTGAATAAGTTGTGTGATATGGATAGATGGCAAAGTGGTTGGAGATCAAGATTAGCATCTAGGCAGGAATGTATTCACAAACTTGCAGCATTTGGCAAAAAGGTGTGTGGAGCTTTTTTCACACATCCTGGATGTCCTGAGTGTCTGACACATAAAAATAGGCTGGATCTTTACAGTTATTTTTAAATAATCAGTGGTGTTTAGAAAATTTTTTCATGGCTTTAAAAAATGGCCATTTTAAAATAGAATACATTCAAAAATATATTCAAATACACCACAGACAAAAAGTTTGGGACTTCCCTGCATTTCTTTAAAAAAATACCTCAAAATGATATGTTTTTTGTTTTGTTTTTTTAAGTAAAAGATAAAATCTGTTATGATGTGGAGGTGTTTTGGGTGAGAGACAGCTGAAGATTTGATTCAGATCAAGGGAATCATGAAACAAAAAACAATATCATTCAATTTTGCAAAGACATGCTATACCATTTGGTTTGCACATAACTGAAAAAAATCACCTTTCAACAAGACAACAATCCAAAATACTCTTTTAAATTATATAAAAATTACCTTGAGTAAAAAAAAAAGCAACACAATTTTAGAAAATTATGTCTTGTCTACCTCAATATTCTGACCTCTCTTCTGTTGAATTAGTATGGGATGAATTGGATAGAAGTGTTTGAAAAGAATACCTAAAGAGTAAGAGTGAGCTTTTTCAGTGATTGAAGAATGTTTAGGAAGGTCTGCCATCTACTTTTTTTTCAAAAACTAGAGGAAAGAATGCCAAAAATTTGTAAACTAGTAATCAAGACAGGTGGTGGTTTTATTGGCAAAAACAAAATATGATGCAGTTGTATTATAATTTTTTTAGAGTTAAGTGCTTATTTCTTATCAAAATAAAATAAAATAAAATGCAATGTAATTACTGACATTTCCTTTCTTACTTTAAAAATAAAATACAAAAATGTCGTATTTTAAGGTGTTATTTTAAAGAATTGCTGGGTTTCTGAAAACTTTTTTCATGTAGTGTATAGGAAAAGTAAAGATGATAAAAAAGAAATATTACTCACAGTTAATGGTGATTCAACAATATTAAAAAAGCAACAACAACAAAAAAAAGAAGCTAACTGCTTGTTGCTCCTAACTCTTCAGAGTTCATTCAAGGAAAAAAAAAAACATAAATAAGTGGACAACAATTAAAATAACTTGTGGGGGAGAAAAAGTACAGCCAGACAATTTTTTTCTGAGCTCCACCATCATTACTTTTAATTTGCATGAATAAAATGCTGCAAATACAAGATTTTTCTTCTTCTACTGTCTTCAGAATATACATCAACCATGGCTCTCCACAACTTCCTATTTCTTGTAGCCTATAGTTTGTCACTTTAGAAAACCTCCCACCCCACCCTTCACCATCCATTCACACATGTTCGTCATGTAATTGTCCTGCAGCTTTCTCCTATTCTTCTCTCCCTTGATACACCCTGTGAATGTCAAATTCTCCAAGTTTTCCTTCAAAATTATACATCCAAGAAATTTCATCGAAGTTTCTTTGATTCTGGATATAAGTATCTTATTTTTTTCCATTTCCCTTAAGTTGTCTTTGCAGCTTACAAGCTATGTCCATGGAATTCTCAGCATCCTTCTGTAGAATCCTCATTTCTGTTGCCTCCATCTGTGAAAAGAGAGTCGAGCATTCACTGCCATATCAGAAGATTGAAACTTTAAAAGGACAGAAAATGCAAGATTGAAATCCTAAAGTGCATTAGAATAGTAAAATATGCCTTCCAAAAGCTAAGCAAAGTGTTAAGAAACAGAAAAATTTCATGCAAACAAATAAAAGAGTACTGAACTGTTGTGTAATGTCAGTCCTCTTATATGGAGGTGAATGTTGAACAATTTCCTCAAGGAAACATGAGGCAACAGAAATGTGTTTCTACAGGAAGATGCCATGAACCAAACATATGAACAACAAGGATGTTTTAGTGATAATGGAAACAAATGGACACTTATACTGAAAATCAAAAAGAAAGAATTGAAATTTCTAGTGCACATAATGAGGAAAGAAGGCTCGGAGAATTTGACTCTCACAGGAGATACTGGAAGCAAGAACAACAGAGGAAAGCAATGAATAACCTACTTAACAAGATTGTGAAATTGATTGCGAGAGATAGCAAAAAGATAAATCTTACTAAGAGCCACAAAGGACAGGATGTTGTGGAGAGCAATGATCACCCACATCGTCGGGAGATATGGTAGATAGAAGTTGTATCTAGGTGCATAACTTGGCTGATCCCATTCAGCTTGTTATGACGTTTATTTTTTTTATTTTTAATACTGTTAAAAATATTATTTTAATAAATAATATTTTATACCCTAAGAATTGTTTTAGTAAATAATGTTATTGATACCCTATATATAAAAGTGGTGATATACGAGAAGACTTAAGCAGATCTATTTTCATAGCACTGTCTAAGACGCCAGGTGCAAACACATAAGAACTTCATTGGATAATCATTCTAATGAGCCATGTAACAAAATGTATCATCTGAATTCTGAAGAATAGAACATGCAATAGAATGAGAACAGAAATAGAACAGGAACTGTATAATTTTGGTAAAGACACTGAAACAAGGAATGCAATATTTATACTCAGAATGATAGTAAAAATCCCAGTACAAATACAGAGGGATGTGTACCTTTGTTTTATAGATTATGCAAAAGTGTCTGATAAATTATGTCGCAAAGAACTTTTGGAACTACTAGATAACCATGACATATTTGAGAAATTTTGTGATGTCAATGAACACTCATTGCCATTTTTGTGATGTCAACGAATCCTCATTGTCACTTTTGTAATGATCATTGTAGTAGAGATTTTGTAATCACCAATACAACTATTGTATGCTGTTGAACAATGCCAGTGCCAGACGCCATCGAATAGAACTCTCACTAATAGTACTTGCTCAATAATACTCACTCGAATAATAATCTGTATAGAGATCCAAATAGAGAAATATTATAGAGAATAGCAATTTGTATAGTAATAGTAGAGTAGAAATAGTGATCAATTGGACACCAAGCTAATTCATATATATAAACATTTCCTATATGGTCATGTGATCTACTTAATTCAATAATGGTATCACTTGTGTTTGCTCAGTGGTGATCTATGTTTAAACTCAAGTGTCAACAGCAACACTTTATTCCTATATAACAGGAAGGATATTAGAAACTATATATTGGCCACAAACTGCCTGCATACAGATAGAAAATGAATTCAGTAAATATACAAAAATAGAAAAAGGTGTAAGACAAGGATGTATCCTTTTACCAGACTTATTTAATCTATACAATGAGGTGATTTTGAGAGAATTAGAAGTCATTCCAGGATTCATTATTGGCGGCCACAGTCTCAACAATATAAGATATGCAGATGACAAAGAGAACTCCTACAGAAGATAGTGAAGGAAAGTGAGAAGAAAGGACTAAACATTAATTGCAAGAAGACAGAATGCATGGTTGTTAGCAAAAAGAACAGCCCAACAATCAAATTACAAATTGGCGATACCAATATCAAACAAGTACAATGATTTAATTATCTGGGAAGTGTTTTAACAGAGGACAGAAAATGTGCCACTGAAATGTAAAGGTGCATTGGAAGAGAGAAAAATGCCTTCTAAAAACTAAGCAAAGTATTAAGAAACAAAAATCTCCTGAGCCAACCAAGCATAGAAATGAATACAATATGGGAATTCCAGAGAAAAGCGATAATAACAACAAAAGTTAAAATATGAGCTCTGGTAAAAACATGAATGATAACAGCAAAAAATTGCAATATGAGCACTGGTAAAAATGGTTGCTGAAGATAGTAGATTTATAATACCCAGAAATTCATACACAGTGGATAAAGGTGTTGGTTAGATCCAGTGACAGGATCCAAAGAGTGTGAGTTCAATACCCAGTTAAGGCAGTAAAGAACTTTCAGAGGGAAATTAACAGGAGATAACTGATAACTGATATCCATTAAAAATGGTACGTGGAACTAGAACAGTCTACCCCAGTGAGTGAAATAAAGTTCGACATTCCAATCACCTGAAGAAGACCGGAGCGTACAATGGCCAAAAGGTTGTAATAAATATGGCGAGAAAGATGAGGACAATAGTCCGAATAATTTAAATAATGTACATAATACCTCATCTCAGAAATATAGACAGATACTGAAGACAAAATTTATTAAGAGCTATAACAGGCAGGATATTGTGGATAGACATGTTCATGGCTTTAATTATAGAAGGAAGTCCTTTTTAAATCATATAAAATTTAAATGGAGACTAACACGTGAAATGGAATCAGCAAGCCAAGTTTAAATTCTAGCAAAGAAAATTACATTGACATTAATGCCCATCTGGAGATTTTTGTCTTGGTTGGCAATCAGTTTAGGAGATGAACTTCTCTGAATACAACACAAGGAGTAAGATCTCTTCCACCTTTCCACCAGCTATGGGTTAAAATAATAATTTTTGAGGTGAGGCTTGAATTACCACCCAACAAAAAACAAATGATGCTTCTAAAATATGATTTGCACATCAAGTGAAGACCCTACTGGATCTAAGACTTTCATGATGATGCCAAATTTGTTAAAAGTGTGATGTAATGACCTTCCTCACATCACAGGAATAAAATACAGGTGTCTAACTCATCAAATGACTTCAGCATAACATTGAAATAAACTTATCTCAGATCACAATTTGACCTGTAAAATGACCTGGATAAAATTCACAAACACCTGATAGGAATTAGTAACAGGGACATTATATCCCAGAAACAAACCAAAAAGAGCAGAGAAGACAACACCAGATGCAGATTTAAATGCTAAGGTCAGTGTAGGGTTCAACAATATGGGTTTATATGATGAAAAGGAGTTTTGCCTTGAAGATAGAATTAGGGGTTAACTTCTGTTTAACTAAATCATCTAAAAAGGTGTGACAATCATCACATATCCTCAGTAAGAAACAAAGATGTATAATACATTTAAGCAATTGGTAAAGAAGGCTTTTGTCCAATTGTTTCCTTTTCATTCCAGTATGTTAAAAAAATGTGTACAAATCCTAAAGACTTACTGAAAATGCAAAGATGCGTCCTTGAACACTAAAATTTTAAATTCATGTTAATGATCAATTCATTCTTTCTCCTCTTATAAAGGGTGGTAGCACCTTAGGTTCCCAGATATGGGTAAATAGTAACCTTTTATAGTAAAAATTACAGCATACATTTTTATATTAAAAAATTACAAACAATACATATTTATAGCTAAATAACCAACAATATCTATTTATAATAAAATTGCCAACTATACATCAATCAGCATGAAAGAACTCTTTCATGACATTAATCCATATATCTTACCATTTCTTAAACAAATCAAACTATATTCCAAATTATAACTTCAACTAAAGTACAAAATAAATAAAACACTTATTCCCACCTCTAGTAATTATGTCCACATAGTCTATGTAAAAATTGTTGCTATCTGCTGTTTCAGACATCCACTGGGAATCTTGGAATATATTCCCTAGAAAGAGAGGGAAAGAACTACTCCATTTGTTTTCCTGTATTATTAAAAAAAAGATTAATTGCTTTGTGTGCTGTTAATACATTAAAAAAATACAATGTATAATTTCTGACAAGTTCTCAATTTAATAACAAAAAAAATGCTGAAGTTGATAAGATCAAAAACAAATTTTTTATCTGCCATATAATTTTTATTGTTTATTGTAACACTTTTTCTCTTTTATTATTACATATTCTTTACTTTGGTTGGCACATTGTACCACTGAAGAAAGTACCTGATACTTTCTGTCATGCTTTATCTTAATAATGGTTTGATTGGACTAAAAATGGTGATTGTATGGGAACCAATGTTTCAATGTGATATGGCCATAATACCATTAGATTTGCGCCTTTTCCAAAGTAATCAGAATGAGAGTGTATTAGTAAGTATAGGTAGAACTTGAAACTGCTTTATTTGCTTACCAAGTTGATGCTAATTATGTTTTAAAAGTGATTTTTTATTTTATTAGAAAATTACTCAAGAACATTTGGAAGTTGTTATTGGCTTTTTAAAAAATTGCTCACATACCATTGGTAAAATTTGCAATTGTATTTCTTTTTTTCATTTTTTATATTCTTGATAAATGTTCCTCCAGTCTATTACCAAAGAAGAAAGTTCTTCAGATTGATCTTTAGATTATAACTTTCAGTTAAATGATTAACTGATAGAAATTTCTATCACAATTGCCACAGTATTTTTTTCCTGTTCAAATTCTTCTAAGTGCACTTTCACTGAATTAAAACTGGTTTAAGATTAACTTTAAATAAGTTCTTTCCAGAGACTGACAGATATGGTATTTCTGACATATACAACGATGGTGAAAGTTCCAAAGTTTTAGAAAACATCTGAAAAACGAATAGAGTCCCATCTTCTTAGTTTTTTCTTCAATAATTGTTATGTGGTTTCCTGCAGTTAAGATATCTGATTATTGAGACAGCATAAAATATGTTGTCTGAAACTTTTTCTTCAATAAGCCATGTCCCTTTAGAACATTGGTGATCATGAAACTCTACAATTTCCTCTTGTTTGTTTTCCTGTACTGTCTTAATAAATTTTATCTTTTTATTATTTCTCCTAAACCTTGTTCCACCATCCACTCACCCTCACTATGTTATGAGATGTTTTCCTCTGCCCCTCTTGCCTTCAATATGTCCTGGGAGTATCAAATTTTCCCAGCGCTTTTCCATCATTATGTACCCAAGAAATTTCAACTCTCTCTTCCTGATGTTAAGTATAAGCATACTTTTTTTCCATTATCTCTAAAACTTTGTCATTGCACTCATATTTGGTTTATGGTATTCTCAGCATCCTTCTGTAGAGTGGCATTTCTGTTGCTTTAAGTATTTTCTTTCTGTGAGGAGACTGTCCATCATTCACTGCCATATAGGAGCACTGATATTACGTAACAGTTCAGTACTCTTATCTTTGTTTCTAACACATTTTTTTTCTGTTCTTTAATACTTTGCTTAGCTTTTAGAAGGCATCTTCAGATTTCAGTGCCATCCTCTGTTAAAACACTTCACAAATATTTAAATTGTTGTACTTGTTCAAATAAGATATTATAATTATTGGATTCTTTAAAAAAATTCTTCCCTGATTTTTACAGATGAATGATTATAAAGCATTCATTCTTTTATGTATTTCTTTTTCTCCTTCTAGATGCTGTGTCTCTTCAGGACTTTGGTAATCATGGCTCTCCACAACTTCCTATTTTTGTACTCCTAAAGATTTATTTTTCTAATAAAATAAAATAAAAACATTTAAATTGTAATTAGTATCAGGTTGGTATATAAATAAACCAGTTTTAAGTTTTGGTGTGCTTTCATACTGATTATTTTGGGAAAGGCACAAATCCAATTCTCTTCTGACTATACATCTATTGTAATCATTTGAGCTTTGAGGGGAAACAGGGTGAAAAGAAAAGTGATCCTTTAAAAAATTTTGTTTCATAATAATCACACATACATAATCTTTGTAAATGATGCTTGATTCAATATTTAAAAAAAAAGAAACCAACTGCTTCTTCTATTTGTTATGTCACTTCAAGACACAAGAAATCAGGTCTTGCCACAACTTCCCATCCTCTATATTTCTAACCAATTTATGTCCCTTTAAAATTCCTCTCAATCTGTTTGCTGGAGTCCCTAAGACAATCCGATGTTATGTTCAATTTCATTCTGGCAACTTCTGTGACAATGCCAGTGCCAAGCTGTATTGGATTTTATCTTTTCCCTGGGCAACATTGGTAGCATGGAGAGGAAAGACATGATGCATGGGCAACTGCTGATCTCTCATAAAACCCTGCTCAGGCCTGCACCCTGCACAGGACACTCCAACATCACCTCACTGTGATGCAAAACATGGGAAACAACAGTCAACTGATGATGAAGGTCCTTTTGTACAGGAAAATTGGCCACCAGCAAGAGGGCAACCTCATTTTTGCTTCATGGACATCTGCAAAAGGAACATGAGGGTCAATGGACATAGACATTGAGAGGTGGGAAGACATCACCAATGACTGTTCATGCGAAAGACGTGTTTTACACTGAGAACTGGAGTGAGGAGAGAAGAAACAAAGGCTTGCTGCCAGAGAGAAAGGTGCTTGAAGGAAAGAAAACAACACAGCAACATTGGGGCAGAACATCTTCACATGCATTCATTGCAATCGAGACAGTCATTATTGTGTGGGTCTGTACAGCCATAACAGATGCTGCACCACCATCAGCAGCTGAGGCATAGATAGGTTTACCTATCATATGGATTATACACCTACCTAGTTTTTTCAACAGGAGTAGAGGTTTTTCCCTTGTTTCCTGTTGAGGATTGGGTTTCTGGTTCCTTAAATTCTGTACTTCTGGTGTCTCCAACTGAAATCTAAAATTTTATTTGGTAATTATTATTCTTTCTGCTTTCAATAGGATTAGATAGGTTTGCCTATCAACTGGTTTGCACTCCTCCCAAGTCTTTTGATCAGAAGTAGAGATTTATCGCTTGTTTCCTGTTTAGGATTGGCCTTCTGGGCCCTTCTAAAGTCTACTTCAGCTCTATATTTGTAACATCTCCAAATGAACTCTGAAATTTTATTCATTAATTAAATCTTGACCTCTTCAAGTTTAGAGTTTCCCGCAAAGCCCCAAGAACTTTGATCTTTGCCCTTTCTTATGCTAATACAACTCTTAAGTGACCTTTGAGCTTTGTATTGGGTGAACATTAAAAAAATAGATCTCTTTAGGTGCAGATCCATGGTCTCTAACAATCAACAGATGCCACACATAATGGTGAAAAACTTAAGTATAACATGAAGAAACATAGACATGTTGAAAATCCTGTAGAAAATTAAAAGGATTGTGTAAAGCAGCCATTTTTTTAATCAAAAGAGGATCATTGATAAGTTTTAAATATTAAACCTTAAAAGAGAATTACCAATAAAAATGAGGTAAAATAGTTTAAAAGTAGACGTTATCTCTCATCTCACAAAAAAAAACAAACATAATATTTCTAGTTTAAATTTAGTTACGCTGGAGAATGACACCTTGATTATTACATATATAATTCCATCATTTTTTATGGGTATTATGCTAATTTAATATATATATTTTTTATGGAATTGAGATTAGATGTCATAGTGAATCAGAAAAAGGAGAACTGTCAGTATAACTACTTGAGTACTTGATGTTGAAAGAAAGCCACCTCTGTCTGTCAGCTGTCACATTGAGAGCTGTTTGTAATGCTTGACCTTGGTATCTAAGCTCTTGTTCTACTGTTCTATGCCAGGTCTCCTTGGATCTGCCATGGTCTCTCTTGTTCACACATTGGGGTGGAGAGATCTTTTCGACTTTGATTCCCACCTGTCACAAGTTCAGTTGCCATGTTTGCTTTTCTCCTGTTGTTGATTGAGATTGTTTTTTCACTTGTTATTGTTTCCAAAGCAAAGAAAGGTTTACAGAATTGGGCTGCCAGTCCTATGCCCAACACTCATTCTTTCCTATCATGGACTTGAGACCAGGCAATGACAGAATTAGTTGATGGTAATATTAGCTACTAGCAGTAGAGCCCGGCATTGCCCAGGGATGTAACAGTAAGAGATAGATCAAGTATCGACCATCATAAAGACTGGAAAATAAAATTGACAAAGATTATTGTTTAAGGTTGACGAACACGCGTGTCTTAATTAGTTTTTTTTTTGTTTTTACGAATTGGTCAAATCCAAACTCAAACAAAAACATTGTTTTCAATCGTTATGAATCTACCGATTGAATAGAATTTTATTATAAACAATTGTCTTGTAAATGGAATTTTTAAAGCATTCTGAATGTAAAAATAAAGAAAAAAATGTGCAAGACAATAAGAAACACTACCTGCCAAAAAAAAGTGAAGTTTTGTTGAAATCGGGTGAAAAATATAGGAAATCCGATCCCATATATAAATGAACACACACACAGAAACAATTTGGGTTTTATAATAAGTATAACTCGATGTGAGTTGTCCCCCTTACATTCTGGCGATGTATCTTAATCGTGTTTTCAAATTGATTTCGTGCAAAAACAATTGTTTTTCCAATTTTTGGCGCTGTCAGAACCACCGCAAGGTAATTTTATGTAGTCCTTTAAAGCTTTGCTGAAATCGGTTGAAAAATGTAGGAAATCCGATCCAATATATAAACGTACAGACACACACACACACACACACACACACAACCTGGGTTTTATAATAAGTATGATTTCATTATAAGAAAAAATTTGGCACTCATTAACTAAACAGCCGATTCTACGCAAGTTACACTTTTTTCACTCTCTAGCCACTGGGCTGAGATCAAAGTGTGGTAACTATTCTTCTCATCTCTAATGTTAATATGAGCCGTTTCATCATCAAGAAATATTCGGCATTTATAGACCAAGCAGAGGGCACTGCTTTTGGATGAAATTTATAAAATTTATGAAATCTTTCACTTAAAACAATTTTTCAAGGAAATAGGTTTCTCAAATCACTGTTATCACTAATCCCAAATTATAGGCGAGGGTTTCCTTCCTAACCTTTTGTTCAAAGTTGTGTGGAACATCAACATTTTGATTATGTTATTATTCTCTGTTTGAATTGCATGAACTATCCATTTTAGTTATTGCCACTGTGGTTTTTGTTATGTGGTACAGTTCTTACTGATTCTGTATATACCAGTTCACAAAGTTTGAAGAAGAGTGATCTTTGTTTGTAACCATTGATCTTAGAAAGTGGTTATATACAGCTGACAGTTTAGATATTTCTGAAGAAGTTTGGCACTAGCCATGAGATCAATATGAAAGTTTTGCTCTGACAAGATTATTTAAGAACATGAATCAAGTTTTAGGTTAATGTTTTGGTTCTGTAGCAACTTGCAGTGTTGGGGTAAGGAAAGTCTTTCTACTTTCACAGAAATTGTTGACTTCTAGAAATAAAAACAGATTTCAAAATATTTAAGTGAAATAAAAAAATATGCCACAATCTATGATATATAATGGTAATTGTAGTATTATCCGTATCCCTATAAAGAAATTTTTGGCGTTCATTGACCGAGAAACCTGTGCTATTTTCAGTTGAATTTTATAAAATCTTTCTCTTAAAACAAATTTTCAGGAAAATAGGTTTCTCAAGTCCAGAAAACTATTAATGCCTTTTCCAGTATTTGATGGGTGTTTCCTTTGTAAACTTTTGCTTAAAGTAATGTGGATCATCAACATCTTCATTATGTCATTTTTTTCTCTTTGAGTTACATGTGGTATCCATTTTAGTTGTTGCTGCTTGTAGTCATCAAGTGATGTGTTTCTGTTATTTGGTACAGTTCATTCTTTGGGATTCTATAGCACCAATCCACAATGTTCAAAGAAGGATGATCTTTGTCAAGACACTCTGACTTCACTCGCTCAAAAAATCTTTTAAACATTGATCTTAGAAAGCAGTTGAATACAGCTGACAGTTTAGATATTTCTTAACATGTTTGATTCCATGCATGAAATCTATATAAAAGTCTTAATTTGGTGAAGTGTTTTAAGAACATGTCTTGAGTCTTCAGGTTGGACAAAACTACTTCTGCTGCATCCTATTCTATGTTCAATTTCCTTTTCTCCTATGCTAAATTTGTTATAGCTGATCCATACATTGAGCTATTTGAAGTGTTTAACATTTACTAGTTATAAATGATTCACATATGTTTTGTATTTATTAATTCCACATCCTGAATTTTTATGATGTATTCAGGGCAGGTACTATCACTGCTTTAATTTCAGTTCCAATTCCAGATCATAGTTTATTTTGGGAAGGTCTATCTTGAGTCTTATTTCTTGGAACAGGATGTTGATTTTCTGTTCAAGATCATTCTTATTTCAACTATGAATATCTATGTCATCATCAGTACATTGACCTCTGGAGAGAAAGAAGGATCATTGTCTTCTATTGCAAGTTTCATTTGGGATGTGGTATGGAATGCTTAAATAATCATTGCCCATCTCATCACACCTGAGTTTGTAAATGCATAGTGTATAATCTAGGAAAAGATTAAATAGACTAAGACTCTCATTTCCTCCTTGTTGTTCTTTTACTGAGGTTTGAATGTTTACATATTGGGGTTCTTGCCAGACATGTAAGATTCAATAGATCAATAGAGTTCCTCTATTAGATCGATGCATTCAGTTTATTTGGCGCTTGAAAAGTTGTTTCTAATGGAAGGGAGTCTTAAATCAGATGATATTACCTTGATTTTATCTAACCTTAAATATCGTAATATCTTCACTGTTCTTGTTCAGAGCATTAAGCATCTAGATCAGTATATTTCAAACTTTTTTTTTTTTTACTACAAACCACAGCAAAAACCACATTTATCATTGAAACCCAATATATCTATGTTTAATAAATCAAAGAGAAACTCTGTTCACTAGGTTCATTTATTTAGCATCGATAATTTTACGTGTAAATTTCTTATGATTTACATATATTGGAATTGCATGTATCTATTTGTATTGCCAATTTGTATGAATATAAATTTATTATTTTTAGAAAAACAAATTTCATGGAAATTCTGACACAAAGGTAAAGTAAATAATATTTGAAAAGAATGTTATTTAATGAGATGGATATGCTTTTTTCTTCATAAGCAGCTGATTTGAGTTGGGAACACAGGAAGACAGTGCTACACGCATATCAGGTGCAGTTTTGATCCTGTTTCTGTCCTTCATCTTAAATTGAGTTAACGTGGAAAATCCCAGGTCACAAAAGTAAGTAGATGTAAAAGGCAACAGTAATAAAATAGCATTTTTACTCAGTAGTGGAAATTCCTCTTTGTTCTTAACCCTAAACAAGATACTCAAATGAGAACAGACTATATATAGACTAGTTATATTTTTAAAAAAATAAATAATACGAGCTTACCTCAGTGAAAAACTAGCAAGGATTTATGAATGCAGTGAAACATTTTGAGTTGTTTATATTCTGCACTTTGCTTTTACTTCTATATTTTTCTTTCTATTTTTGTTACAACCCATTTTATTTATCTCATGACCCACTGAAGAGTCAGGACCCACTGTTTGAAAAACCCAGATCTAGATAATTTCTATATTTCTGAGATGAGGTATTGTAACTATTTACACTATTTACATTGTTTGGAGAGAAAAGGGAGATCACCGCCCTCTGTGGGATGAAGTGGAAATGATAGACATCAGTGGAAAATATGAAAACTTAAAGAATCAGACAGTGATTTGCAGAGGTTTAGTGATGGTTGATGATACCCGGGGCTAACTCCTTGATTGTATCCCCACCTAAGACTCAAGTAGGGAGCCTAGTAGTAAGAAATATGAGAAAAGAAGACATGTTAAATGTGTAAAAACATATGAAACATGAAATAAACACTTTATTCGAATTAAATATAAAAAGTAAATTTTTATATCCTGCATACCGTTTTTCTCTTTTTCAATGCTATGTTTTTTTTGGGAAGATATAGGAATAACTACTCTTCACAGCTTCCTCATTTTTATATGTGAACTATCATAACTTCTTCAGAAAGATAGCAAAATGGTTCCTACCTTTTTCCTTCAGAGTTGTTCTTTTCCTAGATTGGCTCCCACGCAAGGTTATACAGACCAGTTTACTCTGCTATTTTACCCAGAGGTGGGGGATGCATATTATAAATGAGTTTTGACTGAATTGCTGAGAAGAGTTATCATTATTTACATTCAGACTAATGTCCTCATCTTTGTTACTATTATCATAACATTTGGCTATTAGGCTCTCCAGACTTCATCAGGTGCATGCCAATCCAGGTAACTGAACACTTTATTTAATAAATGGGGCTAGACTGTTCTCATTCCACTGTCCATGTCTAGTGATATCATGTATTGTTCATTAAATTGCTACTCAGTTGTTGCTCATCTGTTTTTCACTGGTACTAATTCTGTACTGCTGCATCCATAGATTATTATGCCACCAAATTCTCATTAAAGATGATGATATTACTTCAAATGTAAATGATGATAACCAGTGGCATAGCTAGAGTAAACGTCCCCCGGGGTGGTCCGCTCAAATGTCACCCCAATGACGCCAATTCACCCTATGCTGAATGGTTAGCTGTAGCTAAATTTTCATACATGCTCTACCTCTACTTTACTCTACTGACCGGTACATTCCTGTTTGTATGTATGATCCAAGAGAAAATCCAATACCACAAAATAATCAGTTCAAATCAAAAGCTGAAAACATTGCTATTTTTCCTACTCACAAATTTCCCGACAATTTATTAGAAAATTTCTGACAGGGGGACAAAACTGGGAGGTCATAAATTATTTCTGGGGGGTCATATGCCCGCCTGCAAAACCCTGTCTCCACCACTGTTTTCAGACTATTTTTGACACCTTAGCCTGGTTGAAAAAATTTGTTAGGGGTCACATTGTGTCACCCCTCCTGTGCTGGTACCCAGGGCGGTCTGCCCCCTCTCCCCCCCTTAGCTACGCCACTGATGATAACTCATCATTACTGAAATAAAACCAGAATTAATTTTGTTTTTATAAATATCCTAGATTACCAATACAGAAAATATAACTATGCACTGCCAAAATTAGTTAAATATGACTGTCATTCTATTTTCAGTAAGGATCATGTCATTTTTTTATCATTTCACCCCAAGCAAGGTAATATAGCCACTAAGATGCAAGGGATTACAAGGTCTGAAAGAATAAGAGAAAAACAAAAAACCATTACCGAGAAAGAACAATAAAGGAACAGGAATTAAGAAAACAAGATAACGACTAACATTGCATTTAAATGTTTGAAGTTGACTGGGAAGCAAGCAGCCGGAAGAGAGTTCCACAAGCAAGAAGTGCGATAGAAGAAACTGTTAACATAGAACTTACAGTTACATCTAACCAATTCAACTGGAAAGTGATGAGACCTACCTGCCAACCTAGTACTACGCTTAAATTTGTAAAGTCAACATAACAAAGGGGACTGCTCATGAGAATAATTATCATGAAAATATTTCTAGAAAAGACACAAGGGAGATTACAATATTTATGGCTGCAGTGGAATGAATGAAGGTGAGATGCCAAATTATGTTATCTATTTGAATATTTTTAATTTTAATGATTTAAGAATTAGAATTCTTTCTCACATGTGAAAGGAGAATTAATTTCACCTATTTTATTTAGATTTGGACTGATGTCCTTGTTTTCCTTGTTATCATCGTACCATTTTGGTCATTGTGCCTGTTACATTAAGTCATGGAAAATAGGAGAGACTTGAGAGAGCTAACATGAAACATGACCAGTATTTATTAGGTACCGTAGAAAGAGAAAGAAAGTAGTTAGGGAGAAAAATGATGTATCAGGGAATGAGAATCACCTTCCTAAACGTCAGTTAGGGAGCAGACATTAAATGGTAATGCAAAGGGAATAAACATTAAAAAATAATGTAACATCAGTACTTTTTTAAGTAGACACTATGGTCTCACATACTGTCCTTGATTAGTTTTACAAAGTCCTTCAGATATGTTGGCTGTCATATCCCACATTCAGCACGTGTGTGAACCCCAACAGGAGATGTGCATTTTTCTGGTTCAGTTATATTAGTGCCTTTGCTTGCAACAGCTGAGGTTGATGAGGATACTGTTAAAGGTGCAGGAGCTCTTTGTGTTTTTTCCATGTCATGCGGCAAACTTAAAGTGTGTGTAAAGGTTGGCGGTGACTGATCAATTCTTGCTTGTTCTACTATTTCAGAGGATTTTCACAAATGACGTCTGTTTTGCTGATAGCTTCAACTTGATGTCTGGACTTCATATAAATGTTCATCCAATTGGTGATTTATAATGCCTTTCTCTCACACACAATCATCTTCCTTGTATGGGTGCATTTATACGACGTCAACTTCACTCAGCACAAATAAATCACATGTATGATGGTCATAGTATTTGGCCTTAAACTTTTGTCTGTGTTGCAGTAGTCTTATCATTTGGTTCAAGGCTTGCCATCCTAAAAGTGTGGCAATTTAGTAGGCACTGAGAAAGGCTGCTTCCCATTCCTTGGGTGGGGGTGTTTCTGACGTCAAGCAGTGCCAGAAACTGGACTGTGTGGGTGCCTTTGCTTTTTCTCATGAGTTGTTTTGCACTTTTAACTGCAGATTTGGCTTTGTCATTTGCCTGGGACTCACCATGAGATGTTTAAAATCCCATTTTTCCAATACGTTCTTCAAGGATGATGTTAACTGGGGTCGAGTGTCGGAAATCAACACATGAAATCTCATACCTGGAAAAGTGTTTCTTCAATTTGCAGAAGACAGTTGAAGCAGTAGTATTCTCAAGTTGATCTATTTCCCAGAAGTTTGAGAAATAGTTGACAGTTACAAGGTACTAGACGCTGTCAAATTCAAATAAGTCAACACCAACCTTCTGCCATGGACAATCAGTTATGTGTGTGGAATTAGTGTCTCCTTTTTAACTTGAGGGATCATGACCACTGACATGCGACCTACTGTGGCAGTATATGGTGTGACAGTTTCATCAACCTGTAGATGCACCTGCCCTGGTAATGATCTTAGTTCACTATTGAAAACATCTACATAGTCTATTAATAGTTGCTTACACTCTGGTACTGAACTAGCATTACAAATGTTATCATAGTGCAGTTATTAGGTCCATTTGTTCGGTCACACATTTTCCTAACAAAGGAGTCAATCTCTCCTTGACTATAATGAATTCCACTGAATATTTTTGGGGTTGCACAGCACAAAACAACATTTTCTAATGGACATTAGTTCCATCCTGTTCCACATATAGAGTTTTTTGGTCGACGGTTGCAGGTAGGTATTACACACATATTTCTGTGGGATTACATTGATGGCAGCTCCACAATCCACTTGGAATTTCAACTTACTTTTTTCTAGCATTATATTTGCATAGATAATCTTATCTGGTTGCTCTCTCTCTCTCTCTCTCTCTCTCTCCCTCTCTGTGTGTTTACATATAACACATATTCACATTCAGTGTCACTAGAAGAATATGAAAAGAAAAAAGCACTGTTAATTTTATGCTTAGACTTAGCCACTGTTCTTCATACAGAATGCTTCCCTGGACATTTCAGTGCAAAGTGGTTCCTACTGTTGCAAAATTTACATTTTTGGCCCCACATGGGACATGATTCTTTCCATTTTTCATGTGTCTTACCACAGAAATTACAGTCTATTTGTCCCTGTTTACAGTATTTCTGTTTGAAACTTTGTTCTTTCACTCTGCTTATTTCGTCTGTCATGTTCAGGTCTCTCCTAACTACACAACTTTGGCATATGTCAATAAATTGTTTGAGATTTAGTGTTGAAAGCTGCAGTAATTTTTTATGTGTCTGGTTGTCTCTTACACCCAGCACTATGTGGTCGTGTAGCATAGAATCATGTAAACATTCACCAAAATTGCAAGACACTGTTAGCTTATGAAGCATAGTTAAATATGAATCAATATTCTCACCTTGTTCTTGACCTCTTTTGTTGATATGTCTCGTTGTTCTGTTTGATAAAATGTTGATCAAACTTGGCTATTAGCATGTTCAGGTCATCTTTTTTCTGTTGAAGTGAATTGAAAACCATTGTAAACTATCAACTCTTCTGGTCCACTAGCATGAAGGAATAGTGTCATGGTATTCCTTATTTTGTCCATGCAGTTTAGTCACAATGCTGTAATTATTCCATGTCTGTTTCCAGAGCTTCCATCCTTCTGAAGCATTAGTCTTCATGTCCAGCTTGCTCAGTGGAGATATGTTTTACTGGAATCTTTCTACCATTTCTACACATGTGGTCAATTTTTGTACTTTGTTATCATCCCTCCAAATGCCAGAAGCCACTGAAACATCTAACATGAGACAGCCTTTTTGGTTGGTATTAGTCCTTATTTGCAGGTTTATAAAGTGTGAATTATTAGGTTGGTGCAAAAATAATGTCGTAATAATGTCGTTTTTGATGTATTTTTTAATGTCAAAGAACAACATTATTACGTCGTTATTTTTGCACCAACCTAATACTTCCTTGCTGTCACCATCTTACATTAAGTCATGGAAAACAGGACAGACTCAGGTTTGATTGACCAGACAAGAAACATGACTGGTGTTTATTAAGTACAAGAAGTAAGAGATAGAAAAGAATTAGGGAGAAAAGGGACAGATCAGGGAGCAAGAATCACGTTCTTTGATTAGGGAGAATATATTAAATGGTAATGTAAAGAGAGTATACATTAAACAATAATGTAACAGTGCTGTCATGCCCTCTTCAGGTATCTGTCAAACCGGGTTACCTTCAGAGAATTTTGAATTGAACCCTTGTTGTTATTCCACTGTCCATATCTAAGGATATCTTTTCTAGTTCTCTTTTTTTGCCCACCCTGTTTTCATTGAGTCAAAGTCTGTACTACATGGACCAGGGATTGAAGTCAGAATTACTAAGTTACCAAATTTATGAATTAGTGCTTTACTCAACTAGACCCTTATCTCATGAAACAAACCTGAACAATTCTGGAAGGTAAAATGATCAAAATGTTGAAAAAATTTTAAAAGATATTCACAGGATTAGTTATTCAGTTTTAGAATTACATTTTTTTTTTTTAATTCTTTATTTTCCTTTTATACTTTTTCTCCATTTTCAAGTTTATTTTTCTTTTTTAAATCTATTTTTTAATTTTCTTTTTGTTTTTTTAATTTTCCTTTTTAATTTTTCAATTTTTAATTTTCTTTTTTCCTTTTTAATTTTCAATTTTTCCTTTTCCATTTTCAATTTTTCCTTTTCAATTTTTCCTTTTTAATTTTCAATTTTTCCTTTTTAATCTTCAATTTTTCTTTTTAGCTCTTAACTCTTTAATTTCTTTTTTCCTTTTTAATTTTACGTTCTTGTTTTTTAATTTTTCAATTTTTAACTTTCTTTTTTCCTTTTTAATTTCACATTTTTTAATTTTTTTCTTTTATTTGACTTTTTCCTTTTTAATTTTCCTGTTTTCTTTTTAATTTTTTCCTTTTTAATTTTTATTTTTCCTTTTTAATTTTTCCATTTTAATTTTCCTTCTTAATGTTTAACTTTTTAATTTTCCTTTTTCCCTTTTAATTTCTCACTTTTTATTTTTCATCTTTTTTTCCATTTAATTCTCTTTTTAGCCTTTTAGTTTTCCTTTTTTTCTTTCTTTAATTTTTTTCCTTTTTAATTTTTCTTTTTAACTTTCCTTTTTTATCTCTTTTCAATTTTCATTTATTTTCTTTTTAATTTTCATTTTTTCCACTTCATTGAGACTGTTTTCCATTTGAAAGAATTGGCCATGTCAGATTTGAATTTCTTGGTCTCCTATGAACCTCTGTTTTTATAACAGAATGACAAAGAGTTTAAAACACTGTCTACATAACAGTTGCTTTCAATACAGAATAGAGCAAACAAGAAAAACATTTGCTCAGCCAATTGCTCAGCCAAAGTGCTTATCACAGAAATGAGATGAACTCATTTCTATCAGGCAAGAGGAAATCTATAAAACATTGATGGTAAATTATTTACTGCCAAACAATTTATATTAACCTTGAGGATATAATAATAGTTTGCCAAACAAATTGAACAAAAAGGGAATCAGTTGTCAAGGAAGAACCCAGACAAATAGTTGCAATAAGTATTCACTAAATTCTAAGGAATCTGGGAGAAATATGAAGAAGAAAAAATCTGTGAAAAACCAAAAACCAGAATATCAAAATTATTTTATATTCTAAAAAATTACTACTTGAAAATTTATGTTTTCATGAAACCTAAAATATAAATTACACAGAATTAAATAATTTGATTGCTTACAGTAGAGAAATCGAAACCTTAACGCTGAAAATATTTATGCGTGTATATATATATATATATATATATATATATATATATATATTTTTTCTATCTCAGGTATTATAAATACAGTGCATATATATATATATATATGTGTGTGTTATATATATATATACATATACACTTTATATATATCTATATACATGTAATATATATATATATATATATATATATATATATATATATATATAGATAGATAGATAGATAGATATATATATATATATATAGATATATATAAATAGTTGGCTACTTGTATTCGAAGATACCCATCTACTAGGACAGCTAACCAATCCCTGTTGCAGATGCTTGCTCAGGCACATTTGTGTTTGCTCAACACCCACAGAGCCCACCTGTGGTTTATACTGAAACTATGCTGAGCAGACCTTAGTTACAGTTTCTGGGACAGAGCATGTTATCTACCGTGATCAACAATTTGAACAAGGTCGACACGCCCAAGCCCTCAGCCATGATAAACCTGTGGCTTCATGCTAGCACAGCTATCAAGGGCCCAAAAGAGTTCTGTCTATCTAATTTCACTCACAAGTCTTGGGTCAACCTATGGTATGGTTTTCATCCAAAGGTGCTGCACGCTAGGATTGACCTTGATCCAGTCTGATAACATCAGGAAGTCATCTTACAGACAAATCAAAGATGGTGAGATTCGAACAAGTTTTTGTACATAAATATATATATGTGTAATATATTATATATATTATTATTTATATATATATGCACAGTACTTATCAATTCAGCCAAATATATATATATATATATATATATATATATATATATATATATATATATATATATATATATATATATATATATATATATATATATATATATATATATATATATCTTATATATATACATATATATATACATACATAAAAAGAAGAGATTATAGGAGTCTCCAATGAGAGAAAAGTGTGTATATTAAAAAGAAGAGAAAAACCACAAATGTTTTTGGTTGTAATGGGGATTTTTTTTTTACAAATATATTATGCTTTATTTTCCATAATTTCCTATCTCACAACCTTCATCAGGCAAAGAGTGGATATTTCCATATATTATTAAAAGGAATTAATTTTTCTTACGTTTTTTGATGTTAAATATTCTCGATATTAGACATTCTCTTTTTTGTGTGTTAGTGACCCAAATGTCTTCCTTGAACTGACTGTGAAAAAGTTCTGTGTGAAGGGTAATAAAACAATTAAGACCAATCCGAGAAAGGGTGAAGAAGATATCTATATTCTTATCTTTTAATGACTCCTGTGTGTTCTTAGATCTATTTCCTTTTTTTTTGTGCTTTCGTCAACATGCATATGCATATGTATATTCCCTCTCCATACATATATACATACTGTCTTATTATAAGAAATTAGTACACACATATGTACATACATACATACATACACATACACATACACACACATACACACAAACACACACACTTCCTATGTTGTGTAAGGTTTTCGTGTGTGCCCGTGAGCACTTTTGTTTTTGTCAAAATGTGTATGTATATAACAGTATGCGCATGTACATGCACACTCCCTCTCTATACATACTGTTTATTATAAGGAATTAGTGTACATACATACACACACATATATACATACATACACATACACACACATATATACATACATATATACATACATACACATACACACACTTCCTATGTTGTGTAGGGTTTGCGTGCATGCCTGTGAGCAGTCTATTGTTTTTGCCAATATGCATATACATATTCATGTTTCACATATACCTGCGTGTGAGTATATACACATGGATGCGAGTGGTTTGACCACTGTATTTGGCCATTATGTGTGCATGTTGTGTGCTTTTGTGTGTGGTGTTATGATCTATTTAGTTCTGGTTTAAATTTGTTTATGAAGTTTTTTTCTTGTATTTGTAGGTAAGAATAATTGTCTGTTTGGCATATTGGCATAATTTTAAATTCACCCTGGTTATATTTATAGATGTGTTGTAATACAAAGAGTTTTCTGTTGTCTGGTAATTTTATGTTGCCTTTGTGTAGGGAGACACTGTTGTTTAGTTGTTAGCTGATACCTATATATGACTTCTTGCATTTTGGGTATTTGAGTGCATAAATCGCATTTTTGGAGTTGCAGTTTAAATTTTTATTTATTATGAATGTCGTTTTGAGGGTTTCGAAAGTGTAGGAGTTTCCTTCTATAATGATGTCACAAACCCCACATCTTTTTTTGTTGCATTTTTTGACTCCCTGTATTGTGTCTTGGTTAAATTTGGATGAGGTTAATATGTGTTTTAGCTTTTTAGATTGGCATTTGCCTTTAATTATTTTGGTTGTTTTTAGTATATTTTTCAGTTCGTCATTCTTGCTAAGTAGGTCTAGATTTTTTGTAATTTCTGTAAATAGTTCTGGATTGTTCTTGTATGTTGAGACATATGCTAGAATTTGTTTGATGTTATGTTTCTTTGGATTTCGTAGTTCGTCTAAAGGAATTTTTTTTGCAAGTTCAAAACCTTTGTTAGTGTTGTGAGGTACCCTCACTTTTTTAGAATTTTATGTTGTTCTTCTAGGTGGGTTTTTCGAAGGTGTTTGTCAGTCACTATAGTACAAACCCTACATGCTAGAGAATAGGGATGGATTTCAGGCAGCTTTTTGGGTGATGGTGCTTGAAATTCTTGATATTGTTGGGTGTCTGTAGGTTTGTGGTAGATATCTGTGATTATGTGGTTGCTTCTATTTCTATTGAGTATATCTAAAAATGGTAATTCCTTGAAATTATATACTTGGGTGAATTTGATTTTTGTGGGTAAGTTCTGAAGTAGAGTGTGGAATTGGTTAATATCAACCCAAGAGGATTTCCAGAAAATGAAGAAATCATCTAAGTATCATTTCCAGGATTTAGTGAAGTGGGTTTTTATATTTTCTCTATAGAGTTTTTCCTCTAGTTAAGCTAATGTTTGGGTGGCATATGTTGGTACCATTTTTGTTCCCATTGCAGTATCTAGGGTTTACATATAGTTTTTGTTGTCAAGTTCAAAGGTGTTATTGTTTAGAACATAGGAAGTGTGTGTGTGTGTGTGTGTGTGCATGCATATGTGTGTGTATGTGTATGTGTACATATTTGTATACGAACTTCTTATAATAAGACAGTATGTATATATGGCGAGTGAATATATGTATGCATATGCATGCTGACAAAAACACTAAAAAATGGAAATGAATCTAAGAATACACAGGGGTCATTAAAAGATAAGAATATCTTTCTCACCATTTCTCAGACCAGTCTTAATTGTTTTATTACCCTTAACACAGAACTTTTTCACTGCCAGTTCAAGGAACTAACTTTTCTAGTGCTTTTGAATAAGTTATGTATCATTGAAATTGGACCAGTGGGAGCAGAGGAGTTACTTGGATACATACACACACAAACACGCACATTGTACTTTTATGTATAATATATATATATATATATATATATATATATATATAAAATATATATATGCATATACATATATACATATACATATGTACATATATATATACATACATATATATATATATATATATATATATATATATATATATATATATATATATATATATATATATATATATATATATATATGTATATATAGATATACATTGAATATACATTAAAATGTTAGCAAAGAATAATTTGTTGTATGTTTGTATATATATATATAATGTTTTAATTTTCAAATCACAGTCAAGATATTTTGTCCATGTTCATAGTTGATATTATTGAGTGTTGTTTTTTTTGTTTTTATTAATAAGGCTTCCATTATTTTTTGCCTTTTTTTGCATGCATATGATGCTATAATATTAGTGTTGTCAACAAGTATGTTACAAATAGGGCCTAGGAGGTCTCCATGAATATTTAAGTGAGATCTAATTAAGTTATGGTCAGAAAGGTGTAGAGTGAGTTTTTGTCATCAAATATGTTGTAGTATGGCCTATATAATTATTTATGAATTTTGAAAATTCCTAAATAATGTAAATGTTCTATATAACATGCAAGAAAGTGGATATTTACATGTTCTAATGTAACAGTGTGAAATAAATAAATATTTATTGCTCTACTTTTGTATTGAGCCTTGTTTTAAATTAATGTTTTGAAGGTTGTAATTTTATTCCTCGTATATACATATACATGTACGTATATATATATAAATATATATCTCTCTCTCTATGTATATATATATTCATGTTTTACACACACACATATATGTATATATATACATACACACATATATATACATACATACATATACATATATAGGGTGTTGCAGCAAAATATGACACTTGACAAAAAGAAAACGAATTAGGCAATAAAAACAAAAGTTGTATATGCAGATACCCGAGAGTTTGACAACTAATGTTTTTCTCTACCCTTTTCCAGGATGAAATATGAGGGCAGAGCAGCGGTAGTAGTTTCTTTTCATGTCAGGAAGAAGCCTGCGGAAGTGATGGCATGGTTTGGGTTCAAGAGGACCATGGTCATGGATATTTGGAGGAAGTGGAAGGCATGTGAGAACAAGGACGAGTTTACTGCCAAATGAAAGGCCCACAACATTCATTCATTATGTACCCTGCTTTGGATATTGTCAAGAATATATAATAGGAGCACCAGACAAAATATGGCAGCAATATTCAATGCATGTGTAAATGGTACATTTATAAATATGCAAGATGTATTCTGACAAAAAGAATTATCTGACACAGTGACCCAAATTTTTAGCAGTAGACTTAGCATCTGATTCAATATAATCATTCTACTTTATATCAGTGGAAAAAGTGAACCAAGAAAGGCACAATTAGTTGCTCTCCTGAAGGTTAGCATCAGCCATGTAGATGGAAGACAAAAAGGATGATTTATGATGATTCTCTCTTTCTCTCTCTCTCTTTCTCTTTCTCTCTCTCTCTTTCTCTCTCTTTCACTCTCTCTCTCTCTCTTTCTTTCTCTTTCTCTCTTTGTCTCTCTCTCTTTCTCTCTCTTTCACTTTCTCTCTCTCTCTCTCTCTCTCTCTCTCTATATATATATATATATATATATATATATATATCCATACAAGCTTGAAGTTTTCCATGTTACAAAGTAAATCAAAATGATTTCAAAATATTAGACAGGCACGATGGAACAATTTTAAAACAGTTCATTAATAAATCCTTTCCTTACTTACAGGAATAGGCTGAGATCAATAGATCCTTATATTTTCGTACAAGCTTGAAGTCTTCCATGTTATAAAGTAAATTCAGGTTTGTATTTCCAGTAGACAGTATGTAAGCAAATATATGGATATAGATCCGACAGTATGAAGAAAAATATACAGAAAAAACAAACAAAAATCTTAATATATAATTATGCTGTATTAATGTTAATATAAAGTCAACGTCGGACGTTTCGGTCTATTTTAGACCATCATCAGGACTTATTTATAAAACATTATTAACATTAGAACATATAAAATTCAACATGAAAAAGACGATGGACATAAGAGCACAACTAATCCAAACAGATAACTGAAATTTTTATATAAGATCAGCGTTCCATTTAAAATATGATCACGTTTACTTTATAACAAATTGGCATCCGAGGAAAAACACTTGGAGAAAAAAGGAGAGAACCAAAAACCTCCGAACAGAGTGAAAGAAATCATCCAGTACCTTAAATCTCTGGTACAAAGAAAAAAACCCCAGCGAGTAATCAGTTAAAATGAAGAGTGCTCAATACACTAAGTAAAGCAAAGGTAAAATAAATAAATCTTAATGAGCAAAATATTACCTACCTAAATTTCACTACATGGGATCATTGGGATGAATTGGCCCTGAAGATCCCATGTGGCGAAACCTAGGTACGCAGTACCTGGCTTATTAAGATTTATTTATTTTATATGTGTGTGTGTGTGAGAGAGAGTGTATGTATGTATAGATATACATATCTATATATGTGTGTGTTTGTGTGTGTATGCGTGTATACATGCACAAAATTATATATGTGTGTACATGTTTGTCTGTATGTATACACACAGATAAATATACAAAAGTGTTGCTGAAAATTTCTCAACCTAACCAAGAAGATTTCCATATAATACTGGTTTGATCATATTTTGGGAAGCAAAAAAATAAGAACTTATTATCACCCCCCCTCATAATCTAATCAGTCAGTCACTGTCTGAGTTAGACAAGGATAGGGGAAGGAGTTTAAATCCTGTCAGAAGCTAAGTGCAAACGATTTCAAAGTTAGAAACAGGGTGTTAATGTCCTACACAATAGCATAGGAATATGGCAAAGAGGAATAGAAGCTTGAAGATCATGCATTCTTTTCCTAGGGGGACGGATGAGGAATGACATTTTGATTGTAGGCAGAAAACAGATATTCTGATCCAAGGAAAGAGAGCTGACTGTGAGTGTTTGATCCTAGGCAGAATGAACTGATATTCTGATCCTAGGAAGAAGTGCTAGGAGCCAGTGTTTGATCTTAGGCAGAATGCATAGATATTCTGATTCTACAAAACAGTAGTGGGAGAGATTCTAGGCAAAATGCATGGATATTCTGATCCTAAGAAATAGTTCTGGTAGTGAGAATTTGATCCTCGACAGAACATATATTCTGATCCTAGAAAGGAGTGCTGGGAATAAAAGTTTCATCTTTTGAAGGACACACAGATATTCTGATCCTAAGAAGTGCAGGGAGTGAGAATTTTATCTAGGATCAAGAAAACTCAGATTTTCTGATCCTTGGAAGGAGTGGTGGGAGTGGGAGTGAGAGTTTGATTCTAGGCAGAATGCACAGATTTTCTGTTCCTAGGAAGTAATCTGATCCTAATATATGAACACAAATACTCTGATCCTAAACATGAGAAGAAAAAATCTGAATTCAATGTCATGAAGAAGGCATATGAAAGGTGAGATAGAGGAAAAAAATGGGCACAGATTAATGTTTGGATAATATTCAATGGCGGCACTCTCAAGGATTTTTCTTCTGACTGAATTATTTTCTTTTTTATCAGTGTAGCATTTATAAAATCAAAACTGTGGTTGAATTTATTTCTATTGATGAATAGTGCATTTGTGAAATTGTTATTTATGAGGTCCTTTTTGTTTTCATAGATGCATTTTTGTAAATTTCTGCATGTTTCTCCAATGTATTGTGAGGAACAGTTTTGTCAATTTATTTTATATATACCTGCTTCTGAAATATTTTGTTGTTGGTGTTTTTAGATCTGATTATATCCATAATGGTTTGGAAGTGGTTGTGATTATTTGGATGTTGTTTAGATGGGATATGTTACTCTGGATAGTGGATGTTATGGAATCGGTTGTTAGTATTATGTATCTGTTCTTGTATAATTTATTATAATGGATGATGTTGCTATTTTTGTTGTGGTTGCATATTTTTTATGCCTTTCTTCTGGCATTAAAGATGAAGTGATATGGATATTGTAGGATTTTGAATGTGTTTTCTATCTATGTTTCTTCTTTGGGTAAATATTTAAATAAGTTTGGAGGTAGACTTTTTTTGAATGAGTCACTTTCTAGAAACTCTAAAAATAGACAAGTGAGAACACTGCTGAGAGGAGATCCCATTGGTAAACCAAATTTTTGTCTGTAGATGTGGTTATAAAAATGTAAAGAAACATTGCTTAGTGATTAACTGGCGTATTTTTATGATTTTATTTGTAGGTAGAGATAGTATGATTTAATGCACAAAGTCACAAACAGTGATTCTAAAATTTTCCATGTTGTGAAGATTTTAATGTAAGGGAGGTAACTTAATGACTTGAACAGTTAACAGTTTAACCACAGAAGCTAAAATTTCCTTTGGACAAAAACAATTATTTGTCTTAGACATCATAACCCTGAAGATGATATTGGAATATATTGAAAGTACTCAGAAAAATCAAAATGGTGCCTTCCTTGCTCTCTTTAATCAGGAAACAACAAAGCTTATACTTGATTACAAATAAACAAATATGGTCTAAATTGAAAATAAACAAATGTGGTCAAGATTGTTTAATCAGATATGTTTAAATGAAAATATGCTGCCAAAATATATGGAATATATATATATATATATATATATATATATATATATATATATATATATATATATAAAATAAATCCTAAAGATCCAGGAACTATCTACCTAGGATTCACATGAATGGATCTTCAAGGTAATCTGGTAATCTTGTTTTATTTATCTTTGCACTACTTAGCGTATTGAGCACTCTTTATTTTAGCTTAGTTACTCACTTGGGTTTCTTTCTTTGAACTAGAAGCTTAAGGCACTGGATTTTTTTTTTGCCCTGTTCAAACATTTTTATTTCTTTCTTTTTTTTTTTCCAATTTTTTCCTCAGATACCAATTTATTTGATATACTTGCAAGTTGTGCTATCCAAGGTTTTTTACCAACTGAGTATAATTATTAGTATTATATATATATATATATATATATATATATACATATAAATATAAATAACTAGACTCATTTCGAAAAACCCTCGAATTTTTGATTTGTTAATCAAATCAATTTCGAGGGAAAAAAGGTTTTAAAAAAGAAAGAGCTACAAACATGAACTTCTGCCGACAAAAAATCGCACAGATGCAGGTCTGAAGCCCAAAGAAAAAAACCCGATACGAGTAACAACTAACTAACAAAAAGAGCTCAATACAATCGTAGAAACAGACCTAGATACACCTTAGTGAGCCAGACAAACCTAGGTGAAACCTAGGTAGGTTTGTCTGGCTCACTAGGTGTATCTATCTGTCTATATATATATATATATATATATATATATATTATGTGTCTGTAGCTTACTGGTAATCAACACATAAAATGAGATTAGTGAGTGGAGTGTGTGGAGTGCAAATTCCACTCTAGGCCATTATGTTCACACAAGTATCTTGCACACCCAGCAATGGGTTAAATAGCAGGAAAGCCTAAGCTCTCTGATTTTAGTTAGCAACAAGAGTCAGAGATATAAAGCTGAATATTCAAAACCATTTTGTTATGGGATTAACAACTTCACAATGTTTAATATAGAGAGGCTGTGACTCTTTACTCCATGTATAATAATGAATAGTATAACATTTCTAAAAATGCCAGGTTGAATTGAAAATTAACTGTTGATATTAACTATCCTGCTAATGATAAAAGCTGGTCAAATGTATTCAAACCACACATGAGCATATGACAGAATACCAACATTTACAATTTTATATAGAACCTGCTAACTTTTTCATTTAAAAGTTGTCAGTATTGTATTCTTTTATTGACAAGTACTCTAAATGGCGCAGCCAATTATATCCGAGGATGTCAGTCTATTAGGGTGGCTAGCTAATCCCCATTGCAGACTCCTGCTCAGGAACATTTTTTTTGTGTTTGTTTAACACCCACAGAGCCCAGCTGTATTTATACTGCAACTATGCTGAACAGATTTTATTTACAGTTTCTGGGAAAGAGCATGTTATCTACTGTGATCAACAATCTGAACAAGGCCAGTACACTCAAACCCTCAATCATGATGACTTTTGACTTCATGCTAGCACAAGTATTGATGGCCCCTAAGTGTATCATCTACACAATTCCACTCACAATGCCTGGCTCAACCCGTGGTATGGTTTTTAGGCACTTTCCAAAGGTGCCACACACTGGGATTGACCCTCCAGTCCAATAAGATCAAGAAATCACCTTCCTGACAAATTGACTCTGGTGAAATTCGAACCTGAGTCTCATGGTCAGAAAGAGAACGTGCTAACCTCTCAGACCATCTACCAAAACCTCTGCAATATTCTTGCTATCTTCTTTTAAATCTTTACCTTTTTAAACATTGTATTGGAACAAATGGAATCATCTCCTTTCCATGGGTTAAATAGTAAGACTTGTATCTGAAAAATGTCACTATTCTGAAAAAATTGTTAATTCAAGATTCACATTTATTTAGCTTCTTCTGCAAATATATCCATTTCTTTTTAGTTTATTTTTTCATCTAAGTAGATAAAAAAAAAATGAGGGGAATATTTTTCTTTTTAATCATTTCACCCCAATCAAGGCAATAATGCCACTAAAATGCAATGGGTTACTGGGAGTGAGAGAGAACAAGAATATTTTAGTGAGGAAAAAGGCAATAAAAGAACAGGATTTAGGAAAAAAGATGATGATCGACATTGCATTTAAATTTTATTAAGATTCTAGTTATGAAGGAAGCAAGAAATCAGAAGAGAGTTCCACAGATGAAAAAAGAAATTATTAGAATAGAACTTATGGTTATTTCTAGTTATTTCGACAGCAAAATTATGAGACCTACTAACCAATCTAGTCATATGCTTAAATGCATGTGATCGAGGTACCAAGGAAAAGAGAACTCTTTATAACAACAGCCATGAAAATATTTATAGATTGTAGCCAGCAGGGATGTAAGAAACTAGAAGTGAGTTCCGCAAGCAAAAGACATTCAAGAAAAGAAACTTGTGGGAAAATGAAAAAAAAATCAATAAATAAAATAATAATAAAGAATAAAAAAAATTTTTTTTAAATACATTTTCACATGATGCATGCATAAAGGAGCCGGGAAGGGTTTTTGTTATCTATGCAATATTATTACCCCCACTTGGCTTCTCTAAATTCCTGTCTATATTTCCTTCTTTTTTTTCTTTTCTTCTCTTGCTCCAAAAGACTACCATTCATTCATACTTAAAATATTGCTGCCACATATGGTCCAGTCCCCTTCTTATTTACCAGGAGCTCCTTGATAAAATCCAAAGAAGAATCAGCAATATTAGTGATCTTGATCTGGCAGCTCAGCTTCAGTCACTTTCCCACAACCATAAGATTGCCCCTCTGTGTCTTTTTTATAAATGTTTTCATGTTAATTGTTCGGATGAGCTCTTTACTATGGTATCCAGACTTTTTTTAATTTAAGCGCAGTACTAGACTGGTTTTGAGATCTCATCAATTTACATTTGAGCTGGCTAGATATAACCATAAATTCTATCCTAATAGTTTCTTTTCTTGCACTTCTCACCTGTGGAACTTGCTTCCAGCTCCATGCTTTCCAGCCAACTTTAATCTGCAAAAATTTAAATGACATGTCAATTGCTATATACTCTCCAGCTGATTACTTTTTCCTCTTCCCTCTCATTATTAATGTTTGTGTTCCTAATTCTCCCACACCCTGTAACCCCTTGTGTCTTAGTGGCTTTACTGCTTTGCATGAGATGATAGTGAATAAAAAAAAATAAATAAAATGTTTACTTTGGCATTCCAAATCATTGCAAGGCTGACTTAAGTTTGACCATTAGCTATTCTTCTTATTACTTACCTTAATTTACTTTTGGACCAGAATAAGAAAACAGGTGCACCCAAGGGACATTGAGCTTTTTTACAGTTACTATAAAACAAAGAATAAATGGTCCATAGTAGATGTGGAGTGAGTAGTCATGGTTAAATGTAAAATAAATGGATGGCAGACCTTCCCAACAAACAGAATTGGCAAAGTTTGCAGTAAACAATTACAAGAAAAAGAAAAGAACCGGACAAAAAATAATATAAAGCAAGCAAACAATATATGCAAAAAATATATGTAATGAAATAAATGTTTTATCCTCTGATTTTGAAAAATTAAAAAAGAATTTAAAAAATGCTACCTGGAAGTTTTTTTCTGAAGGTTTAGGGAGGTCCAAAAAAAATAATTGCAAAATTTTAACTAAAAGAAAAGGCTACACTTGTGTTCAAACCAAGAAGGAATGTTCCTTTTGTGACGCTTAATGCAGTTAATATTGAACTTGATAGATCGGAAAAAAATGGGAGTAATTTCTAAAATAAATTATTCTGTATGGGGGTGGGGGGATGCATTTATATAAAAAAAAGAAGAAGAAAATCAGAGTATGCACAGATTTTAGCTTCAAAATGAACGATTGTTTAGAAACATATTCATACCAGATCCTGAATCCATAATAAAATTTTGCCCAGTTAAGCGGTGGAAAATATTTTTCTAAATTGGATTTTTCAGATGCATATTTGCAGATACCTGTGAATGACAAATGTTCTAAAATCCTCACTATTAATACCCATGGAGGGGCCTACAAATTTGATAGGTTACCTTTTGGGATAAAAGTGGCTCCGGGTATTTTTCAACAATCCATCGATGTGATACTTGGAGATTTGAATTTTGCTATCACATATTTAGATGATATTCTAATAAAAAGTGAAACACACAAACACCATATTGAACATATTCACTAAGTGTTTTAAAAAATCAGTGATTTTGGATTCAAATTAAGTGAAAAGAAATGTGATCAGTTTATGGAAAAAATAAAATAATTACGTCACATAATTGACAAAAATGGTAGAGTTCCAAACCCTGCTAGATCTTCAGCAATTAAGGATATGCTGGTACTAAAAAATATTAAAACATTACAAGTATTTTTAGGACTTACTAACTATTACAATATATTTATAAAAAATATGCATAATTTATGAACACCACTAAACAACTTATTAAAAAAAACAACATAAAATGGCACTGGACCAATGAGTGCCAAAAATCCTTTGAAAAAATTAAAAAAATTTCAACATCCAATTTATTTCTAGTGCATTTTGACCCAAATCAGGAGATATTAGGTTGGTGCAAAAATAATGACGTAATAATGTCGCTTTTTGACATTAAAAAATACGTCAAAAAACAACATTATTACGTCATTATTTTTGCACCAACCTAATAGTTGTCACCAGAAACTATGGTATTGGGTCCTTAATTGTGTACAAATACAAAGATGGAACAATGAAAGCAATGGCTCATGTTTCTAGGAGAGTTTGGCAATAATTTATGCTATAAAGAAATTCCATAAGTATATATATGGAAGAAGTTTTTTATTACAGACGGATCATCATCGGTTAATAAAAATTTTTGGATCCAAGAAAAGTTTGCCAACCCACACTGCCAATAGACTGAAGAGCTGGGGTACTATACTTTTGAATTATGATTTCAAAATTGAATTTTTACTATCTAATAAGCTTGGTCATTCTGACAAGTTATCATGCTTAATTCCTAGATTTTGTGAACCATTAGAATACGATAGTGGCATTAAGGGCCGAAAACAAAATAAAAATGTGTAATATAATTCAGTGCAGAATTTACCAGTAACTTTGGCTGATATAAAAATAAAAGCAGAAAAGGATGTTTTTATTAATGAAAAGAAAAAACAAATGAGGTGGAAATTAAATGAACAAAATAAGAAAGGGGACGTTAACAGTAGGAACTTTTTATTTTCCATATGTGATGGGGCATGTTATATGCAAAGTGAAATGTTATGCCAGTTTCCTTGCAGAAATGGGTAATAAATGATTACTCATGCATAGCTATGTGTACTGGCCAAATATGGATAAGGACATAGAAAAATTGGTGAAATCATGCAAAAAGTGTTCTCTGGCTGCTAAGGCAACTCCAATAAAGTTTAGTAACAGGCCTGCCACCAGTAGACTGTGGAAAAGATTACATATTGATTTTGCAAGGCCACTCAATGGATTTTACTATTTTTTCATATTTGACAGTTTTACAAAATGGCCAGAAGTGCTAAGGTGTAACATCAAATGTTATTATAAATTTTTGCACAAACTTTTTATGAGGTTCAGTTTCCCAGACTTTATCTGACAATAGGACACAGATCATGCCAAAAGATTTTAAAATGTACTGTGAATCTTTTGCAATTAACCATATCACAATGCCACCTTTCCATCCAAGATCAAATGGATTAGAAGAGAGATTTGTTGATATGCTGAAGAGAGCTCTAAAGAAAAATGATGGTAGAGACTCTGAGGGAATAGGAATTCAACAATTTCTTCAAGTATATCATATCACACCTAATCCTAACACAGAGTCAGGTATGTCTCCAGCAGATTTGATGTTTGTGAGAAAAGTAAAATCTATATTTGATAGACTATTGCCTGAGAAACAAATGGACACAAAAAAGAAATCCAATATGGTTCAGTTTGAAATTGCCTGAAAGTTACACTGATCGACAAACACCTGAAGAAGGTCAGTGAGCAGACTAGTCAAAAGGTTGTGATAGCAATAACAAAGATCTCAAGTTTAATACAAATGCTTGAGTTAGGAGGTTAGTATCAGTCATGCCAATCGGAGGCAGGAACCAGATACAGGAAAATATTACTTATATCCAGTTTAGGCAACTTACCTTGATTGGTATCCTCACAAACCTTTAGTTGTTGTATGATCCTGCCTTCAAAGGCTGAAGGCAACAAAGACATAGATAGTAGTCCAATTATAAAGACATTTAACATCTCAAAAATTCTTACATATTATATATACTCATGTATAAGACTACTTCATGTATAGTGACTCTGATCTTTTTAGGGAAAAACCTGATTTTTTATACCGCTTGTGTATAATGCAACCCTAGCTTGTAATCAATGCTAGTAGGCCTACCATAGTCAAATATTGCAGTACTGGGCATCATCCTGGACATGTTTTATAGCAAATAAATAGTCTTCACTGTTTTTTGTACAAAGCTACCCCAAAATTGTGAGAAAAACCACTTATTGTAAAATGTCTGATACAAAGATTTAGATACATTACTTTTATTTTCGTTCATGCCTGACTACAGTAGCTACTTTACCCTGGGCCTGCCTCATACATAGCCTAATTTTCTTCCCTTTTGTCAGTATATAAAGAGTAAAACCTTGTCTACTATGTATGCCAATTAAAATCAACAAATACCTTATATAAATGAATAATTAATATGTTTTTTCTTATCTCAAATTTGCATTCACCTTCATTTGACAATTGTTTACATTGCTGAGGTATTGACTTTCCAATGATGACATTTATGCCAGGATTGTTGATACAAAATGCAGTACTGGTACATAATCATAATGGAACATACCTGTCCCATTAAGCTTAGTCAAAGGTACCATGAGAATGTAGGCCTACCAGGTAGTTTATAGACATCATGGCAAAAATGCATGAAATTTAACCCTTACAGAAAAAATTTACCTGTGTATAGTGCAACCAGTCACTGAAAAGGCATGATGTTTGACCTCTACAAAAAATATACCTGTATACAGGTTGAAATGGGTAAAGTGTTGCTATTTTATATTTTTAATTTAATGTATGCGTGTTGTTTGTTTTTGATTTTTGCCAACTTCACAGTATAGTAGGGTCAGTTGGGTACCATCTGTGGGAAAAAGAGCATGATGACACAATTCCTACTGCTTGGTATTCATGCTGGAAGTTCCAATATGAACATTTCAGAATGTTTGGGTGTCAATCTAATGAGAATGCAGAGAATTTGGAATGAGCTCAATGAGTCTAACGGTGATTTATCTTCCCACAGAGCCTCAGACTCAACACAGAGATTGAAGTAGTGCTACCCTGGGTCAAGAGAGCAGCTGCTGGAAGACCCTATATCTGGCAACAGGTCTCTGCACCATGCTACACAAGCAGGAGAACCTAGTCATGGCTGTCAGACAATTACTGCAACCACATCACCTGTTACATCTGGTCACCTAACTCCACAGATTGAAGCTGCCTTGATTATTATATATGGGGTGCAGTTGAGTGAGAGACCAACAAAACTCCTTATAAGACCAAAGATGAACTGTAAGCAAGGATTATGGAAGCATTAACCAACTTAAACAAGGAGACCATCCAGGAGAGATGTAAGCGATTCTGAAGTCATCTAGAAGCTGTAGTTGAAGCCAATGGCAATTTTATTGAATAAATTTACTCTTTAGTATTTCAAGATATTTTTGTGTAATTTTAGTAAATATATCTGTTAAAATGAGATGTCTGTGTTATTTTCATCTTTGTGCAATTTAGATGACAATTTGTCTATCGTACAATGTATAGTGCAATCCCCACCTATTTTTTATGTACAAATTTGACCTTAAAAACTCGGACTATACTCGATTATATAAAGTAAATGTTCATACAGTACTTTTTTTTTCAAACTGATTCAAAATTTTCTTAAATGTTCATATTGTGTTTTTTTGTTTTGATTTTTGTTTTCCAGAATCAATTGATAATTTCAAAAATGTTCATACTGTTTTTTTTTCTCAAACAGATTCAAAATTTTCTTAGATGGTCATACAGTTTTTTTCTTTCAGACCGAGTGAATATTTTCGTAAATTTTAATATTATATATTTTTATTTCAGACTGATTAAATTTTTTCTTAAACATTCATACTGATTTTTTCTGTTTTGCTTTCAGACAAACTTAAAAAAATTATTAAGTTTTTATTCAATTTTTTTTTCAGACTGATTCAAATCTTTTTACATATTTATACTCTGTATTTTTTATTTGCTTTTCTTCCAGACTGACTTAAACATTTCCTAAAGGATCATACAGTTTTAATTTTTTTTTTCTCAGACTAATTCAATTTGTACTGTATTTTTTCAGACTAACTCAATTTTTTTTCACACTGTCAAAGTAATTATCATAACATTTACATTGTGACCAAACTCAGCATTAATGTAGCTGGTGTTTGTATTTCAAGGTTCTATGAAAGAACACATCATTGCATGTCTGCAAGTTTAGATTGAAACACTTTACAACAGAGATAGTTAAATCTTTAATGTTAGGAATGGTCCCACTTTTTAGACATTTGATGTTTGCAGCCATATTCAAAGATTGTAAAGTACAAATGATTAGCAAAATAGATTTACAGGCTAGTGAAGTTAGTTGAATCCTGAGGGAATGCTTCATGATTATTATCTTATCCCAAAATTTTATGCCAGGTCACTCTACAAGTGCATGTAACCCAGTACAACCTGCCACATTGTTGGTTTATCAGCAACTAAACCACTAAAGCCAGTAACATGCAAAGAGTTATTGAGTGTGAAAGAATATGCGAAAAAGAAAAAAATAAGAAGAGAGAACAGCAAAAGAACAAAAATTAAGAACACAAAAGATCACAATTGACATTGCATTTAAATTTATGAAGATCAAAGTTGACAGGAAAGCAAGAAGTCAGAAGAGAGTTCCACAAGAAAAAAGTGCAAGAGAAGAAATTGTTAGCATAGAAATTATGGTTACGCTGAGCCATTTCAAGTTATTCAAACATGCTTATAAGCTGGAACTTTGCAAATTAATGATATATGCTTTTAAATGCTGTATAGCTTTTATTAGTTTTTATCTATTTTAAGCTGGTATTCACTCAGTAGGGATATTGTACCCATTGTATGGAAATGAGATACTGCTATAAAAGCAGTACGCCACAGCAAATGTCAGTTGACCTACCGTGTGTTGACCTGATGACATCTATTTCATAGAGTACTTTACTTTATAACAGTACCTTATTAATAATTTTCAATAAAAGTGATTTTATTTCATCTGAAATTGATTAATAGAATATGTTCTGATAATGTGTTCACTATAATTTGAATCTATATAATTTGTTCATTTTAGCAAATCTTAATTTATGTAGATTTTTACAACTATTCTTCACAAACACTCCAAACTCATTAAATGTCTATACACCAATGGTTCTCAAACTTTTTTGCCCAATGCACTCTTTGCATCCTATGTCAGAATGTCATTCCCCCATTCCACTTTTCAAAACTGTCTGACTCAAAAGGTGCATTCCAAATAATATTCATATATTATAGAAAATCGTTTTTTTATCTTATTAGTACATAGACATTTACATGAATCATTCTTGTAGAGGAGGTTTTTTTTTTTTTTTTGGTTTTTTTTTTCTACGCTCATGATGGACTCAAAATTCCATAAATGAAAAACTAGAAAGCGTAAAAGTTCTGTTGCCTCGAAACCCTGTAATTCCTCTGGGAGGGGAAATAAACCCTACACTCATAATTGAGAATGCCTGCTATACACTAATGTGTTTGTTAAAAAACGCTTACATCACCTGAATAATCACACATAAAAGCAGATATTCATCCATATAGTTTAGCATAATTTTACAACATTCAACTTCACAGGAATATTGATTTTGGTATTCTACACGTCATAACCCAATTCTGTGAATAGAAGTAAATAGATTTGCCTATCAACTTAGTTCACACACCACCTCGATTTTTGGACAAGGGTAAAGGTGTATCTCTTGTTTCTTGTTCCTTCTACACTCTATTTCCACACTATATATCTAACGTTTCTGTCTGAAATGTTATTCACTAATTAAATTTTGACCTTTTCAAGTTAGCTGTTGTCTTTCCTGCATAGCTCCAGGAACTTCACTTCTTACCCTTTGTTACCCCAATACAATTCCACACAGTAATCCTCTACCTTGAGTGGCTCTTGGGCCTTGCCTTGGGTGAACATTAGTAAAAAAAATGCTTGCATCAAGTCTTGATCACTGAAATTTCTGTTCTTTTTAATTATGGAAGTATTTCTATAATAAAATCAAAAACAATTTATTTACTGATTTAGCCAACATATTCAGTTTCTGTCATTAAATGCCTGCATATAACTTATTCAAAAAGATAGTTCTTTTCATTATAAAAGCTATCATTTTTGTCGATTGATTCAAACAGCAAAGAATGGAAACAAGCAAAATTTTTGGCATATTCAGTCAGTTATGTGCCATGCGTGATACACGCTTAGGCAATGATGTATCTTTTGATACATGGCTGACGAAGCAGATTTTTTCCTGTGGTAGGTTGCCATTTTTTCTGTGGTAAACCACTTGCCATCCAACCCGGTCTGTTCTGCTATTTACCTATAGCTGGAGGGGAGAAGAAGAGGATTCATACCTTTCCCAAGAGTATTAGGATGTAAGTGAATGTAATGGATTTGACTGGATTTTGAGCTTGGTTCACCAATTCCTCAATCTGAGACACTATCCATTACTCCACCATGCCTCCTCCAATTTTATCTAAAGAAAGGTAAAAAAGATTTGTGTAGTTTATGGAGAATGTACTGCGAATAATGAAACATATCAAAAAGGGTTTGCTAAGGTTTGTACTGGTTATTTTGTTGCTGAGATGATGATCAGGTTGGCTGAGGTTGACAATGATCGAATTAAGATATTAGTTGAGAATAATCAATATGATACAAAATAGGAGATTGCCAACATAGAGTTGAAGACCATCTACACCAGATTCATTATTGTTATGTAGAAAGAGTGCTGACCTGCTCCACACTAAACTGTTGAGCCTACTCATCCACTCAAGATGATTAGGAATTCTGTTCAGAGGAACGTCATTGCACAAACTATGGTATTCATTATTATTTTATTCTTATTCCATGTGATTAAAACTCTTCTGCATTAATGTTTTGTTGCTGTGTTTTCCTTGGAATATTATTAGTTTATATGAGCATTATAACAGTGGCAAAGAGAATTCGAAACTCACATTTAAAAAAAAAAAATTCTGACATTGCAAGAATTTTTTAACTCATGTCAGCTAAGAATTTGAGAAATACAATATGGGGGACTTCAAAATTGTGGTGGGAGGT
The DNA here is from genome assembly GCA_903632075.3 of Acanthosepion pharaonis. Taxonomy (NCBI): domain Eukaryota; kingdom Metazoa; phylum Mollusca; class Cephalopoda; order Sepiida; family Sepiidae; genus Acanthosepion; species Acanthosepion pharaonis. The sequence continues at coordinate 2,785,198 of CAHIKZ030000446.1, read as the reverse complement.
CGTTAATGAAGATTAAAATCAGTGCAGGACCAAGGATGGAGCCCTGGGAAATGCCTGTGTTAGTACGAAAGGATGTAGATGAGTGGGCGTTCAATCACTTTCTTGCTGATGGAAGGCAGTGAGTGGTCTTCCAGGTGATTAATGGAGAGAAGTTTGGTTTTGGAGGCATTAAAATTGACAAGCCATTTTTTTGCCCTAGTTAACAATGGTCTTGAGGTCATTTTTGTACATCAGCTGCCATTTTGACCTTGTCTGACTGATCAGCCTTACTACTGAGGCAGGAATAAATGGTTGTCATCAGTGTATATGCCAAGTTTAGAGCTGATACCATCAGGAAGGTTGTTGATACTTTCCAACCAACTTTAATCTGCAAAAATTTAAATGCAATGTCAATTGCTATCTACTGTCCTCCTGATTGCTCTTTTCTCTTTCTCCTCATTACTAATGTTTCTGTTCCTAATTCATCCACGCCCTGTAATCTCTTGTGTACTAGTGGCTATACTGCCTTTCTTGGGGTGATATTGATTAAAAACAAAACAAAAACAAACAGTAATTGAAAAAACAACAACAATGAACACTGCAAATATTAGAACATCAAACAAGGATGTCTGAAGTGATGTTGCAGAAATCAAATGAAACTAGTATTATAATTCCATTCACAGCTCATGTGGTCACAAACTCCACTGGCAAATTTCTATATAACCCTAAATAAGGTTGTTATGGGACCTTACCCATAATAACATAATGGACTATTCCATACATAATAAATACTGCGCCTCAAGAGGAAGCAGAGAGTTCAGTCCGAAGTCTGGAGTGAGGTCCATCAGGAGTCTGTCAGTCAGTCAGAGTGAGCGAGTCAGTCAGTCGAGTCAGAGGCATTCTGAAACAGAGTCGCATTCAGACAATTACTACAAGACATTTGGAATAGTGATACTGGTTGAGACTACATTGTTCTCCCTACTAAACCTGATTGCTCGTACTAACACTTTCTACTTCTCTGTATATATTCCTGTTTGTAATATATCTGTGTTATTCCATATCCGTGTTTGAGTTCTTCTTTATTGGTTCTACCTTGGACCATACCATCACCGTGGTACAAGGACATGGACTATAACAAAGGTATTACAGTTTTGTCGTATTACAGATGTGACAAAGAAATTTTCAGAAAATATTATTAGGTTTGGCCAAATGAAATAAAAATCATGTTCATCAGAGCACAAAAAATATTGTAATTACATTTCATCTGAAAATATAAGTATCATGTTTAATGAAACTGTGTTAATTTTATCTCAAATATTTAGTGAAAGAAGCTCTGTATGTCATACACATTGGCAATGAAGTAGCTCCACTAAGTTTCAATAACGAAGATCTAAAATAAATTTTTAAAAATAAAAAGCATTCTTCAGTAAGCAAAATACTCTGGTGTATTTCAAATAGAACGTATACTGATTGGAATCTCAACTTTTCGGTTGATTTCACAACAAATTGACCGTTTTTGGCACATTTGTAAACAAAAGTTAATTCTTGATTTTAAAAATCTTCCAAAAATAAAATATATTTTTCTGAAACTTTATTTGAGGAATGTTGATTTAAAGTATAATTAATCTGATTTGAAAAAAATATTATTTAAGTTTAATTATTTTAAGTATAAAATAACAGAGAAATGGATTTCTAAAACAAACAGTAGCAGTGATTAGGCACTTGTCATCATCGCTTGTCACTCGTAGATCACTTAACAAGTGTTGATAAATGTGTCAACACGTTTACTGTTGTTTTACGGAGACTTGATCTGTTAAAACATAATTTAAAAACATGATGAGCACCAATTTTATATAATTTTTAAGTACTCAGTAATTGGAAAAATGTTGGAAAATATTCTCCATTATCTAATTTTAGGAATGTTGAATTTAAATTTGTTATAATCATTGCTCTTATTTTCTGATTATGCTGTGTATGGTTGACCATACTTTCATCACAGGGACATGTTATGTAATATTTAATATACATAAAAAAATTTAATTTTTAAAAAAATATTGGATGTAAACTACTTTTATTGAACTGTTCAATTTTTGATTTGTAAATGAATATAGATTTTACTTAATAACAATATCAACTAAATAATGAAGAATTTTAAATGATTTGTAATATTATAAATTATCATAATTAAAATTAAAAAAAGTAAATAATTCTTGTAAAAATTCATTGTTCATCGAAAATATTTTTTCTTAAGACAATAGAGTCCTTAATAAATCCAATCTGTAAAAGCAATTAAAAACTTTTCTAATTAAATAATGTCATAGTTTTATTGCATTTTTTTATTTTATGATACAGAGCTGATTTTCAGTAAATGTGTGTTCTTCGCAAAATAGATGATAAAGATTTTGCTACTTATGCTGGTATTGCCAACTGTGAATGCAAACAATTTAAACTTGTGGAGAGTGGCAGAAGTTTGACAAAATTTATAAATTGAAGCCATGACACTGCAAAAGTTGAAGAAAGAGCAGAGAGAGCAACCAAAGAGAAAAAAGGGGAAAAAATAACTGCATTGAACTCATGTTATGGTTACGGAAGTTTTATAAAATGAATTTCTCGTTCAAAAATAAAAAATGTTTCCAATGGAGAAAACTGGGTGATAGACAATGTCATTGCAAATCAAAGCAAAGAAAAATGTAAGACATTTTAATAGAGTAAAGGTTGTATTGACAACTCAAAATCTGAATGAAGCCAAAACAGAAAATTTATGAAGGTTAAGATGAAAAAGGTTGAAGTAAAACTTCAACTGGACACAGGCAGCAACATTATTATAATTAATGAATAAACTATTGGTGAACCTAGATTAACAAAACCCCAAATATTGCATGTGGCATTTCAGGAAAAAAATTATGTTGTTCAGGTAAAATTGTATATAATGTCTTGTGCGCCAGTAAAACATTAAAAACTAACGTATTCGTATTAATAAAATAATAAATTGAATTTATTGGGAATGGATTGGACAGAACTATTTGATTTGTGGAGTTTACTTGTAAATTTGTTCTGCAAAAAAAGTGAACTGCTTCTCCTTAAAAACAAATATGGTGACTGAAAGTTTTTTAAAGGAGTTAAAAAAGAATTTTTGTACAGTGTTCTCTGAAGGTCTTGGAAAATGTAGGAAAGTTGAAGGCAATTTTTCACTTAAAGGAAAATGTAGATCCTGTGTTTAAACCTAAATGCGCTGTCTCTTTTGCATTTGTGAAACACATTAACAAAGAACTTGACAGATTAAAAGCTCTTAAGATTATTTTGTTCACAGATTATTCTGAGTGGGGAGCTTCAACAGTGTAGGTAAAAATGAAAAATAATAATATTCATGTATGTGCAAATTTTTCTACAGGGTTAAATGAGTGTCTACTACCTCACACATACCTGTTACCACTCCCAGTTTTTTTCAAATGGAAGATATTTTTCAAAAATTGACCTGTCAGACACATGCATACAATTTGAAGTGGATGTAAATTGTAGAAAATTGTTAACAATTAACAGATACAAAGAGTAAACAGATTTAAAACTATTACAGTCTGGATGTACCAAACATGCATAAATTGAGAGTGTCTTTAAATAAATTATTGAAAAATGGTGTAGTGTGGAATTGGTCAAATGAGTGTCAAAAATCTTTTGAAAACATAAAGAACATGTTAACATCTGAATTATTGTTAATGCATTTCAATCTTGATTTAGAAATAATTGTAGCATCAAATGCTAGTGATTAAGTCACTGGAGCAGTTATCATAAATTCAAGAATGGTAAAATAAAAGCAGTTGTCATGCATCAAGAATGCTAATAGTGGCTGAAAAAATTATAGTCAATTCAATAAAGAAGTGTCAGCTATAATTTTTGCAATAAAAAAATTTCAATAAATGATACATGGAAGGAAATTTATTCTATAACAGATCACTGTCCATTATTGACTAATTTTGGTTCTAAAAAATCATATTCTGACACATACTGCCAACAGGTTGTAACATTAGTATGAAATTAACTATAAAATCTTTCAAAGCTGGAGATTAGGTTTTCTTCAGGATTTACACAGCAGAAAAGGTAAGTTAAGCCAATGGTGAAATAGTAAATTACATTGGCAGGATGATGTAATATGGTACAAAGTCAAAATTGGTGAGATAAAAGGCATTTAAACTAATTAAAACCAAGATATGGTAAAGAAAATAAAAACCTAACAAAGAAATTTATCTATGGATGTACTGTATGATACTTTTGACTTGCCAATTTCTATTATAAATGCTCAAGCACACCATGTTAGTAAAAGAAAAAGTAATCCAAGGGAAATGTTGGAAGTGAACCCCAAAAGAAGAAAATGCATATTCGAAGGAGAATGAATATCTTAAAAAGGGAGGTTTTGTGTAGAAAGATGACCAACCTGCTCTACATCAAATTGTTGAAGAGACTCATCCACTCCCTATGAACAAAATTTCTGCTCATAGGAATGTTGTCACAAAGTGGTCACAGTGTTCAATTGTACACATTTCTACACTATGGTATTTGGTATAATTGTATTCTTAATCCATGTGATTAAATCTCTTCTTCACTAATCATTTATTCCTGTGTTTTCCTTGGGATATTATTAACCACAACTAAGAGCTTCTACAAGCATTGTAAGAGTTATGTTAGTCACTTTGATGTTTAGCTTCTACAAGGTTTTTTTCATCTACAGATAACATTGGAATGGAATCTTCAACAAGGAGATCCTCCAGAAAAACATGATTTTAACAAGTCTTCTTTCCTATTTTGCAATATCCTGTCATTTGTTACTTTATACTACTTTTTTTATTACTTTTGATACTTTATAATTCCTCTTTGTCTTTGATATAGCATCCATTCAAACTGATTAAATGGTTTATTCACTATTTCACCCTGCTTCTCTTGCCTTCAGTATATCCTCTAAGTGTTAAATTCTCTTGGCCTTCTTTTTTCATGTGTCCCAGAAATTTCAATCGTCTCTTTCTAAATGTAAGTATAAGTTAGTTTTTCTACCTTCCTCACTGCTCACATATTCTGTCCATGGCATTCTTAGCTTTTGTTAGCAGGACCATAATTTTGTCTCTTAAGGTCTCTTCTTTATCTGTGATAAGATTGTCAAATAATTACTGCCATATAAGTGATATTAAAAACAGATGAACACTCTTTTCTTTCTTAAGATATTTTTCTGTCTCTTAATACTTTGCTTTGTTTCACTTTGTGATTTCACATTTCTGCATCACATTTTCAGTCAACAGCTACTGCACTGCAAAGATAGTTAACTTCATTTTGATGTCCCCAGTACATAGCGCACACCTGGGGCTGTCTCTTTTGCTGACGACCATGCATTCAGTATTCTGGCAGTTAACTCTTTTCTTCTTTCACTTTCCAAATTAAATCAATTGAAGAAATGATATCAAATCAGATGAAAGAAAAAAAATGCATTCAGAATAACACTAATTTGCATGTTCATTTGGAGATTGGATAAAGATTGTTAGAACTTAGCTCGGAAGTTTTGGCTCACCTACTGCAATCACTAGATATTAAATTCTTTTTTCTTTAATCAAATTCACTGCAAGCAAGGCAGTAAAGGTGTGGGAAAGAATTAGAAAAAGAAACATTATTAAGGAATGAGCAAAATAGAAGAGTAATCAGGAAGACAGCAGTTAATGATTGACATTACATTTAAAATTTTGAAGTTAACTGGAAAGCACAGAACCAGAAGAGAGAAAAGAGACTCAGCATACATGTAACTAATTCAACTGTAAATCAATGAGACCTATCTGCCAATTTAGGATTGTGCTTAAATTCACAAAGTCTATTTACCATAGATAGGAGCTCATCTGAACAAATACCACAAAAGTATTTATAGAAAAGACACAGGTAAGTAACTTTTCAGCAGTGGGAAAGTAACCGAAGTTGAGATGCCATCTCAGGACCAGTAATATGGCTGATTCTTCTTTGTTTTTATCAAGAATTTCTAAATATGTAGCAGGAGAACCTAACCATAACTGGCAGAAATATTTGAAGTATGGATAGATTGTAGACTTATAAATATGTAAGATAGATTCTGGAGAAAAAAATTGTCTAGCATGACTCAGTGAACCAACTTTCTTAGTAGCCTACCTCACAATGGAATCATTACCAATTATTCTTGTATTTACAGAATTTTCTTAATGAAGAAGGTTCTAATTCCCTGGAAGAATTCAAAAGACAACTCAAACAGTTCTTTACTAAGAAAGATAATTCTGGAAGGTGGCAAAAGATAGTGAAACAGTAAAAAAAAGTTGTTCAATAAAATTAATGTTAAAATACAAGTTTCTTTTCTTTTGATTTAATGAACATATTGCTCACTGAATACTATATACACTCACCAATCACTTTATTAGCTACACTTGTTTTGTACCAGATTTGAACACCTTTTATCTTTAGAAATCCCTCCATTTTTCTTGGCATGCTTCAAAATTAGGGTCCATAGTCTTTTTATGGAATCCTTGAATTCTTCTAGACTGGTTTTGTGGCCCTGTTGCTGCTTACTTCACTGAATGCCACTCTTACTTTGGTCCATGTCTATTGGTCTGTTTCCAGCAAACCCACTCTGCACCAATCCTGCATCCCCCATGTTGTGTTTCTGTATTGCAACATGAGAGAAAATGGCTTACCTCCTGGTAGAAAGCATGTTTGGATGTGCCTTGTGTGCAAAGTATTCCAAAAAGTAAATGGTGGCTTTACAAGTTGTGTATTTAAGAAACAATCGATCTCTGAGTCAGATACTTTTGCAAGACTCTGTTGTGCACCTCTGCAAATTTGACCTGTTGCTCAAGCTACAAAAAGTGCTTGATGAAGTGACAGAAGTGTGACTGTAGCAAACAGAAGATACATGTTTTGGATTGGTTGACTTATGCTAGGAGGAGAAAGAAACGGATTAGGTAACTTTATTCCAAGCGTTAAGAAACTGACTACTCTATTCACAGTAATATCAGTGAGGAACTGTCAACGATCAGGCTTGATTCCTTTCTGTCATGGTTATGCTTGTGAAAAACCAAAGTAAAGTCACCAATAAACTTAATTAACTTCAACAACACTAATTAAAAAGTGTAAAAACAACAACCTTTATTTATGGTACTATGACTTTTATTTATGGTACTATGGCTGAATAAGATAGGAATACATAAACAAAAAGGATTTGAAGAAGTTTCCTTGTAGAGTGTAACCCGGATATAAGAGAAACCCGGATATAAGAGAGATTTTCTCTGGTCCCAAATTAGAGCCTGTGTTAATGTATATAAAATAGACCAAACCCGGATATAAGAGAAACCCGGATATAAGAGAAACCCGGATATAAGAGACTTCTTCTCCGGTCCCGACAACTCTCTTATATCCGGGTTACACTGTATAATGAATTCTTAAGCTGGGAAGAAGAGGTTAACTGGTGGTTGCAGTTATGGCTAAACAACCCAGAATGTATCAACTATTTAAATGAAGGCAGCTGATCAAGGGGATTCAAAAAGCAGCATAGAGCCTTTAGCAGATTGAGGTGCCATGGTCATCCAAACTACTAACAGGGAAACCAGTTTGATCCTTTTTTTTTTGTTCTTTCAGAAACTGCTTTTATGGGGTGTAGCCTCCAATTGCAATGCTTTGATTGGCTAGCTAATAATAATACTTGACCAGTGGTAATGACTCGCCAACAATAATGTTTGACCAATGGTCTTGCATCATACACCTCAAAAGGGAGGAAGGAAAGCCCCCAAGAACCTAGTGTGATGGGTGGTCCAATCAAAATATTGACTCTGTGTCATAATTATCAGAGGGGGAGATGAGAAGCTCTATCCCAGCCTTTCATTCATTGGTGGGCCAATTAAAATTGTGGCCTTGTATTGCTCATATGCACCTTTAGTGTAACATTTTCCATGTTCCTGATCTCCCTCTCAATTGACCTGATTATCACAGGTGTCATCATCACCTCTATCTGAAAGTGTGTCATATCACTGACCAAAACAAACTTGACCTGTAAAGATTTACTTTGTGCCACTCATTTCAATGACCCTAAAGACCAATCCAACCCAAGCTTACAATTTCACTTCTTACACTATACTCCAATAGTGGTACAAACCAGAAAATTCATGGTATCGCATTGTTTTAACATGAAAGATATTTTTCTTTCTTTAGAAATAAAAATTAGATAGCCAGTCAACCTTTGACACCAATCATGGTATCATAATTGATTTCACATCAAGGATTTGAATCCCGCTTTTTCTACTACACACTTGTGCAAATTCATTGAAGCAATTGCTTTATTTCCTTTCTTTCATCATACAGCCTTTTTAGACCCACTGGAGTGTGAGTGTGTAATCAATTTCTATTTTTTCTTCAGATTAGGTCATTTGAAGTGGTGTGCAGTAATATGAATCTATTTTCAGGATGTATGATGAAAGTTGTTTGGCCTTGAAAAATATTGTGTCACCATGATTGCATCAGATTTTTAACACACTATTGTCTCAACTGTTGAGTAGCTATCCTACTGTCATTGTCTGCAAAGGACATTACTCCAAGGTAGTGTACGAAAATTGTAATACTACACAAACACACTGGCAAGCCTTACCAGTAAGGAAATCAAAGTATTATAGACTGGCCCAGAAACTCTCCTAATTTAAATCCAATCAAGAATCTGTAATCAATCTGCAATGAACATACAAAGTACTAACATGTGTAGTGGGTCATGTTTCCTTGAAAAAATACAAAAAAAAGTAAATAATAATGGAATTATTTGTTTTGTTTCAGTTAATTTGCGTGAGGGTGTACATCCAAAAAATGCTCTATAGAATTGACATCCAATGACAGTGGAGGCCATTTTAACACAAAAAGTACATTGCTGTTTCCCATGATCCAATCTGTCACCATTTTTAATTCATAATAGGGTGCATTGTTCTGCTGGATTTGGCTACCATTTGGATGGGAGCACTGATAAGTTAAGACATATGTACAGTTAGAATACCGAGGTAGGCTGTGGCATTTAAACAAGGGTCCCAATATATGCCAAGTCACTTATCCATACTGTCACTTATGCATACCTTAAATAACTGACAACTAACTCTTTTTTCTTCATTTCAATGTATTAGATACATCCTACTCTTAGATGCCTAATACAAGGAGAGCTTTTAATAATTGGTGGGGGTCACAATAAGCAATAAACAAGAGTTCTTAATAATTGGGGAAGGTAGGATTTTTTCTGAATATGCAATAAAGTGGGGTCTGAATACTCTATGGATATGAATTTTTATCTATATACAATAAACAAGGGGTTTTAATAATTGGGGAGTAGATTTTGTTCAATATGCAATCAACAGGGTTGGGGGTCAAAAAGTATCAAATTATTAAACAGAGTAGTATTAATATGGTCTGCAGTAATTGGAAAATTTCCGCAAAAAATAAACATCCTCCCATATCTGTCAGGTACCTAAATGTTTAAACTTGCTTAAACAAGATTTAGATAAAAAAAAAAAAAAAAAAAAATTTGGTGTAGTATGATGCCAGAATAGTAATTGGAGACTATAAGATGGAGGAATCAAAGGTTTGACCTAGAGTGACTCCCAGCCACCAAATGGTGAAGCATGTGACCTCATACCTGCTTCCATCTTTGTCATCAAAGGAAGGATTTGTAATATATGTGATTAGATAAATAGCCACTGTGAAGAGAGAATTGTGCAGTCTCTAATATATTGTAGACAGAGAATGTAAGGTTCACATATCAGACAAGTGTGTGGGACTGCTTGCACTACACACTTGCCAAGTGTAACTGACAAAGTATCAGAAAGAATACTATGTAATATTAAATATGAAAGATTTATGTCTTGTATTATCATTAGTAACTGGGACACTTACAAGTATATTTTAGTTATTTAAACTATTTACATTGTTCAGGCTGTTGTCCTCATCTTCATTATCATATTCACAATGTTTCAGCAGTTGTACACACCGGCCTTCATCAGGTGATATATGCTGGAATTTCAAACCAAACTCTCCAAGGACACATGATCCAATGGATAAAAGTCTTGGTTGAAGTAATCCAGTGACTTGAACCAAAAAGTTGTGAATTCAATAACTGGCCACAGCAGAGATGAACAGTTGAGTTACTAAAGGGAATTAACTGAAACTGAGATACAGAAAAAGGCATGGAACTAGAACAATCTACCCTCATTGGCTAAATAAAATGTTCCTTTCAAAATTTCAACGTATATCATCTGAAGAAGGCCGGAGCGTACAACAGCCAAAACATTGTGAATATGACAATAAAGATGAGGACAATAGTTTGAACACTGTAAATAGTTACAATACTTCATCTCAGACATGTAGACAGGTTCATTTTAGTTAATTTGATAATATTTAATTAAGTTGATAATATTTAGTTAATACAAAAAAAAAAGACTTGAAACTTTACCTTTGTATCCTTGCCATGTCCCTGGTGATCATGGCTCTCCAAAATTCCCTGCCCTTTTTAGCTTTTAATAAATTTTGTTTTTTTGTTACCTCTACTAAATCCTATTCTGCTATATGTCTCAAATGCAGTCAACAGTAAAATATTGCTTCATTTTTCCACTTACCATTAGAATTTCCTGTGTCATTACATATTAAATCATTAGAGTGAATTAAAGTTTCAATTTGTTTTCATTTAATAAATCCTACCTATGATATCTCAGATTACATAATTATTAACAATTTCTAATTTTATTTTAGTGAAGCACAAAACCAAGATAGTAAACAAGGATAGCAAGATAGTGTTGTGCCAAGTGAAAAAAAATGTCATTTAAAAGAAAAATATGACAGTTGGCTTTGACCTGAGCTTAAATACCAACCTCTGGCACTTTATTTCGTAGCCTCTTTTCAATAGATTGGAGCATAGGTTTTAGTCACAATGGATTCACTTTCAATTAGTAATTTATTTTTAATTCTTTCATCTCAGACTTTATTAATTAGTTCACTATTGAAGAGTTCCTAATAATTTCTTTGAGTAAAGAGAACTGTCTGAAAACTATTTAGAAATATAGGTTTATAAGATTTGGTCACCAAAGTATCTAGGCATTTTGAATATCTCAAGAAACAACTACATTGTAACCAACCCAAAATAATCTTGCTGAACATGTGTAAATAGACATACTCTCATTGTGTTACTCAGTCAACAGTGAGATACCACAGAATGAGCTTATGTACTGAAAAATTGTCATATTCACAGTGAATATTGTTATGATGTTGATTTGGGGTTAGTAGAGACAAACGCCAAATAACACGTAACAATAAAAAGGGTTTTAATAGGTTGGTAAAAAAGGTACAGAAATCGCCTGAGTAGTCAATAACTAGCTCAGTTAAGAACTTCTCTGTCTATTGGTTTTCTGACATGCCACTATTTAAAGTCTTTGTTCACAGACAAGTTCATCTTCAAGAGCGGTGGTAGGTTTCCGACACAACAAATATAAATTAAGTTTTACTTGAAATTTGAAAATTCATCTATGGAGAATATTTGGAGATGACCTGATGAGAAAAGACAGGAAGCTGTTAAAAGTGATTCATGTTTCAGAAAGCCTTTAATAAGTGTCCATTGAGTGTGATTAATATTCCAAAAAGCCTTCAATAAAATACTACAGTGAGTGATTTGTGTTCCAGAACGCCTTCAATAAGAACTTATTGAAAGCAATTGATTTTATGGAAAATCTTCAACAAGAATCCATTGAGAGCAGCTTGTGTTCTTGAAAGCCTTCAGAAAGAATCCATTGAGTGCAATTTATTTTCTGGAAAGTCTTCATTAAGAATCTATTGAGAGCAACATGTACTCTGGAAAATCTTTAATAAGAATCCATTGAGAGCATTTTGTGTTCTTGAAAACCTTCAGTAAGAATTCATTGAGAGCATTTCATTTTCTGAAAAGCCTTCAATAAGAATCCATTGAGAGCATATTGTGTTCTTGAAAGCCTCTAGTAAGAACTTATTCCAACCATTTCATTTTCTGGAAAGTCTTTAATAAGAATCTACGAAGAACAACTTGCATTCGGGAAAGTCTTCAATAAGAAAACATTGAATTGTGTTCCAGAAAACCTTCAATAAAAATCAGTTGAAATTGATTAATATTCTTGAAAGTTTTCAATAAGAATAACATAAAAAAAATAATGAATGTGTGTGGGGTTTAGTTAATGAAATCTACCATTGTCAGTGAAGTAATTGGATCAATGGCATTCTGTGAACTGCCCAGGAAGTATCCAACCATTTTTTACTCTTAACTACCCATTCTTCATGTATTGTGTATGATTTTTGGTCCCTAATTTTTTTTAGCCACTTATAGTCCAGATTTACATAAATTATATTTGAAAGAGAAATTCTGGGTCATGGATGAGATTAAGAGCTGATGATGGTCCAAAAAGACAACTTGATTTTGTAATGTAAAATTCATAATGTTCCAAAGGTATATACTTTAAAGCAAAACAATTTAACATTAATCTAGGTAGGCTCTGATCTTCAATACCATGTCCTTTCAGAATGTTGGCAATAATGGCTCTCCAAAGATTTCTTTATTACTTGTAAATTGTAATGGGAATGACATTGGTATGCTTTCCTATAGACTTTTTCATTTTTTTTTGGAATTCAGTTTTCCTTCACTTAGACTGGTTTCCATCCAAGGCTACAGAGTCCAGTCTACACTGCTCTTTTACCAATAAATGATGAGAAGAGATATATTCATATCTTTTCCCAAAGGCATTTGTGCAAAAACGATAATTTAATCTTGGCTCATAAATTTTATTGTCTGTATTGGTAGTTGTTGTACTACCCTACATAAGCTACTGTTTCATTAAAATTAAATAAATGAAGCCCTTCCAAACAAGTATAAAGGATTATGGCATTTCTAAAATTTCTATTATTTTAATTAATAAAAAAGTTTAATGTAACTGATTTATATAATATATTATTATTAATAATTAATTGTATCTATAAATTAAAGTTTAATAATTACTATTTTGATTTTTCCTAAATATTCCTTTCATGTTATAGATGATTTGTTACATTCGATGGAATTATGGAACATCTCCATTTTTTTAAATCTATTCATCACAAACAAGATGATAATTCCGCTAAGATGCAAAGGGCTACTGGAAGTGAAAGAGAATGAAAAGTCTTTAGAAGGAACCAGAAACACAGTCCTAAACAGGAAACAAGGGATCAACCTCTACTCCTGTTCAAAATACAAGGGAGAAGTGTGAACCAGATGATAACCAAATCTATCTACTTGTACCACTTTATTTATCTCTTAACAATGTGATTTTACTTTTCAAAATAATACAATGGTTTATATTTTCGTCTTACTGTAGACATACATTCACATGATGTCAGGAGTCCCATAAGCCATTAAAGTCATAGAGGCATCACATGTACTGTTGCCATAGCAACAGTTGTGCATCTTGGGCAAGACAGCCTTATGGAGCTCATCACTTTTTAGACTGGTTTTGAATTCAGAGTTTTCCTTCTCCAAGACTGTTTGTCACCTCAAGATAAGAGAGGACAGTCAGGCCAGCTTTTTAACCCAGAGAGGTCCTTTTTAAGAGAGGTCCTAAAAACAGTCATGCTAGAGAGGTCCTAAAAACAGTTATGGTAGAGAGGTCCTAAAAACAGTCATGTCAGAAAAGTCTTAGCAACAGTCATGGCAGAGAAGTCATAATAATTGTTATTACTGAAACAGGCTAAAAACAGTAATGGAAGAGAAGTCCTAAAATCAGCCATGAAAGAAAAGTCCTAAAAACACTACTAATCTATGATTTGCTAAGATTTGTGAATACTACCATAATCCTTGCCTTCAGTTCATCTTTGGTGTTACTGGAGTTTTGTTTGTCCCTAACTCAACTGCACCTGACACATAATAATCAAAGGGGTTGCAGTCTGGAGAGTTAGGTGGCAAGATGTAAGGGATGATGTGGTTGCAGAAATTAACTAAGAGTCATGACTGGGTTCTCCTGCTTGTGTGGCATGGTGAAGATTCCTGTTGCCAGATATAAGTTCTTCCAGCTGTCACCCTCTTGACCCAGGGCAACACTTGATGTAGGCATCCATGTTAGTCTGTGGCCCTCACCAACAAATTCGGGTGTTCTTTTCTTATCAAAACAATCAGAGTGAGTTTTTCGAGCTGCCATACCTTCATACTCACCATTAGACTCATCCAACTCTTTCTGAATCCTCTCTGCACTGTCCTCAGATTGACACCCAAACACTCTGAAATGTTTATATTGAACCTTTTGACATGAATGCCAAGTATAACAGTTTGCTGTTTCAAAATTTCTGGCAGAGTGAATTGCACCATGGTGTTCTTTTTCTCATAGATGGTGCCCAACTGACCCTACTATACTGTGAAGTCAATAAAATCAAAAACAAACAATGCACATGCGCAAAAAAAAATACAAAATAGTGAAAATTTATCCAACAAACTATGTATTTTTGGAAACACCACATCAACAACTGAAACAGGTATTTCACAAAAATGCATATACACAGCATTTTAAGACATCTATAACAATTTGGATAAAACCATTATATATATATATATATATATATATATATATATATATATATATATATATATATATATGAATATGTATGTATAAATATATATATATATATATATATATATATATATATATATATATATATATATATATATATATATATATATATATATATATATATATATATATATATATATATAGGAAAGCTTTTGTACTGCTTGCTTTATGTCCCCCTACTTTTCTACATTTTAAGATTGTTTCCGCATCAAAGTCCAAGTCAGAAGAAGGAAATGACATGGCCTGGCTTTCATCCTAAAATCCACTTTCTCACGAAAAGTTATGGCAACAAGGTTGACCAGTTTGTCTCTGTTCTTATTACAGTTTTCACCTGGGAACATACAATGGGGAAAAAAGCAAAGGATTGTTTTGTTTCCTTTTACCCAATGCAGTAAGTTTTTTCTGACATTATAAAATTTGGGGGAGAAAGAAATATGCTCTGTATTTGGCATACAACATGTGGAAAGAAAAATAAAGAGGAAAAAACTTTAAATCGTGTTGTCTCCTTCAGTTTGTTGTAAATGAAATATAAAAAAAAAATGTCTATTTTTTTTTTTTTTTTGTAAATATGAAGCAAACAGAATCACAGAAATTAAAAAATATGAGAACAAATGAAGGATTAAGTCTCTGCTGCTAGCATATTTTTTAAATTAAAGTTCAACTAAATAGCTGCCCAAGGGTAGGGTCAGCACACATTACACCTGAACTCCTTGATCAGGGGCAAGGGTGTTGCTTACGTAAGCCTGATTGGGGGCCTTGACCAGTGATTTGTGACCTTTGCTATCTTATCAACATTTGCTTTTTCTACCTATATTTATATATTACAAATTAAAATGACAACTGACTATTAAAGGATAAAAAATTTTTGTAGATTTTGTTATCATTCTGGTATTTTTTTCTTCCATGAATTTGTTTTATTCATCCCAATTTTCAGAAAAACACAATATAAAAATTGACTATTATTTATCTATAATGTTGAATGCATTAAATTATTCAACTTTTTAACAGAAAAAGTGTCAAGTTGATGTTAAAAATTGCCACAAAACATAGTTGATTTATTTCAGATGAAATGATCTATTAACACATGTCTCTAATTTCTAATTAGGTACATTTTATTTACTTTCAATTTTTATAGTTGAATTGTTTATATTGCATATGATCCATTAGTGTACATTATTAGGTTACAATAAAATTTGTATTTTATATGAATACTATCTTAGGAAAATTGAGATGTAGTAGAGTTTGGTGTGCATATCATAAACCTGCGGATGGGCATGAGACACTTCCATTGGCCCTATCCCAAAGGTTACATATAAATATTTATGAGGATATGAAAAATAATGATTGACTCCAGATTTGAACAGTTTAAGATTGTAATGATTTTGGAATCATCCATGTGAGAGTATATTTCATAGACAGTGGTCCTGAGGAAGAAGCTTTTGGCGTGAAACATCCTTCTTAACACTTTCTCACTGAGATGATGCAGATTCCCTCTATCTTTTCTACAAATATTTTCATGGCAACTGTCCTGATGAGCTTTTTTTCTTGGATGCCTCGATCACATGAATTGAAGTGTGCTACTAGATTGACAACTAGGTCTTACCATTTTACTGTTGAACTAGCTAGATATGACTACCATTTGTACTCTAACAGTCTCTTTTCTTGCACTTCACACCTGTGGAACTCCCTCCCCATTTCTTACTTCCCTGATAACGATAATCTTCAAAAATTTAAATGGCATTTCTTCTGTCTTGAAGAACCCATTTTTTTTTTGGGCCCTTTCCTTATTCGTCCCCATTTTTCACTTTCAATTTCACTCCCTTTAATTCCCTGCAGTCTAGTGGCATTGTTGCCTTGTTGGTGTGAAGTGATTAAAAAAATTTTCTTTGCCTAATTTAAGAATAAACTTATTTATTCTTATTTACACTATTAACATTGTTCTGACTGTTGTCTTCATCTTTGTTGCTGTATTCACAATGTTTTGGCAGTTGTATGCTCTCGCCTTCTTAAGGTAACTGGAATTTCACACTGAACCTTTTATTTCTTCCACTGGGGTAGATTGTTCTAGTTCTATATGCCATGCCCCTTCCAGATGTCTCAGTATCAGTTATCCAATCACCTGAAGAAGGCTAGATTGTACAACGGCCGAAATGTTGTGAATATGGCAACGAAGATGAGGACAACAGTCTGAACAATGTAAATAATGTAAATAGTTACAATGTAAATAGTGTAAATAGTTACAATACCTCATCTCAGAAATAGAGACAGATGTTGAAGGTGAAAATGGCAATAAAGATGAGGACAACAGTCTGAACAATGTAAATAGTGTAAATAATAACAACACCTCATCTCAGAAATATAGATAGATATTACTTATTCTTCTGTTTTAAAAAAATTAATTTTAATGTGCAGTCTGATAATATTTCACACACAACATCATGAATTTGATGATATAGTAATTGTGAATTCAATCCCTGGGTTGGGCTGTATGTATTTGGACACAGTGAAAATGGGCAAGCAATAACTGAGCAGCACTAAAAAATAAGCACAAGAGAAAGTAGAATGAGAACAGTCTACCCACCATAGATTAAATAAAGTGTTCAGTTCAGAATTTCCTGTAGGTTATTCAAATCAATACACATCTGATGAAACCTGGAGTGCACAACGGCCGAAACGTTTTAATTATAAGAACAATTCATTTCTCTGTTACTTTAAATTATTTTTTATTTGAGATGAAATTGTTCAGCATTCTCTGCCATGTAAAACATTAGCCATTACATTAAAGTTCTGTGCTCAATTCTTTGTCTCTAAAGAGATTTTCACTTTCTTAATACCCAGCTTAGTTTCTGAAAATCACTTTTCTTAAGTATGATTCAACTCAAGCATCAATTTAACATGCTGAGAAGAAACATTGAAACTGATACCTTTCAAAACTGCTCTCATTCCTAATTCAGAATCTTAAATTTTTACATCAGAAACACTGATTAACCCAAAATAAAAAGAAAAAAAAGAAACAGATCAGACCATCTATTGAATGCAATACAAAATAAATAACAATGCTGACATTAAGAATTAATTTTATAAATTGGACAATTTGCATTGAAAATAACTGTTTGCTTTAAACATAATTTCCATTTTGTCGATTATCAGGAAAAGATTGGTATTTAATATAAAAGCAGTGACTTTTAGATATGTCCTTAATAACCAATTATTAGAGTTCTAGTGAAGCTAGGCTTTCAATGCTCCTTATGTTTTGCTGTGAATGTTTGTGTGTTATCAGTTTATTCAAGCATTGTGATTGGCTATTAACAATCACTAAGTCCAGGACACACACATAATCTAATGAATATTCATCAATTCAAGTATTCTGATTGGCTCTTATATATTTCTTCCTATCCATGAAAGGCTAATTTACTTTTAGAATAGATTTTTTTTATATGTGAATATACACGTGTAAAGTTAATAAGAATAATGTTTAGGAATCTGGAAGAATGTGGTGAAAACTGAAATTTGCATAATCTTCTGAATATATAGATATTTTTAAAGCATTCTTGTTAAAAATAAGGTTAACTGTAAAATTTCTATACATTTCACACACTGAATTTATTTTCTTTTTTAAACAATTAATGCAAAATTTTCAGTTGTTATGTTTAATGTATAAAATTTGTATTGAGCACATGATAATAGTTTGGATGAGCTCTTTGCTATGGTACCTAGACGTTTTAATTTAAGTGCAGTGCTAGACTGGCAGCAAGGTCTCACCAATTTACAGTTGAACTGACGAGACGCAGCCATAAATTCTATGCAAACAGTTTCTTTTCTGACACTTCTTGTTTGTAGAACTCCCTTCTGGCTCCATGTTTTTCAGCAAACTTTAATCTGCAAAACTTTAAATGCATTTGTCAATTGCTATCTATTTTCCTCCTCATTACACTTACCTCTGTTCTCATTCGTTAAAAATGGTTTCTGTTTTAAACTCATCTGCACACAGTAACCCCTAGTGTCTCAATGTCTTTACTGACTTGCTCAACTGAAAAAAAATAATATAGCGTTTATAAGACTACCATTCTGACTAAGCGATCTGAGTAAAAAATTTTACTGTAGTTGATCTGTCAAGGAAGTGACTTCTTGATATCAGACTGGGGAGAGGATCCTAGTATGTGGCACTATTGATAAGTGCCTGAAGATGAATACATGCTGTAACTTGAACTTTGTAAGTGAAATTTGATCAACAAAACTGTTTAGAATCTGTCAATGGTTGTATTAGCACAAAGTCATCATGACCAAGGATTTGAGCATACTGTTATATATATATATATAAATGAAAAATAATCCCAAACAAGGAAAGAAAAAAAGAAAGACCAAAAGGAAATCACCTACCTTTTCAGTAAAGTGCTCAACACACAGATTATCTAGATAGAGAAAAAATGCTTCACAATGTCAACCCTTTACAAAGGATAGCCTAAGTTGTTACTCAAGTTTCATGTTCTCATGATCTTCAGATGATGTATATATGTATATATTTTGTTTTAATGAAGTTCGCCCCAAGCAAGGCAGTAAAGCCACTAAGACACAAGGTGTTACTTGGTGTTCAAGAATTAGAAAAAATTACTAAGGTGCAAAATCAAAAGAAGAATAAGCAGGAGGATTGTACATAACAATATAAATTTCATGAAGATTAAATTTAACTGGAAAGTATGGAACCGAAAAAGAGTTCCACAAAAACAAGAAGTGCAAGAAAAGAAACTGTTACTTATAGATATACCTAGCCAACTCAATGATAATTTGGTTAGAATATGTTGCAAGTCTAGTACTGCACTTAAATTCATAAAATCTAGGTACCATAATAAAGAGTTTATTTGAACAGTTGCCATGAAAGTATTTATAGAAAAGGATACAGGGGAAGCAACTTCACAGCAATGGGAAAGTGACTGAAGTTGAGAGATATCATCAGATTCACATGCTTTTTGGGAATCTGGATCAGAGATGAGAGCAGAAACCATATATATATATATATATATATATATATATATATATATATATATATATATATATATATATGTTGTGGTCTGTTTAGGGCCAGAGAGAAAGACACAGAAGACAAAGATAGGTTGAAAAAGTATATTGAAGATATATACAAAACAATAGTGTTAGTAAAAAGTAGATTAGCATTGCGTCTACTACTCCACTTCACTTCACACTCTCTTCACCTATTCGACTCTCACAGTTTGTATTTATGAGAGGAGTTCATTCTACTGTAGAAGGGTTTACCACAACAATATATATATATATATATATATATATATATATATATATATATATATATATATATATATATATATATATTATATACAATGGCAGCAGGTAATATGAATTTTGTAAACATATATAAGTATGTATTGAAAATGTATATATAGAATGACAGCAGGCAATGTAAGTTTTGGAAACATATATATGTATGCTCACATAAATGGTAGTGTTAAAAAACAGATATAAATTCACAAGTGCATATCTCATTTTATAGAATGCCACAAATATATTGATAAATAATTTTCCAGACTATAATAGATGTTGACAAAGCAAATGTTGTTTTATCAGTAAAAACAGGAAGAACACAAGAAATCATTGGCATTTATTTGCCTATTCATCATGCAGCTTACACAGGGCACAATTTGACAAGAATTTGGATTTGTGGGTGGGAGGTAGCTTCATTATCTGCTGCAAATTGATAAATGCAAAATAAAGTTTTTAAACACTAAAAGTAATTGAAGTTTAAATAACTTTATTTTATTTCCTAGTTACTCTCTGTTCTGTGACACAAAATGAGACTCATTTATTTTATGATGTTTTTGTGTGGTATTTCAGAGTTTTATTGGTACACATGCCAAATAAACAACTGCTTTGAAAAAAAACTTCTCCTGGTAGGCAAGCAACGAAACATTGTTTTCTCTATGACAAAACAATGAGAATTTCACTGAAGTGATTTATCTCCTCAATTTTAATGGCTAATAAAATCAATTTTAAAGGAAATGAGATACACATCTTGTAGAAATTATTCTCTTAATTTCTGTGTAAGTTCATTTATTTTCTAAATTTCATCTGAATCCTATTAAAGCTGCTGATGTGATACTTATGACTTCTGCTTTAAAGTGGCATAAAACACAATTAACAGACCATAGTAAATAAAATTACGTTATACTAGCACGTCCAGCAAGTAAAGTCATCATTGGTGGCAGTACACTGAAGTAGATGTTTTGAATAGTATGATTTAAGCAAGAATGAAGAAACAACTTTAAAATTAGTGGTAACAAAAATGTCATGACTTGTGGACAGGGAAAAGTCTTATCTTTGGCTTGCGGACAGAAAATCTTATCCTTGATTTGTGGATGGGACAAATCATATCTATGTCTTGTGGACCGGAAAAAAGTCAGAGAAAAACAATATTTTCATTTACAATATGCAACATTTTTATTAAAACAAGTAATAATTTAATTAATATATTGTAATAAAATACTTGTTTATACCATAAAAAAGCAATTAATTTTTGACTCTTATTTTTCTCATCTTAACCTATTAATGATCACCATCCCAATTTTGGTATGGGAGGGCATTAATGAATTATAAACTTATAATTAATACCAAATTGAAAAAAAAACAAAAGACTATAACTAATACTATCTAATAATTCAAACAAACCAACTGATAATGAACTCTTCTCAAGTCACTTTTCTTGTTTTGTTTTTTAATTATTTCACTCCAAGGAAGGCGAAAATGCCACTAAGATGCAAGGAGTTACTGGGAGTGAAAGAAAATAAAACTTTAGTGAGGAGAAATGACAAAAAAGATCAGATTCAAAAATGGAGAAGATTGAATATAAGAAGACTTGAATCTGAAACCGTGTTTACAAAGTTTAAAAAATAATGAAAATGAAGGTCAAATGGTAAAAAATTGCAACTAGAATTAGTTTGTCATCTCTTCCATTAGGGTGTTCAGAAAATAAATACATATTTCCCTGTTATGAATTATGAGTCAGCCAACCAAAGCAAAACCAATGTCAAATGTTAAAAAACTGTAACTAGAATTAGTTTGTCATCTCTTCCATTAGGGTGTTCAGAAAGTAATTACGCATTTCTGTTATGAATTATGAGTCAACAAATCAAGGCAGAACCAAGGTCAAATGTTAGAAAACTGCAAATAAAATTAGTTTCATCCAATGTGTCTGCCATTTATAGTGCATTTCGAAGGACAATTAACTCAACATATTTATTGCTTACTGTATGAATTTTCACCCTCTTGTTATATACTGCTAATATAATTCCCACATCTGTCTGCAAGAACGCAGCCATAACTTTCCTGGCTATAAACCCAAAATCATATTTTCTACATATGATGGCATAGAAATGGTTGTCATCTCTTTTATTTGTTACCAACTTTTATTCTGTACTTGTCCTTTCCCTAGATTCTTACCTGCTTGTGGCATGTAACACCTTTTTCTCAAAACGGTCAGGCTAGTATTCAACTATGTACCATATACTTTTGTAACCTAGGTAGGGTTACTGAATAAGAAATAACCAAAATGGAGGTTGGAAATGAAATGGTAATCTTTATAACATCAAGAAAGTACAATACTCGCCAATGGCATGAAGTAGGTAAACCACTGACAGTGGTTAACTACTTAGACAGCATATTACAATATTTATCTGCCTCCTCACGAGGTAGGACGTGGCACAAGGCCAAATTTAATGTGGGGAAATCTGAGCCCATGGGCTTTAGCAAAAATTGCCTGTAGACCCCATATATGCAGAATCAGGTATCTGTCTACCTCCCCGGATGAGACTCTGCCCTTCATCATTGCCTCATCCAGGTTCCTCTCTGCCCAAAGACAGAGATTTTGACATGGCAAGGGCTTCCCACACTGACAGCTCATGCTGCCAGCATAGACAGCATATTACCCCCACTTACAATAGGGTCTAATGTATTTATGAGGACTGGGACATACCCATCAGTGTTCCCAGGTATGATATATAACGTGTACGAAATTTAATATTTTGAATTATTGGCAAACCTCTATTTTTTAATTTTCAGCACACTACTGGAAAGAGAGATTCTGAATTTTGTAAACATCTAGAGAGGTTAATTAATTTGAATAATAAAGAAAAATAACAGGAAGCCAGGTAAAATAATTTGGTATTGTTAACTTTAGCGTTTCAAATGATTTCTGCATACCACTCATTGATTTAATTCAGTATTTCTGTCTGTGGCAGATTGTGAACTCACATTATTTTTTTTTTTTAAGAATTTCAGTCCCCAGCCTGCTGGAGGAGGGGTGTTTTTACTGAGAGCTCATCACTGATTGATTGTCAGCCAAAAGTTAAAGAGCTTCTACCTGCTCATTAAGTGAGAACATGTGACATTGTGATAGTGGCACCAACAAAAGCTTCCAAACATTTGCATCACCCCAATTTCACTGACAAGGATTGGGTATGGTTTTCAGGCATTTTCCACTGGTATCACTTGCTGGTAATATATCTCCCATTTGATCTGATCAAACAATTACCTATTTAAATTATGAACCACAGGAAGAATCAAACATGAAACTCATGGTAGGAATGTTAACACTCTAACCACCTGGCCACTCACCTTTAACTTTTCTCTTACTTCTCATACATTTATTTTTTAATGATTTCATCCCAAGCAAGGTGATAATGCCACTAAGATGCAGAGGGTTACATAGAGTGAAAGAGAATGAGAAGACTTTAATGAGGAGAAGTGGATTAAAGGAGAATGAAGGAGCAGGGTTCAGGAAGACAAAAGATGGCGATTGACATTGCATATAAATTTTTGAAGGTGGTAGGGTACAGGCAAGAAAAATTATCAAAATAAGACTGAGGGTTGCATCTAACTAGTTCAACAGTAAAATAGTGAGACCTGGTTGCTACTCTAGTAGCACACTTAAATTCATGAAGTCAAAGTACTAAGGAGAACAGCTATCAAAAAAATTGCCATGAAAATATTTCTAGAAAAAACAGGGGGAAGTCATGTCACATCAGTGAGAAAATGACTAAAGTCGAGATGCCAGGTCAGGTCCTGTTATATTACATACCTTTCTTTGAATTATATCAACAATCCTGAGATGTACAGCAGAAGCACCAGACCAGATATGGTAACAGTATTTAACGCATGGACAAATGGTAGATTTAGAAATGTGCAAGAAGTATTCTGATGAGAAGAATTTCCTGACACAATAAACCAAATTTCCTAGTAATTAATTCAATATATTCACTCCACTTCATGTCAGTAGAAAACGTGAGTCCATAAGGTGCAAAGTATTGCTTTACTGGAGTTTAGCATCAGCCATGCTGATGGCAAGCAGAAAAGATTCTCTGTGGTAATTAAATTAAAGAAGTTATGTTTTAGAGAAGTTAAAATTCACAACTCCACAATTACCTATCCTTTTTTTTTTGTTACCTCTTCTAAACCCTGTTCAGTCATCTATTTCCTAAGCTTGCTAGCAGAGTTATGTGTTGATTTTCTCTGTCCCTTTTGCTTTCAATATGTCCTGTGAGTATCAAATTTTCCATGTCCTCTTTTCTCATTATAAGCACTAGAAATCTTAACTTTCTCTTTCTGATATATATAAGTGTCTTTTTTTTCCATTTTCTCAAAAACTTTGTCATTGCTCACATGTTCGGTCTATGATATCTTCAGCAACCTTCTGTAGAACCACATTTCTGTTACTTCAAGTCTCTTCTTCATCTATGAAGAGATTGTCCAGCATTTACTGCCATATAGAAGGATATATATCACATTCAGTACTCTTTTCTTTTTTAATAAATTTTTTTTTTTCTGTTTCTCGATAATCTGCTTAGCAAAGAATTCATCTTTGGCTATCCCAGTTCACCTTCAGATTTCAGTATCACACTTTCCATCTTCTGTTAAAGCACTTCCAAAGATATTTAAATTTTTGTATTTTTTTGATTTTGTTATCTCAGATTTGCAATTCACATTTTGGGCCTATGCTTTTGCTACCAGGCATACATTCTCTCTTCTTGTAGTTAATGCCTAATCATTTTTTCTTGCTTTATTTCAGTACATTTGGTATTAGTTTTTTTTAGTTTTCTTTCCATGGATACTATCAGTAACATTCTCAAAAAGAATTGACTTAAAAGCCAACTAGGGATCCATCAGCAGCTCAATCGCTCTGAGTGCAAAATGTGGAATCATTTGGCTGAGTTCAAATTCAAACTGACTACTAATGCCCTTAAGAAAGACTTGACTCTGTCTCTTCTCCCTCATGCTATAGGTTAAATAGCAGGATAGACTAAGTTCTCTATCCTTGGATGGCAACGTCTGAGCAGGAAAACTATATTCAATACCATAGAGAAATCAATAGGAAACCACTCTACTACATTTCCCAAAATGTCATGGCAATTCATAGATAATAAAAAGGAAGCTGTGAAGAGCCATGATCACCTACATCCTGAAGAGAGGAGGAAAATTCTGAATTCCAGATTGTAGAAAAAGCAACAGTAAACCATTCGACTATATTTCCCAAATGGACACATGGCTGAGTGGTTTGAATGCTTTCATATCCTTGAGACCCAGGTTTGAATATCACTATGGTCGATTTATCAGGAAGGTAACTTCTTGATGATATCAGAATGAGAAGGCAATCTCAGCATGTGACACCTTTGGAAAGTGCCTGAAAACCATACCACAGCTTGATCCAAGCCATGTGGGTAAAATTTTATAGACAAAACTATTTGGGATCTGTTGATGTTTGTGCTAGCATGAAGTCACAAGTGATTGTGACCGAGAGTTTGAGTGTACTAGTCTTGTTCATAATGTTGATCATAGACTCTTTCCCAGAAACTGTAATTAAAATCAGCTCGGCATAGTTGAAGTATAAACTATAGGTGGGTTCTGTGAGTGTTGAAAAAACAGAAATTATTAATTTAATTGATTAAAATTAGTATTTTGTAATAATAATTTCTTGTACATTCCAGAATACAATGCAGTTACTGTTGCACTATCATTGATAGAAATATTGTGCAAAATTATTGCTAAAATATTGTGTAATAATGTCCCTCACTTAGCTATCCCAAGAGGCTTTATCAGTTGTTGCCATTATATATTAATTGATTTTATTTTGTAATAATTATCTGTGCAGAAAACGAAACATCAAGTCAAGTTCAAATTTTCACCTGGTCTGTTGTTTCCACTTTTACTCAAGTACTCTTCAAAAAGGCATAAATCCATTTCTTCTTCCCACAGCTATGGATTAAATAGCAGAGTAGAGTGGGCTATTTATTCTTGTGTTGCAGCCAGTCTAATAAAAGGACTACTCTAAATCCCTTACAAGGGAGAAAGCAACAGGAAACCATTTCAATATCATTCATACAAATTCATACATATTAAAGAAAAAGATTTATGATTTTTAAATGTTGAATGGACATGGCATTCTACTAGAGGCCAAGTTCCCTGTTGTAAATATTATTTTTTATTTTTTTTTACTGATTCTCCTTTCAGATGTCATCAGTCATTAACTCCATTCCTATCACTAAAGTAGGGTAAACTTGGTTCTCTAGCCTTGGATGGCAACCATTCTTGAAGAAAGTCTGAATTCAAAACCCCAGAAAAGGAAATCACTTCATTATATTTCCTAAGAAGTAATGGCAATTGGCACATGTTAAATAAAAGGACACAGTGGAGAGCTATGATTCTTGAATGGACATGGTTTTCTGTTAGTAACCAAGATTCCACCTACAGATATTATTTCAAGTGACCTTATTTTTTACTAAATCTCTTTTGTGAAGACCCAGACAATGACATCAAATTTTATACATCTAATTCACATGTCATTTATCATTAGCTCCATCCTAATTATTATAGCAGAGTTGATTTAGCCTTGGGTGGTAGTTTTTTTAGGAGTTGTTTTTTCTATGTCCCCAATTTTGGGTTAAATAACAGAATAAACTGGGTTCTATATCTTTGGACAGCAACCAATTTAGGAAAAAAAATATGAATTCAAAGCCCTGAAGAAGGCAAGGAAAAACTACACCAATATCTTTCCCAAGAAATCATGTCACTTCATATGTGTTAAATTAAAGGATGCTGTGGAGAGTTATGATTCCTACAGCTTGAATGGATATAGCATTCTACTAGTGGGTAAATTTCATATTACAGATATTATTTCAAGGGCCCTACTTTTTACTGTCTCTCCTTTAATATATTCAGTTCTATTTGTAAAGGTAAGTTCCACCTCCATTTATACACCTTCCATTCAGATGTCATCTATCATTAACTTCATCTCAATCCCTATTATAAAAGAAAAAATATCCCGTCTGTTGACAACATGATTACAGTTCAACCCCAGCTGGTATATCTTAAATTGTCTATCCTTGTAAACTTTCATTATTACCAGTTCTTATGTGTTCAGACTGATGCTTGCATTTTTCTACTGGAATTTTACTTGTTTTTCCTTCATAAAAGTTTATCAGATAAAATAATGTAGAGTGAGTAACCATGGTCAAGTACAAAATAAGTAACGGAACTGTCCAACAAACAAAATTGGCAAAGTTTTCAGTAAGCAATAACAAGAAAAAGAAAAGAACAAGGAAAAAATAATATAAAGCAAACAAGATATGTAAGGCAAATTAACAGTAATAAGGCAAATCAAAAGTAATATGGCAAAAAGTTCACAAACTAAGAATTGGGGTTGACACACAAAAGCAAGTTCTGACAAGCAAATGTAGTATTCTGACTTCAAGACAAGACAAACCAAGGCTAAGTTAGATGAAACCAAAAACCGGTCTATTTTATTGGCTAGGAAAAGATCCCAGCATTTATTTGTGTGCTCCTGCCTATAAATTGAGGAGGAGCAAATGTTTCGCAGTCTTTCCAGCATAGATTGGAAATTTATCCAATCCTCACTCTCCTGACTTGACCTAGTTGAAAAGAAGTTTTTATGTGTCTTTGCGTTTGATGAATTATTTTCCACCCTACAACCCCTTTCCCCACAGCTGAAATATTGCTAGATGTGCACTATCTCTATTTTCATGGCAGATGTTTAGATGAGGTACATTCCTTAGTTCTACCATTTCAGACCTTCATTGCCCAGACTCATCATGTCACATACACAGAATTAACTCATATTCATTCCCTTTGTATTCCACCGTTAAAGAGAAAGTTCCACTCTTTCTTCCCCAGAATTGTTACTTTGTAGAACAGACTCCCAAGTGGATGCTTCCCCTACAACTATTTTATTAACCTCTTCCAGTCTAAGGTCAATTGTTATCTATCCAACATATCCTCATAATATGCACTTTTTATTTCCTCCTTGCACACCCTTACAACAGCCTCATTAAGTAACCCTCTACCTTGAGTGCCTCTTGGCTCTTGAATTGGCTGAGCAATACTAAAATCTACAACCTAAAGTAAAGGGGAATTTGATTTGGAAAAACAAATGAAATGTAATACAAATTTTTGCAATTAATCTTACTGAGATTGTTGTGTGTATATATATATATATATATATATATATATATATATATATATTATTGATGGCTGCCATTGATAGACCCTTGTGAAGGAGATTTAGTGTGGCTCCTACATTCAGTTCAGACAGAACTCCCTGCTTCCTCTTGAGGCACAGTATTTATTACATATGGCATAGTCCATTATTTTATTATGGGTAAGATCCCATAACAACATTTATAGGGTATGTAATGAGGGAGGAGGGCTTGGAAAATCTGATACCCACAAAAGAGATTGAGGGCAAAAGGGACAGGAAAACAATGCATAACATACTTAATAAGATTGAGCAAATGGATGGGTTGAACATGGTTTAAAAGAAATAACAGAAAGAGAAGTGTGAGGAAGTTGTGAATTGCCTACAGAGTGAGAGTACACGGCACATAAAGAAGAAGAATGTATTTAGTATCTCTTTTTGTTAAATTCTTTTTTTTTAGTTGCTTATTAGATGAGTTCCTAAAATTTAGTCAAATTTGAGTACATTTGCTTGGTGATAGATGTTTGAGCAACCAATCAATAAAACATGGCTGTCCTGAGGCACATTGGAAAAAGAAGTATAAAAATCATGTCAATTCAGAATTTGAATGCAAAAATAGTGTTTGAAAAGAGCTCAACAACCAATAATTGCTCTCTTGAGGATGTTACAAAATTTCTCTACTTATAGCAAAAACATGGAAGCATCACGCTTTCAGAGAGGATTTAATTAATCCAGCAATTTCAGTTTTCCACCAAAAAAAACTTCTGGAATAAATATATCAGTCGCATGCCCTTGAAAAACAAGAATAGCAGAATAAATGAGTAGAAATGTTGAAGAATCATAAAGTTAAAATCTAGGAAATTTATGATGCAGATGGAAAAATCTACTCTAAGAAACA
Source organism: Acanthosepion pharaonis (assembly GCA_903632075.3). NCBI lineage: Eukaryota > Metazoa > Mollusca > Cephalopoda > Sepiida > Sepiidae > Acanthosepion > Acanthosepion pharaonis. Next base: position 2,756,187 of record CAHIKZ030000446.1, on the reverse strand, counting down.
GTGAGGCCTTTTTTGTCTCCACTGATGAGACAAATTGATCAGGAAGATTTTTCTGAAGAGCTGCTGTTTTGTGTTCATTAGAAAAGCATCATTACTTCCTGGGCTGTAAGTAAAAAAAATGAAAACATATTGGATGAAAATAAACTACCAATGAAAAACATAATGTTGGGAAAGAAAAATATCAGTTTAGAATTAATGAAGTATGACAATCCAGAAATGCTGCTTATGTTACTCAGAGAAAATATGGCTGCCAGAATATGTTTTACCGGTTTTAACCATTAAACAGTAGTGTGAGATTACCCGCACCTTGTCTAGCAGGAAGCTTTTTAATGCCCACTAAGTGGCATTGCATAAAGCTTTATAAAAGGAAAGGACTTAAATTCTTTCACTTTTTTAACTCTTTCACTACAGGAAATTTTTGTATACCCTGTTTCTCCTCTGAGGAAATTTAATCTACAAGTGAAACAAAATCTTTAGTCCCAACCAAACTGTGTGATACACCACATATAATACACCGCCATATATTTCCAAAAATGACTTATGAAATGACTATATATCTCTGTCCAATACAAGATCCCAGTGCAACAAATGAGTCAAGATCCAATTCCAGTCGACATGAAATGGAGTGGTTATACTAAACTATTTGCTCAAGGAATCTTGGTTCACTGTGTCATGCCAGACAACTTTTCTTGGCAGAATCAATCTTGCACATTTATAAATCTACCATTCGTACATGCATTGAATGCTGCTGCCATATATAGTCTGGTGCTCCTGCTATATATCTCAAGATTCTTGATAAAATTCAAAAAAGAATCTGGAATGTAATCAAACCTGATGTGGCTTCCCTCTGTCTTTTCTACAAATATTTTCTTGGCAACAGTTCTGATGAGCTTTTTTCCCTTGGTGTCTAGACTACATCAATTTAAGCATGCTACTAGATTGGCAACTAGATCTCACCATTTTACTGTTGAACTAGCTGGGTGCAATTGTCAGTTCAATTCTAATAAATTTTTCTTGTGCTACTCACATGTGGAAATCCCTTACCATTTTCTGCTTCCCTGTCACTTACAATCTTCAAAAGTTTAAATGTAATGTCAATCGCCATTTTTTGTCTTCTCGAATATTGTTCCTTTATTGTCTTTCTTCTCACTAAAGTCTTCTCATTCTCTTTCACTCCCTGTAACTCTCTGCATTCTGGTGGCATTATCAACTTGCTTGGAGTGAAATGATTAATAAAAAAAAGATATAGTTAAAATTGCAAAATTTTGACTAAAATCAATGAAGTACTAAGTTAGATATATGTATTTTAACATAATGTGTAAACTCATATATTTTTGTCTGTTACTTGAATGTTATCAGTAAAACAATCAAGATTAATGCTCATCTGGTGACAAAAATATCTCTTAAAATATATTCTACGAGTAGAACAACAGGCATGAAAAGCTTAAGTTGGAGCCATTTAATTCTTTTAGTTGTCAATGTAGAGCGTTATGTAAAAAGGTTACAAACTACTGCTTGAACACAATATTGCTAGCAAAAATATATTGTGGCAATAAAACACTTGGCCATTCAATAACTTTGATTTTTAGCTTCAGAATAAAAACAGAATGTTTCCCCAATCACTACAATCTTAACCTGTTCATATCTAGGGTTAACCATTATTTTCCCCACCTATCTGCATAAACTGCACTTTTTAATCTGTAATCTTCTACTTCGAGTGGCTCCCGGGCCTTGTACGGGGTGAACCACACTATAAAAAAAGTAAATAAATATTTTGTAAAAGGAAATATCAGAAATTTCTGTTTCTCCATCATCAGAAGTGTTGATTATACAAATATGAGTGAATTGCTTATTTATCAAATTTAACATAAAATTCTATATCTAATACATCATCAAACGAGTCAACTACATGCAGAGATTGATCAATTTGTCCATCTCTAAAACTCTTCTAAAAGATGTAGAAAAGTGTTGTTGTCTTCAACTGCTTTCATCTGTGCCTCATGATCACCATCCTCTCTCCCTATTCCCTTTTTCTCCTTTGGTGGCAGTGACAGAGATGGCTGTGAAGCAAAAAGATTTTGATGAGGCCATTCACATAAATTTGATTTTGGTGGACAACTTTGCACAACAGAGAAGCCCACACACTTGGCCAGAAGCACCTCCCTCACAGCTCAAATGGGATTGAGACAGGTAAGATCTGGCAAACCAGGTTGCATCAGGCTTTTGCTCTGCCTTAGTTATGCCTTTTCCACTGGTTTGGCCACTGATATCCTGTAGATTTTTGCCTATTCCAGTGTTGGGGTCATCAGGGGTTGGTCATGTTCAGTCTGGTCCTTCCTATTTGAACTTACCACCATGGGTGACCCCTACAGGTGTTTGAAATCCAGACAGCTTTACTCTTGGGATCATTGGAGCAAGTAAGGCCTCTACCATGACATATATATTTTACACTTGATGTCAGAGTGCACAGTTAGTTATCAAGTGTACCAATGGAACTTATTATTACTTTAATAAGAATAATACAAACGAATCAATAAGAATAAAACTAATAAAAGTATAAAATTATCAATTAAATACAGTGATTGAGAAGTAACTCCCTATTTTACGTATAATGGACTCTCCCTTCTTGTAAAAATTATAGTTAAATGGGAGAGTCCATCATACATAAAATAGAGACTTACCTGTATCTCTCTGTATATGAGAGCATTTTTATTATTGTTGTTATTAAAAATAAATATTTGATAGATAAATAATAAAGAAAGAATAGTATTATACATACAATGTAAATGGATTTTTTTTAATCTGACATATTCTTCATGTGATCCCACAAATATTCTATGGGATTGCAGTCAGGGCTGTTACCTAAATCTTAAGATATTCTTTGCTTTCTGGTATAGAGTACCATCATGCCTAAATATGCTGCAACATGGACATGTGAATCACTAGTTTATCCTGCAACAGTTCCAGATATTTTTCACCATTTACAGTTGTTCCAAAGCCCAGAAAATATTGTATAAACTAGCTGTTTCAAAATCAGCTAATTGGGAGGGGGTACCATAGTTCATATCACTTTGCTGCTGGCCTGACATAATACTGATGCCCAACAAACTGCTGCAGTGTGAATGCATCAGAGAACATAGCATTTCCCTTTCATTTTGTCCGTCCAATGTTCATGCATTTTGGCAAATGCTCAGTAATTCTTTTTCATTTCTAAAGTCAATGTTGTTTTTTCATGCAGACATGCATGATTTTAGTTGAAATTCACTGACCAATCTCAAGAAACAGTTGTACAACTCACATCTGTAGCATTGAGAAGCAGAACAGATCAAAGTTTTTTGTATGAACTTTTAGGAGATTTTGAAATGATAATGGATTTGATGATACAGTAATCTCTAGCAGTTGTTTTCTTTGATGTAGTTAATTTAAAGCAGTATTTTAAATTAGAAAAGACAAATTGTTTGATAATCAAAAACACTGTAAAAATCCAAGGTGGGTGCAGAAGAAAATGTTGCCATCAAAAATCGTACATCCAATATAAAGAAATCCCAGCATACAAATCTTTTTCGCTGTCAATCCACTGACTGTTCAAAACCATCTGATTAATAATACTCTGTGTCCTGAAAAAAGGATGTGCTTTTATATCAGTTGCATCCCCGTGCATGCAAAACCACCAACATGTACACTATGGTGGAATTACAAATGGCAACCATGACTGCCCTTTTGGTCTCACTTCACTTCAGCATAAAAGCCGTCATCATAGTATTTAGTAAGAACATTGCAAACTGTAATCATATTACAATCTATATGCAATGAGATTTTATGCTTTTCGTACATGTCTCCATGTAACGTTACTATTTGAGCACTTTGAATGTCAGCAAGTGATGACTTTAGCCAATTTTTAACATATAAAATCTGACTGAAAACATTTTTCTAAAAACAACTACTCAGCTTCCAAGCTAACTCAAACCCTGTGTTGCGGCATTCAAAATTTGATGATGATGTAATATTGCAGTTTTTTTACCTTAACTAAAAGTGGATGATGCTATATTCTGCAATAACAGAAAAATGTTAATTTTTACTTGGTTGTCTTAAACTTTTGGACAAAACTGTATTAAGAGCATTAACATTGTGGCTTCCAATCTGACACAGGAACCGAAAAGAAATAGGATACTCATGGCATTAGCTGCCAACCACAATGACTCAGACATAGTCAGCTTCTTAAAAGTGGACAGCTCATTCATATTCAAGGTTAGTGAAGAGTGAGAGGCCTTTGGCAGGGACATGTTATCTGTGGCCAAGAGCAAGAAACATTTTAAGCTTAACAGATGTTCCTTGCCTGTTCTATTTAATACAACATGATTGAACAAATATACCACATTTAATATATATATATATATATATATACATATATATATATATATATATGTAAGCAAATATATGGATATAGATCTGACAGTATGAAGAAAAATATATACGGAAAAAACAAACAAAAATCCTTATATACAATTATGCTGTTTTAATGTTAATATGTCAACGTTGGACGTTTCGGTCTAATAAACCATCTTCAGGACATATTCAGGATAATGTTATATTTATGAATATGTCCTAAAGATGGTTTATTAGACCGAAACATCCGACATTGACATATTAACATTAAAACAGCATAATTGTATATAAGGATTTTTGTTTGTTTTTTCCGTATATATTTTTCTTCATTCATATATATATATATATATATATATATATATATATATATATAAATTGTGTATTTAGGCAGCAGTCTATCATTTATGCATGTTTCATTAAAAATGACAGACAAGGTACAATGATTATGTAGTGGTGTTATTTTCCTTGTTGGCTTCTGATGAAGGATTGCTGCCTAAATACAGAATTATCAAATTACACAATCCAGCAGCCAACAAGGAAAATAACGCCACTACATAATCATAGTACCTTGTCTGTCATTTTTAATGAAACATACATAAATGAAGGATTGCTGCCTAAATACACAATTATCAAATTACACGACCTGGCAACCAGTAAGGAAAATAACACCACTACGTAATCGTAGTAACTTGTCTGTCATTTTTAATGAAACATGCATATATATAGATGGATATGGATATATTGTATTTGATCTATGCTGTTATTGTATAATGAAAAGATATATTTAAAAAAGATATATTTAATTTTTAAAGTTTATTTTGTCTGAAATTTTCTAAAAAAATAACAAAAAAAATAAATATTAAAATTAAACATGATAAGAAAGACTTTATAGTTATTTCAGGACATTATTTCAGTATTCATAGTTGATTCTGTTTAGTGCCGGCTTTAATTTTTAAATATAAATTGCTTCTAGGATCTATAGATTAATATATATATATATATATATATATATATATATATATTAGTGAGGAGGTAAAGTTTTCACAACATTCACAGATACTACCCTTTGCTTCAAGGCAATAGAGTTAATCTTCTATGTGCTGCATCCCTTCAGGAAGTATGCAATCATAGCTCTCTCCAACTTCCTATCCCTTGTAGCTCTGAGTAGTGTTTGCCTTTTTGCCATAACTCCCACACTTGTTGCGCTATCTGTTCACACAATCTCATCAGATAGGTGTCGCATTGTCACTCTTAGTCCATTTAAACATGATAAGACTATTTAGAAGTTACTGGATGCTACATATGCCAAGGGAAAGGCAGAGATCATATCGGTTAAAATTTATAGATCAAAACAACATAAGGACACTTATTTATGTTGCTTCGATCACAACATAGCTATCCTGTGCCTTTTCTACAAATACTTTCACAGTAATTGTTCTGATGAACTTTCCTCTATGGTACCTAGACTTTAGGAATTTAAGTACAGCATTAGATTGGTGGCAAGGTTTCCCTTTTTTTCACAGTTAAAATGCCAGGATGTAACCATAATTTCTATGCTAAGAGTTTTTTCTCACTTGTGAAACTCTCTTCCAGCCTCTTGCTTCCCAGTTAACTTCGATCTTCAAAAATTTAAATGCAATGTCAATTGTTATCTTTCATCTTCTTAATTCCTGTTCTTTTATTATTCTCTCTATTTAATAGTTTTCTTTTCACATATTCTTTAACATTCAGCTTAGGGTTAAATAATTGAAAAAGTACTAGTCTGGACAATTCATAGAATAAAATGTTTAATCAGCAAAGTTAAGCAGTGTTGAGGCTGGTCAATAAATAGTTGGGAACACTAGGTACTGTAAGCAACCTCAATCTGAAATATGTTTTGGCTTTCCTCATCATCATCGTTCAACCTTCCTATGGTTGATCGAAACTTCAGTGATAATCCCTTTTCACACTGTTCTGTCTTGCATTGCTGTCCCCAGATCCCCAATGTCCAACCCTGAGTCCAAAACTATGATGTCTGGGAAAGTCAATTTTTGTGAGAAGAAACTTCCAGAAGAATGTCATGGGAGTAAGGATGAGATGATTTCCCTGTCCGCTCAGTGGGAGTGGCTGACAAACCATAATCGTTTTTGTTTGAGGTTAGGAGAGATTGGTCTCAGTTCTCCATAAATTGTGTTAAGCATTGCATGGGATCTCCAACTAATGTTTTGTTTTTTTCTAAATCATGAGATTTTGGCTTTAAATAACCCACAAAGGGTTGATAAGCCATGAAAAAATCAATCACAGAATAAAACATTGCCATTAATCTAATCAAATGATGAATATTTAATAATGCAACCAATTTCCATATTTCTAACTTTTCCTTACAAATAAAAGTCTGTGTACTCAAGAAAAACAAGTCTGTTTTTTTAACAGCCTTTCAGTTTGCATTCAGACAAAATAAAGTGAAGAGTTGGTTGAACAAACAAAAAAACAAAATAAGATAATTTTTTTATTCTATCAGGAACGTTTAGTATGAGGAGCGTTGAAGTTTATAAAAAGTGGAGGGGATGAAAATTTGGCTTTGTAAAAATATTCAACCCATCTACAAAGAAAAAGGAAAGTAAAGAAAAAACAGCGATAAAGTAAATCCAAAATGTTTATCTTCCAGAAATGAATGCAGTGATTTTCAAAAAGTCTGAAAGTGTCTCTACATCATTGTGGGTGACAATTTTTTTTTCCTATGATGTTTTTCTCTCACAGAAAAAATATCGTAAGTCTCTTACTGCTCTATTGCTATTTCCATAGAAAGTACTCAGATGAACTACATTCCTTAGCTCCATCAGTTTTAACTTTCATGGCTAAGACCCACCATGCTACACACATTGAGATAGTGAAAGGTGTATTCCAAAAGCTAAGCAGAGTATTAAGAAACAGAAAAACTTCATTAGAAACAAAGAAAAGAGTATTGAACTGTTAAATGATATCTGTTCCCCTTTGGTCGGGATTGCTGTACAATCTCCTCAAAGATGAAGAAAAGGCTTGAATCAACAGAAATGTGGTTCTACTGAAGGATGATGAGGATACCATGGACTGAATATGTGGGCAACAAGAAAGTCCTAGAGAAAATGGAAACAAAAAAGAAACTTATACTTAACATGATGAAGAGACACTTGAGGTTTCTAGGATGCATGATAAGGAAGGAGGGCTTGGAAAATCTGATACTCACAGGACATATAGAGGGCAAGAGGGACAGAGGAAAACAAAAGACAATGAGCTTGAGAAAATGGATGGTGGAACAGGGTTTAGGAGAAATAACAGAATGACAAATTTATTAGGAGCTACAAGGGACAGGAAGATGTGGAGAGGCATAATTGCATCGTCTACATTCTAAGGGGAAATGGCACATAAAGAAGAAGATGAGCCAAAAAGAACCAATGAACCCCCAGGTATTGAATAAAAGATTCAGCTTGAAATTCTCAGAAGGTTAACAATTCTAGTAGATAGAAGCCTAAAGGGTTAAACAACTGATATAACAATCAAAACAAGGATAGTAATTTCAGGAAAATTCATATAAAATCTCATCTCAAAACAATTTCTGAATAAGATGTTATCCTAAACTTTGCTGAGAACTGATAAAAGAATGGCTGAGTTTGATTATTTGTATTTAAACACCAAAGTAATAAAAGACACTAGGGATTTTCTTTCTTAACTGGCAATATTTTTCATTTTTTTTAATCATGTTTAGTCTTTAATCATGGCTTTTTCACTGATTAATTTCCATTTCAAAAAATACGTAATCAAATATCAAAAAATGGTAAAATAAAAGATGAAGCAAAAAGCTCATTTCAAGTGTAATTTTTATTGCTTTTTTCAGGCTCACCCTGATATCAATTTGCTATTTATATTTTACCGTTTTTTGAGTGAACCTATTTGCATGTTATTACAATGTCATTGAAAAGTGCCTAATTTACATCCCTCAAGAGGAACAAATTAGTCTGAACCAAACAATAATAATTATTCTTTAGAGAATACATATTTATTTTACCAGTGGATTTTTCTTGCATAGGGACATAGTAAATTCAGAAAGGTTTGCATGAGAAAACATTCAGAAAAATGAATCTATGTTTTCTCATGCAAACTTTTCTGAATTTAGCATTTCTCTGTGAAAAAAAAAACCTGCTAAAAGATTCTCAAAACTTGAACATAAACTTAAATTCATTTTTCTTCATTTTACTTCCAGCATCATAACTGCACTTTATATCACAAATAATTTTCTAAACGTATTTGGAATAAATTAAAGCTACCTTAAAATTAGTGAAATTTCCTAGAACATAGGCACACCACTGATGGAGTATGAAAATAAAACAAAATGGTTATATGACAGTACCAAATAATCTTTCCAGTGAGGACTGAAAAAAATGTAAATAAAGAATCATATGGCCTGAGGACTGTGTTCAAGCATGAAATAGACTGTCACTACTTGGAATAGAACTCAATGTTCATTCATATATTTACACACACTCTACTCCAAATATTAAGCACATTTACCTTTTAAATATAGCATACCTTAAAACCATATTTTATCATTCATATATATATATATATATATATATATATATATATATATACACACAAATATAGGATTGGTGTAGATGGAATAAAATTCCAATAAACAAAAATGCTATTTTAAAAGAGCACTCCATACAGAGTAGAGCAAATATTATTTATTCAAAAATTATAACATAAACATATTATAACATCACTACAAAAATAGCCATTTTGTTTCAACACTTGTCTTCACAAGTGATGGTGTTGAATGTAGAATAAAGAGTTTTTAGAAAAAACTCTTTATTCTACATTCAACACCATCACTTCAGAAGACACCAGAAGAGTTGAAACAAAATGGCTAATTTTGTAGTGATGCTATAACATGTTTATGCTATAATTTTTGAATAAACCATTATATATATATGTGTGTGCGTGTGTGTGAGAAAATTCTCTTTTCTTGGTAGATTTTCTGTTATTGCAATGTGGATACTTATTAACAAAGCAATAAAAATATAAACAAAACAAAAAAGAATCTCAGTGAAATTAGCTAGACTATATACCCCAAAATATTATTAAAAAAAAAATAAAAGTTTAAAATTTCAGCATCTGCACCCCTTCATGTACATGTGTAGTTACCTCAAAATATACATCACTTTATTCCAATAAAGTCCAAAAGAATGTAATGCATCACACGAAAAAATTTTCTGCTTTGTCATTAATTTTCCTAATATATATATCTAAAATTTGTGTATTTAGGCAGCAAATTCTTTTAGGCATGTCTGATTGAATAAATTACAGACATTATGTCTGCTAATTTTTATCAAAATCCATTCATACTCACGAATAAAATTCTGTGTATTGATACTAAAGGATGAGAGAAATGTGCTATAGCTGTTTAAATTTCTTTTATTTTCATTTCCCAAGTACTTTTGATCTTCTTCCAAGATCATCTTCAGAGGTGCAAGTAATACAAAACTATATATTATTCATTAGTACAAGTATTTATGCAAAACTGTGTGTTGTTATCCATTACTGTAATTTTTTCATTATGCTTTTAAATGCAAAATGGTTGACAATGTGCTGAGCGTTCATTATAACGTGAAAAAATGTTCCTTTACAGCCATTTCAGAACATTATTGCAGTATTCATAGTTGATTCTGTTCAGTGCCGGTTTTAATTTTTAACATAAATTGCTTCTAGGATCTATAGATTAATATATATATATATATATATATATATATATATATATATATTAGTGGGGAGGTAAAGTTTTCACAACATTCACAGATACTACCCTTTGCTCCAAGGCAATAGAGCTAATCTTCTATGTGCTGCATCCCTTCAGGAAGTAGGCAATCATAGTTCTCCCTAACTTCCTATCCCTTGTAGCTCTGAGCAGTGTTTGCCTTTTTGCCATAACTCCCACCCCTGTTGCATTATCTATTCATATGATCTAGTCAGATAGGTGGCCCATTATTACGCCTGTTACATTTTTCTTCATTATGTCTTTGGAGTATGAACCCCTTCAACCCCTACTTCCCCAATATGTGTCCAAAAAATCTCAGCATGTCAGATTTTGAGTATAATTGTACTTTTCGTTTAAATTTTCCTTACAATTTTTTGTTGATGATGCGCTCCATCCATGGAATTCTCAGCATCCTTCCATAGAACCAGATTCCTTTGCCTCAGTCTTCTCTTTATTTTCTGAGGAAACTGCTCAACATTCTGTCATATAGGGATATTGATATTACATAAGAGTTCAGTAGTCTTTTCTTTGTTTATAATGAAATTTTCCTGTTTCTTAATACTTTGCTTAACTTTGGAAACCCCTAAAGAAAATCTAGTGCAACCAGTCACCTTCAGAAGTCACATAATTAGACATGACATTGGCACCGGCTCATATCCAAGCATTGGGATCGTCATCCTCTCTCCTTATTTCCTTTTCTCCCCTTTGGTGGCAGTGATGGAGATGTTTTTGAAGGCCCAGCTTACTCCTGAAGAGTTGTGAGCAGAAGTCACAGAGGAGTGTGAGTGGTGGATACAGCTAGATAAACTAGTCCCTTCTGACAGCATGTGATATATCTTCTTCTTGTTGACAGTTGGACTTGGAATTCTCAGTCAACCTTTGGCTCGTATGATGCCAGGAAGGCCAATTTGAAGCAACAGTTTCTTAGGTCTCAGGATTGATGTTCATCTGTGTCAGTGATGTTTTCAACTGATTGTTGAAGTATCATTTCGGGCCTACATAATTAGTAATGAGTAAAGTAAAGAACAGAAAAAAATTACAATCATTGATTCTTCATTCTCCAGTAAAATATGCCTGTTCTATAAAGGCCTCAGAGGTTAGAGATCATTACCAAATAAACAGTATCAGGATGAACAAGGAGCTCACTAAACAGGTCAGGGATAAAGTTATGGAGAAGTATGGAGTAGAGTTAGGCTAGAAAAAGTTTTGAATATCTCACAGAACACACTTTTTACAATATGAACGTGTGTTTTTGTGTTACTAGTCATATGGTGGCAGAACAAAGAAGAAACAAATAAAAATTTAAAGCAATAAACAATTGTATTAACAAGAAATACAATAAATGAAAAATCAGTGTAGATATCTCTCATATAAAAAAAAGAGATAAGTGGAGTAATAAAGGCATCCAGTAGGTGTACAGAAGGAGAGGGGAGATAAGTTGTGACTTACTGGGGCGACAACATTAGCAAACTGTTTGAGTCGAATGTCTTTGGAGATGGGAGGTTGCTTTTTGAGGAGTGTGTGAACTCTGTTTGAGATGCTGTCCAACTTACTGAATGTCTCTTTGATGGGCTTTTTATGTACTTTTTGAGACTCAAATTAGCTTTAGTTTTCATTTTGTTCCACATATGGGAGTGGGTGCTATTGGGTGGAAATTCTGGATCGTATTGCTTCTTTTTTCTTTGAATGTATTAATAAATAGAAGATATATTTGGAGTCTTGTGCAGCTGACAGATTTTTAGTTGAGTGTGTGGCACCACTGCAAACCTACTAAAACAAGGCTATCCACCTAACCTCACAAGCCTGGCAAGGAGGGTATTAATCAGAGGAGCAACCAAAAGGTCTATGATAAATCTGGATGAGCCACAAAGATCCACAGCTAAAGTGGGAGAATCTGTCTACATGACAAATACTAGTTGTGCACTTAAATCTGGCCTTTATGGAAGAGTGCCAAGAAGAAAGCCATTCTTTTTTAAAGAAAGCCATAAGAACACCCATTTGCGGCTTGCCATAATCCATAAGAGCAACCCTCTGCACTGTAACATAAGGTGATGACAGTATTATGCACTGGGAATGATTTTCTTCAACATGGACAGGAAAGCTGCTGGTCAGAGTATTCAAGGAAATCCTTGAAGAAAACCTTAGAGTCTGTAAAGAACTTGAGACTAAGACAGTTCACCTTCCAGCTGGACAACAATTCTAAACATACAGCCAGGGCTCCAATGGAATGGTTTAGATCAGGCATGGGCAACATTTTCTGATCAGAGAGCCACATTAGATATACCTCATCATAAAACAGGCCACATTAATAAAAAAAAAAACTTTCAATGTAATTTTTCATTGAAATTAAAGTGGCCATTTTAATTACAGAAGATTATACATGTAAGAATTTGCCTTAAAAATTGGGAAAAAGTTGATATCTTGAAGAAAATGTTTTTCCACCATTTAAAAATTGAAAATTTGGTATAATATTTTCATAGATAACTCTGTGATTAACACAAGCTGTTGTGTGTAATTTGTTCTAATTTATCCATTTGAAAACACAAAAAATATTTTTTTAAATAAAAAATATATTTATTCTCCAGAGAAAAAATTAATTTGAATGTTTCTCGTTTCTAAAGCAAAATATTTTTACACATATTATCTTCCTTAATTAAAATCACCAATGGTTTAACATGCTGATAAGAAAAGGTTAAAAAATTCAAGAAACATCGAACTTAATCATTCTTATGTGAGTGGTTTAGTCAAACTGTACCGTCATTGCAGTAGGCATTGATAAGGAAGGTTACTCAAACATATAATAGTTATTTCCTCTTTGCATGAGAGAGAATATGAGTGAACAAGTGAGAATGAAACAAAACACAAAATTTTAATAAACATTATTTTCTTAATTAAATTAGGTATGGCATTCAGAAGGCCAAACAGGCCACATGTATCACATGGGCTGCATTTTGCCCATGGCTCGTTTAGATCAATATTAATTTCTTAGAATGGCGCAGTTAAAGCTCAGACCTAAGTCCAACTAAGAATTTATGGCAAGCCTTGAAAATCCGTGTTCACAGATGGTCTCCTTCCAATCTGACTGCACTATGAGCTATTTTTGTAAAAAAATAATAGGTGAAAGTGTCAGTGTCTAGATGGGCTTCATTCACTTTTCTCAGTGTCAAAAACTGTATATCTCCTCAAGGAAATCCGTCCATCATAAACTTGTACATTTCTGTTTACTTGATGCTGCATGACCTACCCGACCACAAAGAGACAGAGAAAGGAAATAACCTCAGGAAAAGTCTTACCTGAAGTCTTTATGATGGTTGGTGGGTGGGTTGTGGTTATTCCAAATAATAACAACTCTCCTCCCTCCCCACACTTAACCATCTTACATACACCAACAAGTCTTCTTAAAGATAAAATGCAGTTAAATGTTCATTTAGTCTATTCATTTGTCATTCATAATTCTTATTGTTTTCTGCATATAAAACTATAGTTATTCTGTATAAAACGGATTTTTTGTTAATATTTTTGGCAGTGTTTAATAGGAATTACATTATTTATTATGGAAATATTACCTCAGTTTTCATAAATTTTCACTTTCATCTAACTCTCTGGAATGGATTATTATTTTATTTTATTTTTTTGCAGTAAGGTTCATCCTGTACAAACCCCAGCTACCACTCCAGTTACATTAGGCAGCAGTTTGTATGGATGGGAGGGGAAGATAACAGCTAACCCTAAACAGGTTAAGATTCTAGTGATCGGGGATCAATCCTCTTGGAAATCAGTTCTAAGTGGGAAAAAGCTTTTCAAGTGAAGCTTACTTCTCACTGATGGAATATAGATGAATTGATACAATGTAAATAGCATGGAAGATCCTTGCTGTGCAGGTTAGAACTGGAAGAATACTCTGTGAAAGTAGCAAGAGCTTTGTCACGTCCTACCTGTAAGAGAGAGTCTGAAGAGTGAAAAATAATTTGTTGTAATGGTCTCAGGCTTACATTTCAAATGATTTAGGCTCAAGTCCAATAGTTTTCAGTGTAGCCTCATTGGTCCTTGTATCTTTAAATAGAACAACTCTGTGATCTTTTCCCTGAATAAGACTTGATGTGGAAACCTCAGCTCCTTCATTCTTGCTACATGTCATTAGGAGGTAGCTTGTATGGATAAGAAGGGAAAATAAGAGTTAATTTGAGTACGCCTCACCGAATGCCTTTACTACTCCATTTATTTCCTTTTTTCATACAAGAGTTATCTACCCTGATTTCTTTTCATTTATTTTATTTTATGTTAATACAATTGTTTTTTGCTTTAAATTTTTGTTGTTTCTTCTTTGTTGTGCCACCAGACTTGAACAGGTTAAGATTATGGTGATCCTTTTGGGAGTCAGTTCCACAGATCAGTAGAAGAAGCTGTCCAAATGGAACTTACTTCTCACCGATGGAATACAAAGAGAATGTAGGTGATTTGCTACAATGTAATTAGCAAGGTGAGTCATTGCTGTGAAGATTAGAACTGGTGGAACCAAGGAATGTAGTTCATCCAAGCACTTCTGTGAAAGTAGCAACAGATCAGCGAGAAGCTTACCACATACTGCTTGCGAGAAAGAGGCTGGAGGGTGGAAAATAATTTGTCACCAACAAGATGAGTCAACCATTATCTGAGCAATTGCCTTAGATATCTCAAAAGTTGTGGCATAGTGGTCTACACAGCTCTCCCCTCAGTTCTTTTTTCTGTATTATATTAACAATCTGCCTAAGAACATATATATATATATATATATATATATATATATATATATATATATATATAAAGAATTAATGGAGTTTTTTTTTTGTATATCCAACAGTTTTATCACTTTTAAACATTATTTTTAGTGGATACCAATATTTGAGTAGATGCTCCATTTATTTATCAAACAGAATACAGTAAAGAAAAATAAATAAATATACTGTTTAATAAACAGAGTGTTTACTCAAATATGGGTTTCCACTAAAAATAAAGTTTAAGTGTTTATATATATATATATATATATATATATATATATATATATATATATATATATATATATATATATAACTGTACTCTTTAAATTGACTGAAAGAACCCTTTTAGCATCCATCAGCATGGCTGATGCTAACTTTCAGGAGAGTCATTGTGGCCTTCTTTGAAATGAAATGGAAAGATTATGTTGAAACAATTACTAAATCTGCTGCTGGTAAAGTTGATTCACTGTGTCATGATAGGCTTTTTCTCAACAGAATCTATCTTACATATTTATAAGTCTACCATTCATCCTTGCTTTGAATATTACTGCCAAATCTGGTCTGGCACTCCTGCTATATATTAAGAGATTCTTTATAGAATCCCAAAAAGAATTTGGCTTCAGTTACTTTCACAACACAGTAACGTAGCTTCACTGTACCTTTTCTATAAATACTTTTGCAGTAATTGTGCTGACGAACTTTGCTGTATGGTACCTAGAGTTTATGAATTTAAACACAGGACTAGGTTGATGGAAAGGTCTCATCACTTTACAGTTGAAATGGCTAGATGCAATTGTAAGTTCTGTTCTAACAGTTTTTTCTCTTGCACTTCTCGATTGTGGAAATCTTATCTGGCTTCTTGCTTTCCAGTCAAGTTTGATCTTCAGAAATTTAAATGCAATGTCAAACTTTATCTTCTGTCTTCTTAATTCTTTTTCATTTATTGTTTCTCTACTTAATAATATATTTTTCTCACATTCTCTAACACTCAGTAATCTCCTGCATTTTTGTGGCTTGATTTCCTTACATGGGGTGAAATGAAATTATATATATAAGTTTTATACCTTGGTTTAACTAATTTCTACTAAGTCAGGATGCTAAAACTATTTAATCCACAAATGCATGGGTATCCAATTATTTATAGAAGGATGTTAGCTAAAATTTAAAATCCATTAACCATAATAAACATTAGCCAACAACGTAGTTTAGGCAAAAAGATCTAAAATTTTATGGAAACTTTATGCAGTAATGAGGTTAATTTTGTTATTATTATCATTTTAATTGAATACATGATAAAACCTTCAGGAAGAGAAAGTCCCTCTGGGCCAAAGTGAGCTGATAAATTAATTTTGAAAAACATGCAACCTTCAATTTTTAAGCAATTCTTCAAAATACAGAAGGTAGCTTCCATCATTTAGCCTAAAGTGCATATGTAGAATGTTGTGCAAAAGTAAGTGAACTGCTAAGATAATATTAAAAAAATTTGTTTCTTTTTTTTCCAGATAATCAACAAATATATATTCACTAGCAGTAGAACCCAGAGTTGCCCGGGGATGTAACAGTAAGAGATAGATCAAGTATTGACTATCATAAAAACTGAAAAATAAAATTGACAAAGATTATTGTTTAAGGGTGATGGACATGCATGTCTTAATTAGTTTTTTTTTTTTTTTTTTTTTTTTTTTAATTGGTCAAAGCCAAACTCAAACAAAAACATTGTTTTCAATCGTTATGAGTCTCTACGGATTGAATAGAATTTTATTATAAACAATTGTCTTGTAAATGGAATTTTTAAAGCATTCTGAATGTAAAAATAAAGAAAAAAGTGTGCAAGACAATAAGAAACACTACCTGCCAAAAAAAAGTGAAGTTTTGTTGAAATCGGTTGAAAAATGTAGGAAATCTGATCCCATATATAAGCAAACACACACACACACACACACAAACAAACAACCTGGGTTTTATAATAAGTATAACTCAATATGAGTTCTCCCCCTTTCATTCTCGTGATGCCTCTTAATCGTATTTTCAAATTGATTTCGTGCAAAAACAATTGTGTTTTTCCAATTTTTGGTGCTGTCAGAACCACCGCAAGGTAATTTTACGTAGTCATGTGAAGTTTTGTTGAAATTGGTTGAAAAATGTAGGAAATCCAATCCAATATATAAAAGTACAGACACACACACACACACAACCTGGGTTTTATAAGAAGTATGATTAAGAAAAACCTTTATTAAATGATTTACAACCTCTTTCAAAATTTTTTATCAAGCTGGAATAAAAATATTAATTACAAATTAAAAATTAAGATGTGCGAAAGTAAATGAACACTTTTATTTAATATTTGGTGACTCCTCCTTTTGAAGTGACAATGTCAACCATTTTTTTCTATAAGTTTCTTGCAGTAGTGAGCATTGAGTTTTGACCATACTTCTTGTCAAAACACCCACAATTGCTCAATATTATCTGGATTTCTTGCATGTAGTGCCTTCTTTAACAATTATTATCTTCAGGTTCACTTTTGTTCAGTACTGTATATGGTCATTGTATTAGCTGTTTTCTTATAAGGAAACATTTAGCAGTCACTAACTGGTGCTGTTATTGATTTAAATTTATGAAATCTTTCTCTTAAAACAATTTTTCAGGAGAAGCAGTTTCTCAAGTCCAGTAGCTGTTAATGTTCTTTCCAGTATTGACGGGAGTTTCTATCCTTGCCTTTTGTTTGGGTTAGAGTGGAATGTCACCAACTTCATTATGTCATTATTTGTCATTTCAAGTTATATGTGTGACCCATTTTAGTTTTTGTTGCTGTTGGAAGTCTTCAAGTGATGTGGGTTTTGCAATCTGGTACAGTTCTTTGTGATTCTGTAACGACAGTTGCCAAAATTTGAAGAAGGTATGGTTCTCACTGAAGCCTACACACTTTACTTGCTTGGATCCAATTTTAGCCATCAATCTGAGGAAGCAGCTGACAATTTAGATATTTCTCTATCTTTCTCTATATACTGCTATCTCTCTTTCACTTTCTTTCTCTTTTCTTCTCTCTATATCTCTATCTATCTCTCTCTCTATATATATATATATATATCTATGTTTCTATCTATACTTCTATCTCTCTCTTTTTCTCTATCTCTCTTTCTCTCTCTATCTTTCTCTCTATATCTCTATCTCTCTCTCTCTGTCTGTATATATATATATATATATATATATATATATATATCTATCTATATATATATATATATCTATATCTCCCTCTATATATCTCTTTCTATATATCTCACTATCTCTATATGTCTATATCTGTCTATATCTATCTGTCTATATAACTCTCTCTAACTATGTCTCTATATTTCTTTATATATATATATATATATATATATATATATATATATATATATATATATATATATATATGTCTATATCTCTATTTATATACATATATATATATATATATATATAGAGAGAGAGAGAGAGAGAAAGAAAAAGAGGATGATAAAGAGAAAGAGAGGGTGAGAAAAGTGAGAGAGAGGGTAAGAAAAAGGAAGGTGAGCAAAAAAATGGCTTAGCAGTGCATTTCTGTGAGTGTTACCAGATTCTATGTAATGAATAAGTAAAATGATCATAACTATTTTTTTTAAATCCCCTTGAAAGCTCCTTCAATCCAGGCAAAGCCAGATAACTTTGCTAGAGTGCATGCAAGAGTTTCACTCAAAGTCCTAACTCTTTCTTAAACAACGTTAAAGTATAATATGTGAAAAGAAAATAACAGGAATAAGAAAAATCCAGTATATCCCCAAGAGTCAAAGAAAGTTCTCAATAGTCCTGAGGCTATTATAAATTGTGAATGACAGCTGGTCATTTTTGATTTCCTTAACTCAGGAAAAAAAAAATGGTAGTTGCAGAGTCAAGGGAGGAAAAATGTCAGTCAATCTTGCGTGATGAAGATCAGACTAGCCATAAGGAAAGTGAGTATGCAAAAAGAAAAAAATGAAGACAAGCAAGTACAAAGCAGTTTTTACATCTGGGGAGGAAAAATATTTATATATAGAATTCTTATGTTACTTATTATAAGATAAAGTGTTCCTTTAAAAATGTGATACTTTGGGGTCATTATAACATCATCCATGTCATCTCTAGTGAAGATGATAAGAAATAATTTTTTGTGTTACCAAATATAGGTTGGGTGGCCTTGGTACTATCTGGCAATTGGAAATACTAATTACTGAAATGCATCAAAAGAGAAGAGAAGAATGTAAATAAAGTTGCTTTTTTACTAAAAGGAGAACAAAAATGATAACAAAAAATATAAATGAGAACCATGCCTTCTCTCTGACTCAGTAAAGGAAAACTAGTGGATTTTATGAAAAACTGTCTTTCCTCACAAGTCAGACACATCATGTTGCAAAGGATTGTTTCTGTTCAAATTCAGGACATCTATGAAAAATGTGTCCTTTATAAAAACAGTGCACTGCAAATTGGTAATGAAGAATCATATGACCAGCCAAGTGTGATGATCCCAATTGACAATTTTTTTTTAAGCAAGTTCACCCCAAGCAAGGCAGTAAAGCCACTAAGATACAAGGGATTACTGGGTGTGGGAGAATTAGGAACAGAAACATTAATAATGAGCAGGAAGAGAAAAGAGCAATCAGTAGGACAATAGATAGTGATTGACATTGCATTTTTTGAGATTAAAGTTGACTGGAAAGCATGGGGCCAGAAGGGAATTACACAAGTACTGAAAATTTTCATTTAAATTGGATAATTCCCTGATTTTTGGTAATTTAAAAAAACACTGTCCTTCTCAACAAATTTTCCTTTGAGAGTTTGTGGCCACCAGAGACTCAAGGCAGTAGAGATGTGGTTCAACAGAAGGATGCTAAGGATACCATGGACCGAACATGTGAGCAATGATGAGGTCTTAGAAAGGATGCAAACAAGGAGGGGGATTATACCTAACACCAGGAAGAGGAAGCTGAAGTTTCTGAGACATAATGAGGAAAGAGGGCCTGGAGAATCTGATACTCATGGGTCAAATAGAGGGAAAGAGAGCAACAAGAGAAAACAACACGTGACATACCTGGCAGGCTTAAGCAAGTGAATGACAGAACATGGAAGCAGAGGGAAGGACCTTGTTGAGAGCTGCAAGGGATAGAGGGGGGTGTGGAGAGCCATGATCGTCTATGTCCTGAAAGGACATGACACAAAAAAAAGTAAAAGTTTATTTTCATGTCTATCATTTATTTAGCAATTAGTGTCGGTCTGAGACTGATTATAGCTATTTTTTTGATCCATACAGAGTTTACAAATTTTGGATTTATTGTTGTCAGCTGTTGTTGTTTTCCTGGCTATCTTTATCAAGAGTCAGAAATTCATATTTATACACCTTCCTTACCAAATAACTTACCTCAATTTAAAAATAAAATGACATTACTGCTGGCAAATATTTTGGTTCAAAACATTATACATGAAATTTTCTCCTCTGTACTTGTAGCACTCGGTCAGATGGTTTGAACTTGTAGGCTGACAACTATATATAAACAAAAGCACATTCTCCATAGAAAAATATTGGCCTTACTTATCTTGTAAGCAACTGATTTGTTCAACACCAATTGTTCAATGAATTGGTCCCATGCCAAAATTGGCATAAATGTTTAGAAAGAAAGAAATGTGGAATGCGACATTGGTTTTGTGACTGCATAATTTAATTTCCAGCACATTCCACTGATTTGCAACACCAGGCATCTCGACATCAGTCACTTTCTCACCAACATGACAGGGCTTGTTTCTGCCTTTTCAAACAAATATTTTCATGGAAACTCTTATGATAAGCCATTTTGTTTTTGTGCCTCAATGACATGAATTCAAGCATGTTCAACAGCAAACTTTACCTGAAGACAAATTACATCCTATTCAGGCTAAACAAACTCATATAAGTTGAAAGCTTAGGTATAGAAATTTATCAAAAGTAAAGGCTTTTATAAAACATTGATATTTAAAACACTCTTAAGCCAAAAACAGTAACAATTACCTCACATTTAGATTAAAAATTAGCTTCAAAATCAAATCTGTTGATATTACCTATATATATATATATATATATATATATATATAAACTATAAAATTGAACATTAAAATCAAAAATACTGATACTTATTATTAACACCCTACACTCGCCTACCCAATTTAAACAATTCGCCCTAGCTGTTACCATGGAAGTTTTGATTTCTATTTTTAAAACACGTAAATTTCAGATATACATTATTCCAAAAAAAAATTTTGCTTGAAGATGGAACAGAGCTTATTTTAACTCAATTTAATTTAAATAATTATATTGAAGTTTTCAGCTCTTGTTTTGAAACATGAGACTTCTTATGTAGCGTTTTGGAATCATATTTTTAAATAAATAATTATATTTATGCTCTACTTTTGTATCGAGCACTATTTTTTAAAATTAATAACTAAAATACTAAGGGACTTTGAATTATTTACCTAACCAGTTCCTTCCTATTTTCTATATATTTTCACACACACACACACACATATATATATATATATATATATATATATATATATATATATATATATATATATATATATATATAAAAGAAAAAAAAGAAAGAACAGTCAGATTTATAATCCACAATTCTTGAGCATTTATTTTTAAAACCATTGCTCGCTACACAGTAGGGTATAATTGTTATGGGGTCCTCCCCTTTTTCATATAAGTGGACTCGACCAGAGTGTTACTTGGACCGCTGCCATTAAATACCCAGAGCTAGACAGTCAGACTGAGTACAGAGAGACATTGAGATTGAGAGTGAGCAGAGATTGTGATTGAGTTGGAGGTAGAGTAATAGTGTGAGGTAACCACTTGTAGAAGTCAGTTACCAGCACGTAGACTATAAGGAAGTCCTACTTCGAGACTGTATATATCTATATATTATTGCTACTAACCGCGTTCCTGGATTTACTAAAAGTATTACCCTTTGGATTATTGTGTAAATACATTTAATTTCTTATCTTTAATTCTTGTGTTTGTCATTCATTGGAGATTGAATTTCATCTCGGAATCCACAACAATAATATTATAACATTATTATTTAAAAATATGTATTCATTGCGACACAAAAATGACCATGTTTTGGAACTAAAAACTAAACTTTAAATTAAATTTAAAATTGAGGTTTTTGTTCCCTTCCCAACTTGAATAACTTTCAAAAAAAATGCTTTACTTTTTTTAAGCTAAATAGTATTATATAGTTTAATTTGGAGAGGGAAATGGATTACAAATTTTAAAAGGGTGTTGCTTTTTTTGACGAATCAGGATACAAATCTAATTTAAGATGGTAAAGTGTAAATATAGGTTATGGATTAGGTGCGTGTTTGTAATTTCTGCCTGCTGATACTGGCTTCCTTATATGAGAACATGTCATCCTGTCTGTTTTTTTAGGAGCATACATAAGATACACTACAAGACATTGGTATTTTTATTTATTTTTTTTATTTTTATAAAATACATTGGGATTGTTTTAAGGGGCTTCAAATATGATTAAGTCATATTTTATGTATTTATATTTTTATTTATAAAGATCTAAAATACTATATTTGTTATATTTAAGAGTATACTAGATAGGGTATTGTTTAAATTTAAGATTTAAATTTCTGGAATTTAATTACGTATTTTCTTACTTTCATATTTATGATCAACTAATAGATATATAATTTTTTAAATTAATTGCAGTGTCTACAAAAAACAGTTATTTCTTTTCTTTGATTTAATAATTTTTTATTTTTTAGAAATTTAATAATATATAACTTTTCATGTAAAAATTTCCTTTTTACTGAGGGTGTTTTATTTGTTATTTTAAATATGTATATATATATATATATATATATATATATATATATATATATATATATATATATGTGTGTGTGTGTGTGTGTGTGTATATACGGAATACTGAAATTTTAAACTTAAATTTGAAATTTTTTTCTTGTGCATGAGTAGTCATGTGAAACTAAACATCACCTTCGTCCAATGAAGTCCTAAATGATGAAATACGTCACACAAAAATTTTTTCTACTTTCCCATAGATTTTCCAAAAGGTGTTCAGATTTTTAAAAGTTTGTATCTTTTCCCCATATATATATATATATATATATATATATATATATATATACACACACCTGCATACATGCACACAAACACCAATAAGAATGTATCAAATATGTATTGCACAATCAACTTTAGAAGTTAATAATTTCATTGTCTCAAGTCAACACTAAGCTCCTTTGTCTTCCCTATCATGTTGTTAATGTAAGAATGAAAATGGTGACACTCTATGCACCACGTGATGTCCTTTGCTGGAATTATCATGAATATTCTACTTAATAAACAGTCTACAAGGCTTCATCAATAAAATAATTATGTAAATTACTTATACTTACACAAATCAATCAATTTGAAACCATATTTTCTACTATACAAATCATTTTGTCTTTTCCTGTTTTGCATAATTTGCTTATCAAATTTGTTGTATTTAACCTATTGTTCTGAAAATTGAGTTTTATATTCTTTTTTGTGCTTATTAAAATACTAGCAACATGGCCCGGCGTTGCCCGTGCTTGATTAAAAAATCATACGACATACAGCAATCACTATCACTTGACTTAAAATATTTTTGCCCTTCCTTGTCTTTAAAGGAGTGCCCTTTGCTGTACTGATGTTGCTACATACCTTACTTCTTGCCTATCTCACACTGCGATTTTTTCTAAGCTCTATACTAAACTTTAAATCTGTTATAAAAAAAGAACTAAACAAAATGAACACAAAACGATCAGCTTTAAAAAAACGAACTCGTGACTGGAAAAACCAAATGAAAAAAGAATGTTAACAAGAAATATTTTTTCACACCCAACCCAGTTCTGCGGAATCAGAATCAACGTTGAGTTTAAGTAAGCGAATGAGCCAATTGGAGTAAAGTGCCATGCAGATTTAAATTTTTCCCACTTGTGACGAATGCAGCTATCAATTTTTTTTGCATGCTAGCATGCTAATTAATATTCGTGTCAGTCAGCTGTTGGCTCTCACACTGGCCAATAGAATCTTCTTGGCTTTTCGTGTAGAAAATGGTCGCAAACTACATGAAAACTGCTGTAGAAGCATGAAAAAAATCGATTATTTCTACTGTTGATGGAAGTTGGGAAATGCAAAGTCAGTCTTGGCCTTCCTACTAACTTGGAGCTTGTGCATGTAAATTTTGGTGCAAATCCGTCAAAAATTGCGGCCATGCATTTGTCACACACACACACACACACACACACACACACACACACACACACACACACACACACACACACACACACATCCTGCCTTTTATAGATAGAAATAAAAAAAAAACTGGCATCATACAAGCTTTAGATTCTGAGAAATGGATAAAAATATTCCAAATTGATGGGTATACAAATAATTTCATCATTGACAGTAGCTATGAACAACCTTTGTCTTCTTACCACCCTTTTCAGTCTCTCCTCTGCCATCCATTTACATAAAATCAATAGGTTGGCAACTTGCTGTTTCCCTCTGTCCCTCTTGCCTTTAATGTCTTGTGAGTGTTAAATTTTTGCAGCCTTATTTCCTCATTATGCATCTCAGAAATCTCAAATGTCTCTTTCTGATTTTAAGTACAAGTTTTCTTTTTATCTCCATTTTCCTTAAAACTTCTTTGTTGGTGTCCATGGTATTCGTGGTATCATTTTGTCGAATGACATTTCTATACTTTCAAGTCATCATCGAACTGTCCAGAATTCACTACCATTAAGAGATATCCTTTGCTATTCCAATGGCTCTTCTGATTTCTGCAACACATTTTCTGTTGGCTGCTTTTCATCAATTGATGCTTTTAATCATTCTATTTGAGAACAGTTCTTGTCTGAATTTGCGGAAGGAGCTTGTAATGCACAATGCTCTTCCAATCCCACCCAATACACAATATCACCTTCTTCAGATGCTGACCGGCTTTTAGAGTGGTTAACAGTAGTTCGATTCATTTTTTCCACTATCAGATTGTTGTGAGCAACCTATTTTTCATCACCTGTGAGCATTTCTTTACAAATATAATTTTTTTCCATTGCCTTTTAAGCAAAGAATTGCAACTAGAAATGCAGCCCATGAAAGTTTGTTTGAAAGCCCATGTTTGCAGCCCATGAAAGTCATGTGCCAATAAAACATTGTAGCAATTCACATATCAAAGCCTTTTCAATGCTCATATGAGATATGTGGAGTGTCTCTGTAATGACCCGTGTCATAGGAGCTGGATAATTTTTAATCAGCATTTTGATTTCATTATCATCAATGACAACAGGCCTACTGGAACTATTCTCAGTCTCCCAGATCAAAATTTCCATTTCTGAACCTAGCAAACCATTTACAAACAGTACTCTCAGTTATGGTACCCTCTTCATAAATGGCACATATATTTTTTGCTGCTTATTTGTATAATATTTTCCACAAATACAAACATCAAATGATGAAAAGGTATTTAATTTCCCCCATTTAACATAAAATATTTAAAATCCACATTCCACACAAAAAACGCATAGAGATGTCACTTTTCAGAATATGTATATATATATCATAAATTTCAGTCATGTGTGAAATGATATCCCTTGTTCCGATTCCACCAATTCAAATATGCTAGTAAATTTTGTTCCAATTTAATTGGATAAATTTGGGCAGCAGTTTTGTATTTATGTTTGATGGCCAATAAAAGTTCTTTAAGAGCTTTTTTTTTTCTTAGATTCAGACAGTGTATTTGAAAAATCCCAACATTTGAAGATGTGATATTCTAAAACCACCAAAGAATTGCATCCTTTTTAATCCACAAAACTTCTTTGAAAATGACTTATGAAACCTGAAAACACTCAGAAGACATTGGTCAATTTATTCTGCCTGGGAAGCAGGAAAATTGTCATAACCAAAGAGAAACTGAATTTTTCAATCACTCATAAGATTTCTCAATCAAGAATGATTGTATTAAACACTGAAAATCTATTTTATAAATGCATAACTTTAATTTAATTGCTAATTTTTTTTAAAAACGTATCTTCTAAATTAAAAATAGATAAATATGATTAGTTATTGTGAATAACTCACAGGATTGACTATTGTAACTAACTGTGATTTTAAATACAGAGTTACAAATGCAACATAATCATTCGGCTTTGCAATTGTTGCGAAGAGCTTGTGAGATTTACAGTTGTAAAGCATCAATATCTGTCACTGTAGAGGCCAAAGTGGGAGTGACAATCTCTGTTGCAGAAGTCACACGTTTGTTCTGTCTCTGGTCTGTTGGAGCTGTCACTTTGCTTTCTGCAGGCCCACCTTTCCGTGGCGACTTAGGTCAGCTTCTCCTTCCCTGACTTGTGGTGTTTGGTCAGAGTTCCTCTCCATTTGGATCATATGGCTGCCAGACTCTCCCAGCAATTTGTGTTGATGTACACAGCTTTCATGTTGCACCTCACAACATTGCAGTACTGCATCTGTGGCCACCCAGTGGGTCTCCTTCCAGTGGCCAGCTCTCCATGCAGTAGATCTTTAGATGTGCGACCGTCTGTCATGCAGTGGACATGGCCCAACCAATGGAGTCTGCACTGACTGAGCAGTGTGAACATGCTGGGCAAACCTGCTCAAAACAGGACCTTAGTGTTTGGCACCTTGTCCTGCTATGCTATTCTTAGGATGCAGCAGATGCTTCTCATATGAAAGGTGTTCAGATGTCTTTTTCCTCCTGGCATACATGGTTCAAGCTTTGCTGCCATATAGAAGTGTGCTGATAACGCAGACATTGTAAACTGCCATCTCGGTCTTCACCGACAGCTTCAGGTGAAGACTATATATATATATATATATATATATATATATATATATATATATATATATATATATATAATTAGAAATGGATTAAATCCGACATATTTTTAATTTATTTGTTTTAACATTAATTTTAAATGTTTACGTTAAGATACAAAACACAGCAGATTCAGGAAGATGTGTGTTCATAAACACTATTCAGGTTCTGTTTGATTAGAAGGTCCTATGTGGATGAGTTGGCGTAAGGCACTTCTGATCTAACGTTGATTTCCTTTAAGGGATGTAGGTTTGAATGCTATCAGAGGGTGCATATATTTCTAACAAATTTTCTCAAATATTCAGGCTAGTAGATGTAAATATATAAATAAATATTCTGTTTTATAAGTAAATAAAAACAAAAACGTAATAAAAACAGGGCATCTACTCAAATACAAGTATCCATTTAAAAATGAAATTTAAATAAATTAAATATATATATATGTGTGTCTTTAATGACAGACATATAGCCAATATTTTTTGTGACAAACTCTTGGAAAGTAATTATAAAATTTGCTTTTATAAATAGTTCTATAAATGGTTGATAGACAGAATCACTAGAATGCAGGAGGTTACAGGGGGTGAAAGAGAATGAGAAGACTTTAGTGCAGAAGATCGAGGAAAGGATAATAAAGGAAGAGGGTTCAACAAGACAGAAGTTGCATTTAAATTTTTGAAGATTTTAGTTATCTTGGAAGCAAAAAATCAGAAGGATGTTCCACAGGTGAGAAGTGTGAGAAAGAAAACTGTTAGGGTAGAAGTGGTGGTTGCATCTAGCTAGTTCAGCAATAAAACGGTGAGACCTAGTTGGTAATCTAGTAGCACACTTGAATTCCTGTCATTGAGTCACCAGAGGAAAAAAGCTTATCAGAACAGTTGACATGAAAATATTTGTAGAAAAGACAGAGGTAATCCATGTCATGTTGATTAGAAATTGACTGAAGTCAAGATGACCGACAAGGATCAATTGCATTACAGATCCTTTTTTGAATTTTGTCAAGAATCTTGAGGTATACAGCTGGAGCACCAGACCAGATATGACAACAGTATTCAATGCTCAGATGAATGGTAGATTTCTAAATACACAAGATGGATTCTAACAAGATTAACAACACAGTGAAACAACTTTTCTTGCAGTAGACATAGCAATTGATTTAATATAGTCACTACACTTCATGTCAGTGGAGAATGTAAGGCCAAGGCGGTGTAAAGTGTTGCTCTCCTGGAGTTTAGCATTAGCCATACTGATGGCAACCAGAAAAGGTTCTCTGTGGTGAGTCTTTTGAATACAAATAGATATTAAAAAAAAATAAATGGATGGAAAGATATGAAGAAGTTTAGATAGATATATAGATTTTGATCACATGGGGCCAATTAAGTAGCATTTTGACTCAAAAAAGCAAAGATTATTATTAAAAGTATACTTGATATATATTGGATTAGGTAGATAGGAAAAAACTGAGTTAGTTATAATTGATAGATAAAGACTGGGATAAATAGAGAGATATGAATAGAGAGTGATCAATAAATTGATAGATAGATGGGAAAGACTGAGATAGATATAAATAAATAGATAATGAATAGACAGTGATAGATATAAACAAAGATAGATATGAATAGACAATGATAGGTATGTATAGAGAGTGATAATATGAGCAGACTAAGATAGATATGAATAGATAGATAAATATGAACAGAGTAAGATAGATAGGTTAATATATTTTGACCGTCATCATATAAAAGAAGAGTACAAATATCAAGTCCCTGTCTATTCAGTTGACTCATAAATAATTGCAATATTTTCCAGTATAAAAATGATTTTCTTGTTGATAATGAAATAATAAAATCCAGTTTTCATCAATTTTGATAAATAGGTAACCTCTGAGGGAGGCCGCATGCTCTGAGAGCCAATTGGGATTTAAGTTTAACCCAGACCTCAAGTGAAACTCACACACACAATCTATCGCTAAATATACTGAAAAGAAGGGCTGTTTCCCTGTACCACTCCAGTAAGTACCTGACTCCTCCTTCTTTCCAATATTGTTACAAGAGCCAGATCAAGGCTGCTATATTTGAGCTGCAACTACCCAGTCCTCACGTTCAACAGAGCTCAAAAGCATCTTTGCATCCTTGTCGGTGTTATAGACAAGCGTATGGTTGCAAGAAAGAAATATGACAACAGCAGAAATAGATTTACGTGGTTTATTTCAACAGGAACATGTGGGTTTGGGACAGCTACCTTGTGGTAAAGTACATAAGCCGGCTTCGGATCTAGGTCGATCTCTCATAGTAGTTCACACATGTTGACGGTAGTTGATGCTCTCCTGCTGTCAGCTGCTTACCGTGACAGGTCTCTACCCTGGGCACCTGTGGACTGCCTGTTGAACTTCCGTGTGACCCCTTTTATAGCGTTTTTTTATGGCTTAACAGGCTCGAAAAACGAAGCGAGTATAATTAGGAGGGAAGCATTTTTATTGGACGAAAAATAGAACACTTTAATTATTATTTTATTTTTCGACTGGAACTCGTGTGTCGGGAACATTTGTAAATGAAGATAATGGTCATTTTGTGACGGGGTTTTGTCTCGTTCACATCCGGCTCTTGCTCTTGAGTATTTGCCTGTAAATCAGCCGAGATATGTCTTATTTTATTTTATATCAAGGGTGATGAATTATTTTCCACCCTTCAATCTGTTTCCCACAGATGAAACATGGCAAGCTGCTTGTTATTCTATCACTATATTCTTGGAAAGTGTTTTGAAAAATTTAATTCTCTAGTTCCATCAATTCTAATCCTCACAGCTAAAATCTACCATGCTCACACCTTGTAGTGAACCACCCTCATTCCCATTGTATTCCACTGGGAGATATATATATTTCACTTGAACAGTATTTTTTCATGATCTGCTACTTTGTAGAACTGACTTCCATGAGGATGCTTCCACCATCACTACTGTCTTAACTATTATTTTTCTCACATATGCCAATAAACTTTGCCACTTATTCTGTAACACTCTATTATGTGTAGATCTTGGGCTTTGTGCAGGTTGAACATTACTGTAAAAAAAAAGACTTCTACAGAACACTACAAAAAATATTCAACAAATTACAAAGTAGTGTTAAAACCTAACAAATCAGAACAGTGGCTGTCTAAATGTTACTGCTATTAACAGTTAAAGAAAGGGGAGAAAAAAAACATTTCTTTTGAAGAACAATAATAAAGATGGCCATTTTCTGTTTACATTTCCCTAATTTTATTGTCTTTTTATTTAGGTTTTTTCTCGTTCTTTTTTTTGGAGAATATTCATAAAAAAGGTTCTATTTTTAGTTTATGGTACATGAGCTATCCACAAGAGATGTTTTCAGACATTAAATTTGACAGGCTAAGATTTCTTGATAGCAAGTACTGAATGATGAGGAAAATAACATTAAAAACAAGGAGAAGAAGCCGGAATACTATGTCATATCTAATTTCTAATATGGCAGTAAATGTCGAACAATATCTTCACAGACAAAGATGAGACTTGAAAAGAAAAATATGTTTCCACCAACCAATGTTGAAAATTCTATGGCCAAGGCATGTAGGAAACAAGGAAGTCTTAAGGAGAATAAGAACTACAAAGAATTTACTGCTAATAATGAAAAAGCTGATATTTTGGAGGGACATAATGAAGAAAGAAGGATTAGAGACATTAATGCTCACAGGAGATACTGAAAACAAGAAAAAAGATGGAAAAACAGTAAGGAATTTTAAACAAATGGATGATAGAATAAATACCACAAGGACAAAATGAGGTCATAAAGATGCAATAATAGAAGCTGTGGAGACTATAACCGTACGCATCCTGAAGGTAGATGGCACACACAACACACACATACACACACATTATATATATAGGGAGAGGGAAAGAGAGATGGGAAGATGGAGAAAGATCTCATATACAGACAGCTTTCAGTGTTAGAACAGTAATGTCAGAGTTGAACATGAAGTTGATTTTTGCTATCAATATCAGGATAAAAAATAAATTTTTCTGTATAATTTCAGATTGTATTCCTAAAGTTTCAGCTGTTGTACCCTCAAGCGTTCTTCAGGCGTGTATCTCCTTACTTTGTAATCTTCTTGAAATTTCAAACCAAATCCTTTTTTCAATCCTCTTGGATAGATTTTTCTCATTCCTCTGTCCATGCTAAGGGGAAATAACTCCTATCATTTAATACTCCCCAATATGAAATAGTTTGAATTCAGAACTGCTTGTTTACAACAGCTATGACGATAAAGCAACAGTTTGCATGTTTTTGTTCTGTTTTTCTATTTCTTTAAAAGTTATGTTGATTATCTGTTGCTATATTTATTCATTGCACCTTCTCCAATCAGGATTGGTCTGTCATTCATGTGAGAGAGAGGTTTCAGTTTACTACGATTACTTGTCTATATCTCACATGATTTGCTGCTAGTATCATTTTGTGTCACATCTCTGCCAGTTTCTCTCAGTATCTCTACAGAACTATCCAAAGTGTACTGCATAAAGGACTCACAAAGTAAGATATTGTTAAGATTCAACCATTAATTTAAGTTTTCTCAAAGATTTTTTTGTCCAAAAAGCACATGGCTAGTTCTCCACTTGATTAGGTTCAGATAACACAATTTCCCAAAAACTATTCTTCCAATGTAACTATAATTATAATTTTATTAATACTATTCAGCAGTAACTTTTATTTCAGATGTTATAATAGCAGATACAAATATTGAGATTTTGGTTATTTTGAAGCTTTATTTTGAACTTGGTTACAAAGCTATAAAGTACTTTTGGGGAAAAATTCTGCTGGTCTTAAAAATACATTAAATTCTAATAATTTATAGATATTTTAATGTGTGCTATTCAGCCGGATTATTGTTATAAAACAATATCATATAAAACAATAAGAAAGACTCTTTCTAAAAATAAAAAAAGTTGACTAGATTTTTCATATAAGATAATTGTTTAAAGGCAAGCAATCTTTGTAATTTTAGTGTTTGATATGAAGAGATGGTGCATTTACTGTGATAAATAAAATTAAATGTTCACTTAGATAAGTTGCTACTCTGAGTTTTACAATAATGACATCAAAACTAATCACATTTCATGTGTGGATGTAATTTCCATGAAACTCAAAGTAGTGACATTATAAGCGAACATTTGATTTTATATATGTATATAGTGAGAGTAAGTGTGTGTGCGTGTGAGAGAGATATGTAGTACTCTTTTTTGTATCAAATTCAAGTGCTGGCTGTTAGGAATCTTTTAATATATTTATAAATTTTGATTCCTAAAACAAAATTATTGCACTGCAGAGATAATTATTTGAGAAATAATAAGTGGATAGTATCAAAAAAAAAAAAGAAGAATCATGTGACATTTTACATACCCACCAAAAAACATTTATTAGTCAAGTACATAGTCTCCATTGTTCTTAATAACTGTTTCCTATCGTTCTTCAAGCTTGTTGATGTCATTTTCATAGAAACTTGAAAGAAAATTGTGAGGTAGTTTTTGAGTGACTATAGAGAATCAATTTTTTTGTCATTTAAATTGTTCTGTAGAAACCAGAACAAATGGAAATTCAAAGAAGACAATTCAGAAGAATTCAAAACTTGCTGGAGAGTTTCCCATTTCAACTTTTTAAGCTTCTGCAACATGCAGTCTTGCATTGTTCTGGTGGAAAATGACACCTTTTCTATTTGCCAATTTACCAAGGCAGTTGAGATATCGATTTCCAAACTCTTAATAATCTCTTCCATTAAAATCTTTCATTTATTCTCTATGATTGCAAGCAGGATGTCTTCATAGTTGCAGTTCAAATATCAGAATATCACCTGGGTATGGTTGATCATTTAGGTTAATATCACCCTGACAAAATCTTTTAAAACCACTTTTTGGCCATCCAAAGATCTGGAAGACAATCCAAATAAACCTTCTGAATGTTTTTTGTTGCAGTTCTGATGCTTACTCCTGTCCAAATTTCATAGAGCATAATATAGTGAAACTGCAACCCTTTATACTCCTTAAGGCATTCATTTGTGGATAAAATTTCAACATTCGATAATGTCTGATTTGCAACTGAGTGACACAAGGTTTCAATCTAAAACACATCAGAAATCGGCACCAAAATAAATGCCAGTATCAAGTTATAGTCATTTTATAGTAACAATGAAAATTGGGCACAAACCTTTACAATATCTGATACTTGGTACATAAGAGTATTCAATTAAAATGAATAATAGGAAACTTTCCACCAAGATGAAATGAAATTTTCATGCTGACAATACACCTTCCAATAACAACAAAATTAAAGCAATATCTCAGTCTACTCATATAATTTTTGTTTGAACATATATATATATATATTTTTAATTTTCATTAATGACCTTCCTGATAACACCGTCTCTCAACTTGGTATCTATGCTGATGACATAACCATTTTCTACTGCCTCAATAGTAAGGTTTATCAGTTTGACAAGGTCAAAATGGCAGCTGATGTACAAAATGACCTTCAGTCTATCATTAACTAGCGCAAAAGATTGCTTATTAAATTTAACACCTCCAACACTAAACTTCTCCTCTCTGCTTTCTTTTAGTATGGCTGATGCTATCCTCCATGAAAGTTACTCATTGCACCTTCTCTGGCTCACATTCTCTTCTGATGTGAAGAGGAAAGAAAATATTGAATCCTTGGCTTGATCAGCTGCTAAGGAAATCGGTTCACTATGTTGGGTGAGATAATTTTTCTGTCCAGAATCTAACTTACATATATATATATATATATATATATATAAAATTCTATCACTTGCCTATGCTTAAAATACTGCTGTCACATATGGTACGGTGCCCCTGCTATTTATCTTTAGTTCCTTGATAAAATCCAAAGAAGAATCTGCAGTATTATTGGTCTTGATCTAGCAGCTCCGCTCATGTCACTTTCCCATCGCTGTAAGGTTGTCTCACTGTCTTTTCTATAAAGACTTTCATGGTAATTGTTTGAATGAGCTCTTCGCTATGGCACCTAGAGTATTTTAATTTAAGCACAGCATTAAATTGATGTTCGTGCAGCTGTAAATTCTTTCACTTTCTTTTCTCACACTTTTCACTCTGGATCCATGCTTTCCAGCGAACTTTAATCTGCAAAAATTTAAATGCAATGCCAATCGATATCTACTGCCCTCCTGATTACTCTTTCCCCTTTCTGCACATCATTAATGTTTCTGTTCCTAATTCTTCCACACCCTGTAATCCCTTGTGTTTTATGGTATTACTGACTTGCTTGGGGTGACTCTGATTAAATATATTTCTAATTAATTAAGGGATTTTATGTTTAATCCGACTTTATTTCTTACTGTTCCAAACAGTAAGTTTAGTGGATAAACATGTTTGAGTAAAAGCCCTAACTTTCTATTCTTGTTCAAATTGTCTCCCCACTTTTGTTTCCCTTATAAAGGGGTTGCCAGTTCAAACTCTGCCAGAGAGAATATTTTCTTTAAGTGTCTTGAATATGAAGATTGGTAGGTGTAATTCATAATGATTAAAAAAAAAATATCTGAATGTCTGCACTAAACATGTATATCAGCAAAAATAGCATTTAGAGTAATAAGATATATATATATATATATATATATATATATATATATATATATATATATATATATATGACAGGTGTAACAGCAAAATTGTCCAATTTTTTTGATTAAGCTTTGAACTGTTGTATCTTAGAAATGATTAAAGATATCTTACTGGAATTTTCCAAGGTTTTTATAACACTATTGGACTCTACTTTGAACAATAAAAATGTATTTAGCTCTGTTTAAATGATGATCCCTTTTGCTGATGTGACCTCTTGATCCAGTTTTCTTCTCTACTGTTCCCTCTTTTTAAAACTTATTCATCGTTCTCTTGATGGTTCTTGAATGGATCAGACAGTGGGGCTGACACAAAACGATTTCAACTTGTTTTCTTTCTAGCTGAATAATTCAAAGGGTTTTTCAGTGATTTTTATGATGGTATCAAGATGGCCAAATATCTTACCTGAAAACTGGGAAATAAGAAGCTCAATTAGTTCAGTGGCTTTTTAGATATGAAACATTTTGTGGGACGAACAATTATTCCATGCTGTTATATGATTTGGACAATTTCACTGTTACACCAGGTATATATATATATGAGAAATAAGCTACATATTTATATATCTTATATATAAGGGATGAAAATGAAATGTGTCATACAAAAACATTTTCCACTTTGTCATACATCATTCCTCCAAACTGTTATATATATATATATATATATATATATATATATATATGTGTGTGTGTGTGTGTGTGTGCATGTGTTTAGTTTAACAGTTAGTGGTTCAAAAAATGGAATATGTGTCTGGTTTTGTTCACTTCACACTAGACCCTTGGAAAAGGCATAAATCCATCTGCCCTCATTCATGAGTTACATAGAGCAAACTGGGCTCTCTCGTCTTCAGTGGCAGTCTAGGAGAGGATTCAATACATAATTCAAAACCAGTCTTATATGCCCACTGCCACAGTACATGTGGCATCCCTGTGACTCAGATGCATTATGGATATAATGAATCTTTTCTATTTGTTTTGAATCAAATCCAGAATAAGAACCAAATAGCCAATAAATATAAAATAACCAAGTATAAAACTGATTATTATGAAAGTAGGTATGAACTCTAATTTTGTTTATTTTGTGATAATTAAGCTAAATCATTTTACATTTAAGAGAAATCCTCACACATTCAAACCCAATCTTCTACCACTTAAGCTAAATCTTCAAATGCTTATGGCAATATAACAATTAAAAGTAATGAACTTGTCACTCTATATCTGCTTGTTGATTTGCCTTTAACTCTATAATTCCACATAGGTTTTAATTAAACACTCACATGTGCATACTAATTCTAATCAATCACCCTGAAAGTGAAACGTGTTCATTAATGATAGTTCTTATTATGGATTCTTCAAATGCCGTTTCATTGGAGCCAACTTTTCCAACCAAAAACAATAGGTTATCAATAAATCAACAACTGATATCATGAAAGTTTTCTTTCAAGAAACTTCAGGAACTGACTTGAAATTATTTATAACTCTGGTTGTTCAAGATGTTCTTTTAGTGTTCAAAACGTATAAACTTTCTTCAAGATAATCACGCAGACGGTAAGTATTTAGAGATTCTTGATAAATTCCAAGTGAGAATCAGCAATATTATTGGCGTCTTGGCTTCAGTCACTTTCTCACCACCATACGATTGCTTTCCTGCACCTTTTCTATAAATATTTCCAATGGTAATTGTTCAGATGAACTCTTCACCATGGTACCTAGACATTATGAATTTAAGCACAGTACTAGATTGGCAATGAGGGTACACCATTTTACAGTTGAGCTGGTTAGATGTAACTGTTAAGTTCTATGCTAATAGTTTCTTTTCTTGCACTTCTCACTTGTGGAACTCTCTTTTGGCTCTATGCTTTCCAGCCAACTTTGGACTTCAAAAATTCAAATGCAATATCAATCTTTATCTACTGTCTTCCTGATTACGCTATTAAAAAAACATGCAAGAAACACTGTATACACTTTACTTTATCTTATCATTCGGTTGGATTCCAATCTATATATGATCTACATTTGACCTCAAACTCACCATTTTACACAGTATTACTGTCTCTTGTGTCTCCAAGTCCACATAACTACCAGACAATAATACTTGTTTTGTTGTTTCCACATCTTGCTGTTTCTCATTTTTAGGAGTATTTTTGTATATATAAATGTTAGGGGTTTATAATTATTTACTCAGAGTTATAACTCCCATACAAGTTCAAGAGTATTTACATGACCTTGTGGATTATTTCTATCCCTGCAATCCTTTCCATACTGATGAAAGATTGCAAACCTCTTGCAACTTAATCACTATTTTGATGGAAAATGTTCACATGAATTCCATTGGTAAAATGGTAGTCCCACTCAAACAGCATCTCCTGATGAACTTTATAGAACAAAGTCTTGAGACAATGCCTTCTTGATAACTACAACCTTACCCTCTTCAAGTCTGGGTTCAGCCATGATGTATCCAACATATTTTCATAATCTCCACTGACTTGTAACTCTTACAACTATAAAACAACCTCATTCAGTACTCTACCTTGAGTGTCTCTGGCATTGTACTGGGTGAACATTTTTTTAAAATTACATAGTGTAATTTCCAAACCTAAATTTGACATCCCCAATATGCAACTTGTACCTTGTGTCGTCTCTTTTGCTGACAATATTTTCTTATAATTAATGGTCAACACTTTTTGCTTACTTTTATTTCTTTTTAATCATTTCACCCCAAGCAAGGCAATAATGCCACTAGAACATAGGGTGTTATAGGGAGGGAAAGTGAAAGAGAATGAGATGACTTTAGTGGGGGTGACTGAGAAAAGGACAAAAAAGGCAAGGTACCTGGTTCAAGAAGACAGAAGATTGATGTTGTATTTAATTTTTTTAAGATTGTAGTTTTCAGAGAAGCAAGAAATCAGAAGGAAGTTCCACAGCTAGGAAGTGCGAGAAAAGAAACTGTTAGAGTAAAAGTGGCGGAATTAAATAAATGATAAAAATTTTATTTTGTCCAGAATATACTTAAATTGGTTCTTCTGAATTTGTCTTCAACACAGTCTTATCTACATAGTGTATTTTGCTAAGCTTATGTCTACTAATACTTGTGTATAAATCAATTCTTTAATTTTTGGCCAACAAATCCTTTCACTATGATGAATCATGTTTATAGGCCAGAGTAATAGAACAACAGATTAACAATAGCTTAACAAAGAGCCTTATTTTTTAGTTTATATTGAAAATATTTTGAGAAATGCTTTAAAAATTTCCCGAAATTGTGGGTTAGTGAGCCTAAACAACAGAACATCAAAGAGCAAAATATATAACATTTGTTACTATATACCATTCAATTAGGACAGTTATGTGAGAAAATAGTGCGGACAACCTCTGTGTGCATTTTAGCATGTTCATCATGTTTTGTAACTTGGATATTGAAAATCAGGAAAAAAAGTCAGTTGATGGTAGAAATTCATGAAAATATTACAAATTGAATAAAGTTAGTCTTTGTACAAAGCAAATGAATAGAAATCATGTTTCCCTTTAGAAAGACATTGAAATTGATTTTATTCCAAGTATGAAAATAAAAAATAAAGATTCTGCACGAAAATTTGAATTTCTACCTAATTTGTTGCATTCACTTTTACACTAATATACTAGAGGAAAGCATGAATCCAGTTCTCCCTCCAGCTATGAATTAAAATAACTATTCTTTCTAGACTTGGTTGGCAACTAGACAAGGAGTAATTCAAAACACTGGAAAAGGTAATTGGAAAGTACTATCATTCCCAAAAGTTATGGCAATTCAGTAATAAAAGAGGAAGCTGTGGAGAGTCATGACTGCCTCTGCTACAAAGCATTAAAAATTGTTAACAGAATAATAGTTTATTTTATTCTTTAGTTATCAAAAAGAATGATGAGATATTTTGAACATACCTGATAAGCATCATCTTTATGTACTATGTCCCTTCACTATGTAGGCGACCATGGCTCTCCACAACTTCTTCTCCTTTGTAGTTCTTAATAAACTTTGTCCTTCTGTTATTTTTCCTAAGCCCTGTTCCATCATATTCATTAAGTAAGTTATATATTGTTTTCCTCTGTCCCTCTTGCCTTCTATCTGTCCGAAGCATTCCTTCCTCATTATGTGGCTGAGAAATCTCAATTGTCACTCCCTGATAAGTATTAGTTTCATTTTTGTTTCCATTTTCTCTAAAACTTTCTCGTTGCTCAGATGTTCAGTCCATGTTATCCTAAGCATCCTTCTGTAGAACTACATTTCTGTTGCTTCAAATCTCCACTTAATCTTTGAGGAGATTATCCAACACTCACTACCATATACAGGAGGAGAGATATCACATAGCATTTTATTCTTTTCCTTGTTTCTATACTCTTCAACCAAAAACACAGGAACAAAATGAAGATATAAAAAGAAGCCTAGAATATTTTATCTTCATTACTTACAGTTTAACTAATATCATTGTTATGTCATAACATTGCAGCCATTGTGTTTTCTGCATGTGTCTATTGCCTTGAGTAACTTTCAGGGAATTTCAAACTGAACCCTTTTATAGATTAAATAAAGGATCCAGTTCAATAAGGCCGCCTTGATCAGAAAACACCTGAAGAATGCAAAAGAGCAGAAATATTATGATAATAACAACAAAGATGAGGATGTTAGTTGTAGTGATTATTTTTTTATAAAAATAAAGGTTGAATATCCTTTATCCAAAATTCAATAATCCAGAAAGTACCAAAATCTGAAAGTTTTTTCATGTGCTGACATGTCTTGTTACATATGGAAAATTTCAGAAAGGTGATATGAATCTGCTTTCTGTGGGTGTTCCTCAACTCAGCTATATAACCAATGTTGGCGCCAGTTTCTTGTTAGCATTTGTCACAGCAACACCTTCATTCATTGATTACTTAACAGGTGTTTTGTGCTCAGTAAAGATATTACACAAAATGTTCTGCATTTACATATTTTTTTGTAAGCAGTGATCATGTTTTTTGTACACATAAAGTACAAAATATTATTTTTATGTTAAATCACCACAAATAATTCATGTGAACATTACATGACTAGCATCATTACCTGTATCTGTATGTACACAAGATTTATTAAATTTTATATAAAACTACCTTCATGGTATATGTATAAACTGTGTTATGAAATGTCAAGGGATATTGTGTTTATGCTTGGGTTCCATTCCAAAGCTATTCCATTTTAGAAGTGATATATAAAAATTAAATAGTCAGTATAAAATGTAGATTTTTTTTAATTTAAACACAGTACTAGATTGGCATCGAGATCTTAATAATTTACTGTTGAGCTGGTTGGATGTAGCCATAAATTCTATGCAAACAGTTTCTTTTCTCAAACGTCTTGCTTGTGGAAGTTCATTCCAGCTCCATATTATCCTGCCAACATTAAACTGCAAAAATTTAAATGCAATGTCAGTCATTATCTACTGTCCATATGATTTCTTTTTTGTCTTCCCATATATTATTAATGTTTCTGTTCCTAATTCTTCCACACCCAGTAACCCCCTGTGTCTTAGTGGCTTTACTGCCTTGCACAGAGTGAAACCAATTAAAAAAAAGAACTCCAAGATGTGAAAAAATCTGAAAACCAAATCACTTCTGGTTCCAAGAATTTCAGATAAAGGATTCTTTACCTGTATTCAAATTTATATGTCACCTTTATTTTTAAACCAGAGATGCCTCTGATTTTTGCTTCAACTTGTATATAGATGAGAGAAAAATGAAAGCAATGGGGGAACAATCTTGAAAGGGTTAACCTACAATTCAAGGTGGATTTGTTAGCCTGCCATGTTGTACTGCAGCCAATCTGATTACATATATTGGCAGGCTACAATAGCGCAGTGTGCAGCAACCTGCAAGTCATACAGTGCAATCAGAAAAATCAAATCTAATAAATAAAAGGCAATACAGAAAGGCCAGATGTCCAATCTGGAAATGCATCTAAAACAAAGATAGAGTAAGAAAAAACAAAAAAGTATCTTTTGATGGAATCAACCAATTCAATAGTCTGCATTACATAATAATTCATTAAGGAAGAAAAAAAATCATTTTTCAAAATGTTACCCTCCCGAAAAATAAGTAGTCTTTTAAGTACATGTTGTACCACTCTTGTGTTCTCTGCGCCTGTATTTTTGAATCTACTGCCATGGGTTTGTGGATCTGCAATTAGAATTCTTTGATTCAGTTTCAAACTGGGGATGAAATCCAAAAATAGGTCCACTAATTGTCATTGCCCATTTTAATCTTGATTTTTGTATTAAAATCATTTACAATGTTTTCTCATAGTGAAGGCATTTACAATTTATTCTTATAGTAAAATCATTTCCAATTCATTCTGATAGTAAAACAATTTACAATGCATTCCTATCGTAAAATCATTTAAATGCATTCCTATAGTAAAACCATTTCCAATGCATTCCTATAGTGAAATCATTTCCAATGTATTCCTATAGTAAAACCATTTGCAATGCATTCCTATAATAAAATCATTTACAATGTATTCCTATAGTAAACTCATTTCCAATGTATTCCTATAGTGAAATCATTTACAATGCATTCCAATAGTGAAATCATTTCAAATGTATTCCTATAGTAAAAACATTTGCAATGCATTCCTATAATAAAATCATTTCCAATGTATTCCTATAATAAGATCATTTACAATGTATTCCTATAGTAAAATCATTTACAATGTATTCCTATATTGAAATCATTTACAATGTATTCATATAGTAAAATCATTTCCAATGTATTCCTATAGTAAAACCATTTCCAATGTATTCCTATAGTAAAATCATTTACAATGTATTCCTATAGTGAAATCATTTCCAATGTATTCCTATAATAAAATCATTTCCAATGTATTCCTATAGTAAAACCATTTCCAATGCATTCCTATAGTAAAACCATTTGCAATGCATTCCTATAATAAAATCATTTCCAATGTATTCCTATAGTAAAACCATTTCCAATGCATTCCTATAGTAAAACCATTCGCAATGCATTCCTATAATAAAATCATTTCCAATGTATTCCTATAGTAAAATCATTTACAATGCAATCCTATAATAAAAACATTTTCAATTAATTCCAATGCAGTAAAATTGTTTCTTATTCATTCCTATCATAAATAACTGCTACATTTTCTATGTCTACACATAATAAAAACATTGTAGTGAATGGGAGCTTTGATGCAATTGTGTAATAAATCCTATCTTTTATATCAATGGTTATAAAAACAGTACTAAAATAAAGTGCAATGTATTCCTAAGATAAATTCACTTGCAATACATTCTCATAGGAAAATCATTTGCCATGCATTCCCATGGTAAAGTTTAAGATTATCAGATTTCCATACAGGAAACACTGGACATTCATTAACCTAACAGTTAGTATTAGTGTCAGTTGAAATTTATAAAATCTTTCCCTTAAAACGGTTTTCAGGAAACAGATTTCTAAAGTCCACTAACTCTTATAGATCTTTCTAGTATTGATGGGATTTTCCTTCCTAACCTTTTGTTGAAGGTCGTGTGGTAGATTCAACATCTTGGTTATATCATTATTTCTTCTTGTAGCTAAATGCATTATCCATTTTAGTTGTTACTGGTGTTGGAAGTCAGTTTATAAATTGACATAATGAAAAACTAAATATTAAAAAAGTAAATGTGGTTTGCAACATAATTGAAGAACTCTAATTTTAATAACTTTTTATGTCTATTTTAGCATAAAATTAAAGATGAATTTTTTAATTTGTTCTGAAACTTAAAAATTTTGCTGATACAACCATTTAGGCTGCATAAGCAAATAAACAGTTTTCTTTTTCTGCAATTTTACTTAAACTCTTGCAAGAAACAAAGAAAAAAATGCTTTCCAAAAGCTAAGCAAAGTATTAAGAAACAGAAAATGTTAAAAGCAAATGAAAAAGTACTGAACTGTTGCGTAATATCAGCCTTCCTACATGCAGTGAATGTTGGACAATCTCATCAGAGATGAAGAAGTGATTAGAGGTAACAGAAATGTGATTCTACAGAAGGATGTTGAGAAAACCATGGACTAAACATGTGAGAAATGACCAAGAGATAGATGAAATTAATAGGGCATATAATGAGGAAAGAGTTCTTGGAGAATTTGATACTCACAGGACAGATCAAAAGTAAAAGTGACAGAGGAAAGCAGTGAATAACCTAACTGATGAGTTTGTGTAAATGGTTAGCAGAATAGGGAGAAAATTTTACTGAGACCAGAAATTTGCAAAGGAAAGGAAATTGTGGAGAGCTATGATCTCCATATTCTGTAGGATTTGATTTGATTGTTTAACAGCACATCAACTTCTCATGGGTCATTTAATGCTGAAATTTAATTTTCTTAAGAGTTTTGAAGTAATAAAAATATGATATATGTTATTCTGCTTTCACATTTGAATACATGGTAGATGATGCTTTTGTGCATATAAATGTTTTTGCGGACACAGTAGCATGCAGAAGTGGGGAAGTGGGTGTGTCAGCCCCAGGGTATCCATATCCAGAGTGAAATAAAAATTTACTTTACATTTAATTTGGATAAAGTTTTTATTTCAAGTTTCAACTGTTTTTAAATATTTAAAATGTCTTCCTTTCTCACATTTCTCAGTCCTAGGCCCTATAGGACCTCCTGCTTGAGTCTTAATGGCAGAAAATCAAAGAGTTGGCACCGGGCATTACCAAACCTCTGAACGTCACTGTGTGGACATAATTACTGGAGGCAGTGATATGTGTTTTATGTTAGAGTTTTGTTGAAGTTATATTTTGGAGTACAGATTGATTTCTTTAAGAAATGGTAGGATATTATATGGATTAATGCCATGAAAGATTTCTTTCATTTTCTTTAATGGCATATCAACACCTCTAT
The DNA here is from genome assembly GCA_903632075.3 of Acanthosepion pharaonis. NCBI lineage: Eukaryota > Metazoa > Mollusca > Cephalopoda > Sepiida > Sepiidae > Acanthosepion > Acanthosepion pharaonis. The sequence continues at coordinate 2,712,797 of CAHIKZ030000446.1, read as the reverse complement.
GGGTTATTTAATGTCAAAATCTAAATACTTTGAACAATTTTATACCTTCAACTAAATATATTTTGAACATAATTGTATGCCTACGAATGTTGGTCATTTTGCTATAAAATGTATTGTTGGAATTTTATTATAAAATTGTATTGCTGGTCTTTTTACTTTTAAAATGTATTGTTGGTAATTTTAATATAAAAATTTAATTTTATACTTTCATATTGCTTTATTTTTGTTTAGGGTCCCATAGCTGGGACCCTAACAGGTGCAATCACCCCAGATCCGGATGGACCTGGGAACAACAGCAATTAAGAGGTGGTTCCATGTTTCTCAAAACCTCCAATCTCCCAATCTGAGGCCTTACTGCCAGATGTAGTTTATCACCATACCCAGGTCTTCATCCTGTAGGGACACGGCCCATAGAAGAAGATATTCAAAATATATAAGCTAATTTTCCACACTATACACCAATATACTCCTTGTGACAGTGAAAAATGATGCTTTTTTTTCATATACTGGGAACATTGTTAAAATTCTGTAAAGTTCAACGATAATTCTTCTGCCACCACTTAATTTAAAGACAATTTGATGTATGTAGGTCTTTATTTTCCGTACAAACAATTATTTTTATTTCATGGGTGGCTTTCGCTGGATTTTTGCAATTAATTTCAATTATTCCAAAATTTATTTCCAAGTTATAAAAATTGTTATTGCACAAAAAAATTTGTTACAAAAGATCATGTAAAAGAAATTATTGAAAACAATTGCAGTAATGAAAACTTGGGAATCTAAAATTTCAGAATTGTGAGTATGGATCTGGACTGGAATCATTTTAATTTGTTCATATAGGTGGCCTGATTCCAAGATGGTATGATATGTTAGGCTACAGCCTCTAGAAGTAAAGTTGAAAATATGGAAAATTTTATTTTGAAACACTGCAATTTGAGAACAGTAATTTTTTCATTTGAACATGAGCTATTGGATGTTAGAGAGTTACGCCCCTTAAATTGTTTTTATCAGCAGAAGCCAAGATGGTGAAATCTGAAAACAATTGCAGTAATGAAAACTTGGGAATCCAAAATTTCAGGATTGCTGGTCTGGATCCAGCCCAGAATGTTTTTAATTTGCTCAGAGAATCAGCTTGATTCCAAAATGGTATATGTTGGGCTACGACTCTAGGAGTAAGTTGAAAAAGTGTAACACAGTTAAACAGATATTTGCATTTATTAAATAGAAGAAGACATCAGTTTCAAGTGACACCCAAAAGATAAGGGTTAAATGTCATCTCATTTAAGGACATAGGTGATCATGAATTGCCAAAGATTGCTATTCTTTAGTGTCTGAATTGCCATGTGGATTGCTATTTGATTTGAACAAATGCAGTGATAATTAAACCATATCCACCTACTGCCAGTGTAGACTGAAAGCTTTTTTTTCCTGATATATTCCATTATATGCCATTTTGATAAAAGTTCATATTTTCTGGATTTAAATGAATATGTGGAAATTTTCCACCAAATTTCAGTGAAAGTTTCACTTTAAAAAATCACATTTTGTTCATTTTCCTGATATTTCCATAGCATTCATTTTACATTTTTTCTTTTTATTTAAAGCAATTCTATCTGATATAAATCCCTATCTATAAAAGGCAGGATGTGTGTGTGTGTGTGTAACAAATGCACGACCAAAATTTTCAATGGATTTGCACCAAAATTTATATGCACATGCTTCAAGTTAGTGGGAAGGCCAAGACTGACTTTGCATTTTCTAACTCCCATCGATAGTGGAAATAATCGATTTTTTCATGCTTCTACAGCAGTTTTCATGTAGTTTGCGGCCATTTTCTGCTGGCCAGAGTGAGAGCCAATAGCTGGCTGCCATGAATAGGCAGAAAGATTCTATTGGCCAGCATGAGAGCCAACAGCTGACTGACATGAATGTTAACTAGCATGCAAAAAAATCAATAGCTGCATTCATCACAAGTGGGAAAAATTTAAATCTGCATGACACTTTACTCCAATTGGCTCATTCACTTGCTTAAACTCAACGTTGATTCTGATTCCACAGAACTGGGTTGGGTGTGAAAAAGTATTTGTTGTTAACATTCTTTTTTCATTTGGTTTTTCTAGTTACGAATCCTTTTTTAAAGCTGATCCTTTTATGTTCATTTTGTTTAGTTCTTTTTTCATAACCGATTTAATGTTTAGTATAGAGCTTAGAAAAAATTTGCAGTGTGAGATAGGCAAGAAGTAAGGCATGTAGCAACATCAGCACAGCAAAGGGCACTCCTTTAAAGGCAAGGAAGGTCAAAAATATTTTAAGTCAAGTGATAGCGATTGCTGTATGATTTTTTAATCAAGCATGGGCAACGCCGGGCCATGCTGCTAGTAATAAATAAAAATACGTTGATACTTTTTTTTTATATATATTTTCAACTGATCTTGGTAGTTTTAAAATATTAAAACTTGAGTTGAAGAATTTTCCCAATGATCAAAAAGAAAATTTTAATCGACATAAAATGATTAAAAGTTTACAAAAACAATGAAAAGGTTAACACTTCAAATTTTTATACTGAGTCAATTTCTAAAATTAAAAAAATAAAATAAAATGTTAATTCTTAATGATGACATACAGACAAATTGACTATCCTACAAACTATATTGTTTGTACATTGTCATAAATTTTTCTTTGGTAGACTAGATCTTAGTTTGACATTCAAATATTTGTAAAAACCTCAAAACTTTGAGGTTTGTTTACTGCAAGAAATCAGAATTTTCAAGCAAACTGAGCTTGACAAGAAAATCAGAAATATAACCAAATGGTCATCAAGTGAGACAAAATGGCTGGCCAAACAAATGGTGTAATATTTCTGCAAAACAAACACTGAAATGTCTGGGGTATTTTTTCTTTTAACACTTTTACTAAAACATGCAGCTTTAATCAATCAATATTTTTATACAGACTAATATTAACAACAACATGAAAACTAGCATTATTTTTAGTGAGCTGCTAAGAGCTACTAGTGATCATTAATTTGAATTTCTTTGCTTCTGATAACTGCATACTAATGATGTGGACATGCTGAAAAATACAGTCTTTATTGGTTTATTTTGTTAAGTTTTAGCTGTTTTAAATGATTTCCAAAGAAATCTAAACCAGAAAACTGTTACTAATTCCTCACCACTGTATTTTCTTTATACAAAGTTTTCTTTTACTCTTAACAATTCCAAATACCCTAAGAGGCATTAATAAAGTTTTCTTTTATGCCATTGTTATTCAAAGGTACATCTATCAGCTTGAAAACTTTTTGTTGAAAGCAAACAATTGAATAACTCAGCTGCCAATTGCTGTCTTCACAGAACTATCCCCAGTGTTACACTCAGCTGTCTGATCTTTCCTGACACCCATTCAGAAAATTCTTTTCCTTAAGTTCATATAACTATTTCTTCACACACTAAAATAATGGTCCACCTTGTTATTCCTATAAAAGAACAGGTTCACAGTATCACACCAGAATGTGTATAACCTTGGGGAAAGTTGATAGTTTCTTTGTTCCAGCCAATCAGAACCAAAATACTCAAGGCTGATTGTTCTATAAGACTGGTGATAATCTTCAAGTCTGAATGGCACCAATCCACATTGCCTGGAATACCCAACAGAAATCTTCTTGAGAAAACCAAAGTTAATTTAGCAGCAGATGTGCCCTCTAAGTCAAAAAGGTAATAACAATTGTCCCTACCGCAGAAAATAAATCACAGGTGTGACATAGTAGTAAATATAAAGTTGAAGGGTTTGAGCCGGTGAGGTTTGTTAACAAACAGAAAATGATTTCATATCCACAAAGAATTCTCTTGTCTGGTTCAAGGTTTTCAGTGAACTTGTTTGTTCTTTGGCACATGGCTATAATCATGGTACATAATGCAAGCCATGGTTATTTTAGTAGCATGCTAATTAATTAAACTGCACTGAATGATAATATTGTCTATTTTTTATTTTTTTTTTTTTTACAGATAACTTAATTCTGATGACTGGTGCTGCTATAGTGCAACAAAATGTAAAAATGTGATGTTAACACTGCTGCATTGATTCTGTGCCATTTAGCAGTGTAATTTTTACATATGGAGCATCAGTCTCTTCGACTATGTGTCATGGAGCACTAAAGATGAAAGGTTAAGAACTGCTGTACTTGACTAACTCAGGTACATTGATTCCAAAACAGAATTGTCGAAGCATATCAATGTTTTACTTTGAAATGTGTGTAGATTATTCATATTCAATATAAATATATTAATAGTATATTAGTAACCTATATTCCACTCCAAGCAAGGTGATAAAGCCACTAAGACAAAATAATGAAAGAAACTGAGAAAATATTACTGGGGAGAAAAACAAAGAACGGGATTAAAAAAAAAACAAAAAAAACAGAAGACAATGATTATGTTGCATTTAAATTTTTGAAGATCGTAGTTACCACGAAAGCAAGAAACTGGAAGTGAGTTTCACAAGCAAGAAGTACAAGAGGAGAAACTATTAGAATAAAACTTAAGGTTACATCAAGCAATTGCAATGGTAAACAATTACAATATTGGAATTATTTACCATTGCAATTGCTGTATTCTCTTAAATATTTATTTAGTCATTTAAACAAAGTATTCTCTTTTACAAATAGTTCTATTTTGTGCCGAAATATTGTCCAGTAACAAATATAAGTAAATTTTACTTACACGACTGGCAAAAAGTTAATGGCGGCACTGCATTTCTTTAAAAAAAACACCTTAAAATTAGACATTCCCTAATTTTTTTAAAGTAAAAGATAACAGTTCAGTAACTACAATATATTTTATTTTTATTTTTTCAGTCTTTCCACCAGGTTTCACTTACTACCAAAAAGTCTAAATTTGCATTCATCTGTCCACAATACATTTTTCTAAATTATGAATATTTTGTATAAGAAACGTTATATTCTGTTTTCACCATTAACCCCTCAGTAGACTTTTTGAAAAGGGTTGAAGATTCAATTCATGTCAATGGAATCATGATAAAAGAACAATATCATTTGATTTTGCAAAGATATACTATACCATCTGGTTTATGCATGACTGGAAAATGAATTCATCTTTCAACAAGACAACAATCAAAATATTCTTCAAAATTATTTCAAAATTACCTTGAGTCAAAAAAAAAAAAAAAACGACAAAATTTTCAAAATTATGACTTTGCCACATCAATTTCCTGACCTCTCTACCATTGAATTAGTCTAAGATGAATTGGATAGGAGAGTTTGAAGAGAATAGCAAAAGAGTGAGAGTGAGCTTTTTCAGTGCATGAAGAATACTTGTGAAGGTTTGCAAAAACTGTTGGAAAAAAATGCCAAGAATTTGTAAAGCAATTCTAATGGCAGGTTGGAATTTTATTGTCAAAAACAAAATGTGACATTCTTGAATGCTAATTTTAATTTATGTCTAGATAAAAGCAAATTCACTGTAGTTACTGAAATTTTATCTTTTACTTAAAAAAATACCAAATTATATCATTTTAATGTGTTTTTTAAAGAAATGCCAATTTTTTACCAAAACTTTTTGCCTGTAGTGTACATTTCAAAACAATATATATTTTGAAAGTTATTTCTTAAGTTAAATCATGAGAAACGCCTTTATTTTATATCAGTTAAGAACATACATTTGGTAATTCTAATAAAAATAAAAAAATAGTTTCAACATGCTATTCATTAGATTTCTTCCTGGACACACAGCATCATTTAATGAAGGAGTATTCTTCTTTTCCAGGGAAGAGTTTGTCTTGTGTGAGTAAATGGTTAATGAGTAAACCACATTGATGATAAAATTATTTTTATTAAGTAAAAGTACAGGATTCAAGTAGATAGAAGATGACAATTGATGTTGCATTTAAATTTTTGAAGATTGTAGTTGACAGGGAGGCAAGAAACTAGGAAAGTATTCTACAAGTGAGAAGTACAAGATAATAAAGAAACTATTATTATTATAGAACAGCTACATCTGCTAATCAATTACTGCACTCAGTTCATCAGAACAACTACCATCAAAATATTTCTTTATGATTCTGTCCACAAGGTTCAAATATGAGTGGACTTCACCAATATTCTCAGGCTTCACATGCTCAAAGATATTTTTAGCCGTTAATCTGAGAAATCAGACAGTAGACAGTCTAAATATTTCTGAACAGGTTTGGTGCAATGCATGACATCCATATGAAAGTCTTGTTCTAATGAGACTATTTAAGAAGCTTTCAGGTTAATATTTTGGTTTGGTAGCAAGTTGTGGTATTGGGTGAAACTACCTCTAGCACAGCCTATTCTATGTTCAGTTTTCTTATTGCATATATTAAATTTGTTATAACTAATCCATACATCAAAGTATTTGATGTCTTTAGTATTTACTAATTCCACATCCTGAATTTTTATGATGGGTTCAAGGTAGGTACCATTACTGTTTTCATTCCAGTTCCAGATCATTTTGTTTTGTAAAGTTTTATCTTGAGTCCTATTACTTGGAACAGATTTTCTGTTCAAGATCATTCTTATACCAATTATGAATACTTATATCATCAGCAGAGCCTTCATCATTAGTACATTTGTGAGTGAAAGCAGGATCGTTGTTTACTTTTGATAGATTTGTTTGTGGTATGATATGGAATGCTTAAAGGATCAGTGCCCATTTCTTCCTATCTGTGTTTGTAATGCACAGAGCATAGCCTAGAAAAAGATTATATAGACTGGGGTGCTTATTTCCTCTTTGTCATACTCATGATGGGGTTTGAAATGTTTCTGTAATGGGGTCCTTGCTAGACAAGTAAGATATTTTGGGCCAATGAAATTCCTGTATTAAATCAATGCATTCAGTGCCTTTGTAACTTAGAAGTTGGTTTCTAATGGCTGAGAAATAGAAGTTTCTATTGATGTGGTTATATGCTGCTGTGAGGTCAACATAATAGGTATGCAATTTCACAAAGTTGTTTGATAACATATATGTTTTTAATATTTCCCATACCTGAATGAAAAACAAACTTGGTTGTGAGGAAGTGAGTTTCATAAAATGATGAGGGCCTCGTTAATACAATGTTCATTAATACTTTCACCATAATGTATCCAACTGAGATACCTCTGTATGTGTGAGGGTCTTGAGAGCTACCTTTCTTTCTATAGTGTATTAATGATAAACTTGAATTTTTGGTGGTTCCATTTATGATTCTAAACTTCTTTCATAAAATTGAGAAACTTGTTATTGAATTCGAGGAGAAAATAAGCTATTTTTAAAAGTTCAGCCACACTGTCAAGTAATGCTTTATTATTTCTTACTTTTTTTTTTAGTAGCTTTCTTAATTTCCTCATAGCAGGTTAATTATTGATTATGCTTGGCGACAGACTTAGCAATGATGTATATTGTGCTATTACTGTCAATAAACACAAAATGTACACAAATAACAAAAATGTTTGGTTAAGTGTTACTTGAAGCATATAAAGGTTCTGATAACTTACACATGTAACTAATAACTTCTTATAACTTATACTAATAACTGTATGCAGACATAATAATAAACACAAACAGCATTTGAATGTTTCGCAGAAAAAAAAACTTGACTCAATTCTAAAGTGTATTTCTTGAACAGTATTTATTTTCCAAAAACTTAACTATACATGTTTAAAAGCTGAAACATTGCTTATTAATGATTCGGCATGTGTTTTTAAATTCTGTGGAATTTTTATCTTTTTCTATAAATTTGAAGTTAATTATATGTTATTCTAAATTGGTATCAATTAAGATATTGTATTTTAATGATTTTCTATAAGAGATTTTTATTTTGTGGAAACTGTAATTAATAAGATATATTGTAAGATGTATCTGCCATAATCTGAATTTCTCTAATTTGTTTGTTTTACAAAATGTTAATTTATTCAGATTTTTAGTTTTTGCACAAATACTGCAACATTCAGAATTATGCTTTGAGTCAGTTACTGTCTGGAGATTTTTTTCATGGTGCCAATTTTGTTAATGTTATAAAGTTTTATCCTAAAAATTATTAAATAGAAAACTTTCTTCCTAATTATTTGTAAATATATTTTTCCATCTTCATCTTCTATTGTTCCATTTGTTATCATAGGTTGTTTTTGTATTAGCTATATGTGTTTGTTTTTTGTTTTTTTTTGTCTGCATTCATCCATTCATTGAATATTACTGCTATATATCTCAAGATTTCTGAGAAAGCCCCAAAGAGGTTCTGTAATATAATCAGTTCTGACCTGGTATCTCAACTTCAGGCACTTTTCTATTCCCAGAACCTGGTTTCAACCTGTTGTGATACAAAGAATGATTAACTCCCTTTTGTGTTACATTCTTTCTAAAACCAGATTTTCTTCTGATTCATGCTACACTAATTTCCACCACTGGCTGAAGGTGAACACACTGAAAATCAAGACTGAACTAAAAATTTCATCAACTGTGCATAGGCTCTGCACATAGCTTCTGTTTTTACTCACACACTCAAGGAAAAATACAATTTCCACCCAATAGCACCCACTCCTGCCTAAAGAAACAAAATTAAAATTAGAGCTGATCTGAGCCTAAGAAAAGGACATAAAAGCCCATCAAAGAGACATCTTTGGTGGTCAGATGGCACAACAGCCTGGATTTACAACGCTCATTGGAATGCAACCTCCCATCTCCAAAAACAACTTGCCAAAGGTCATCGCCACAGTAAGTCACAACTCACCCTCTCTCTCCTACCGTACGCCTCTACAGATGACTTTTACAATTCTACTTATCTCTTTCTTTTAACGAGAGACATTCACATCATTTCACCGTTGTTGTATTTTTACGTTAATACAATTGTTTATTTCTCTGTTGTTTCTTCTTCTTTTTACGTTAATACAATTGTTATTTCCTCTGTTGTTTCTTCTTTGTTCTGCCACCATATGCACAGCTATTTAGTAACCAATTCATAAAATGATGTCAATCAGCTTCTAGGAATGAAGCAGAGCATTTGCTTTTTTAGCATGAGTGAGGCATTTCCTCTGCACACGGTAGCCAGGTGCCATGTGATGCAACTTACTAGCCCATAGCACCATTTTTCTTTGAGAATATATCTTCATTGGCTTGCACTTCTCATGTTGGGAAAACTCATGACTCACTATTTCTTGTTTGAGAGGAATATGCCCTTGCTAGTGACATAGCAGATAAATCCAAGCTAGTCGAATCTGGAATCCTAAATATGTCTTCTTCAGAAATACAGATAAATACTTTGACACCTCAAAATAACCACTGAGAATTATTACAAGAAAGACTATATCTTTTTGTATCCTTTTCACATTGCTTGTTGTGTAGAAATGTGTTATAGATTCTCGGCATGGAAAACATGTAAATATGTGGAAATAATTTTTTTGTGTATGTCTTAGTGTTATAAAATTGTCTCTTAGATCAAAACATGTTTGTCATTCCTTTTCTTTCGGCTATTCCATTCTGTCTGTGAAGTAAGGTCATTATATCATGTTTATAATAATAACCATAATGGAGGAAATGCAAACAGGAAAATATTCATTTCTTCCATCGGTCAGCCATTAAGTGGTGACCACAACAATATATTATTAACCCCTATTACCTCTGTTTTTTCCATAAATATTTTTGTAGCAGTTGTTCTAATGAGCTCCCCTTCTTGATGCCTTGACTGTGTGAATTTAAATTTACTACTAGATTGGCTATTAGGTTTCATTGTTTTACTGCTGAAATAGTTAGATGTAACCATAAGTTATATTCTAATCTTGCAGCTTTCACTTGTGGAACTCTCTTCTGAGTTCCTGCTTCCCTTAAACATACAATCTTCAAAGATTTAAATACAATACCAATAGCCATCTTCTGTCTCCATGAACATAATCCTTCTATTATTCTTTCTCTCAACTGAAGTCTTGCCATTCACTTTCACTCCCACTAACCCTTTGCATTATAGTGACATTATCACCTTACCTATGGGAAATGATTTAAAAAAACAATCTCAACAAAATAAATAGCCATAATTGTAATCTTTCTTTATATTTTTTAGATACTGTCCATGTTGTTTAGAGGGACAGCAAATTCTATGTCTGCCCATGGTGAAATAAATGCTCACTACATCACTGCAGGAAATTATCATTAAATTGAATAGAATTCAGTTTTAAATCCTATTAAATACTTTAATTAAAAATTATCAAGTTACTTATGACTTTACTGGCCAGAAAATTCAATTATATTGACAACATTAGAATCTCCAGAGTCAATGTATCATTTGCATTATAAAAGAGAATTTCCAGACAAAATACCAAGAATGAAGAGAGATTAAGAATTGCCTGAAGTGAACACTGAAGAAATCACCAACCAGTAAACAGATTTTGCATGGAGTAAACAATATTCCTTAGAATTTCTAAAATTAAAAATGAATTTAGTTTACAGCTTCTTGAATTGCTTCTGTCATAATTATTATGGGACAGAGGGAGCATTATTGATTAGTTACTATCTCTGTCCCATAATATTTATGACACTAGCATACACATTTTATATATTAAATGTAAGAAATATTATGGGACAAATGTAAAGTTATTTATTCATTACTACTTCTGTCCCATAATAGTTTTTACATTAGCTTACATATCTCTATCTATGAAAGGCAGGATGTGTGTATGTGTGTAACAAATGCACGGCTGCAATTTTTGATGGATTTGCACCAAAATTTACATGCACATGCCCCAAGTTAGCGGGATGGCCAAGACCGACTTTGCATTTCCAACTCCCATCAATAGTGAAAATAATAAATTTTTTCATGCTTCTATGACAGTTTTCATGTAGTTTGCGGCCATTTTCTACTGGCCAGAGTGAGAGCCAATAGCTGGCTGCCACGAATAGTCAGGAAGATTCTATTGGCCAGCATGAGAGCCTACAGCTGACTGACATGAATGTTAACTAGCATGCTAGCATGCAAAAAAATCGACAGCTGCATTTGTCACAAGTGGGAAAAATTTAAATCTGCATGGCACTTTATTCCAATTAGCTCATTCGCTTGCTTAAACTCAATGTTGATTCTGATTCCGCAGAACTGGGTTGGGTGTGAAAAAGTATTTGTTGTTAACATTCTTTTTTCATTCAGTTTTTCCGGTTACAAGTCCTTTTTTAAAGCTGATCATTTTGTGTTCATTTTGTTTAGTTCTTTTTTCATAACAGATTTAATGTTTAGTATAGAGCTTAGAAAAAATTCACAGTGCAAGAAGTAAGGCATGTAGCAACATCAGCATGGCAAAGGGCACTCCTTTAAAGGCAAGGAAGGGCAAAAATATTTTAAGTCAGGTGATAGTGATTGCTGTATGAATTGTACGAATTTTTAATCAAGCACGGGCAACACCGGCCATGTTGCTAGTTTTATATATTAAATGTAAGAAATATTATAGGAAAAAGGTAAGGTTATTTATTCATTACTACTTCTGTCCCATAATAGTTGTTACATTAGCATACACATTATATATATTAAATGTAAGAAATATTATGGGGCAAAGGTAAGTTTCTTTACTCATTACTACTTTTGTCCCTTCTTCTAGAGGAGGCAGAGTGGAGTAATGGATAGCAGCTTGGATTGAGGAATCAGAGAGCCGAGTTCAAATGCCAGTTGAATTTGTTACATTCACTTATGTACTAATACCCTTGGAAAGGCATGAATTATCTTCTTCTTCCAGTCAGACAGACCAGGTTCTATAGCCTTGGATGGCAACTGGTCTATCGCAGAAAGAAACGGCAACCTACCTCTGAAAAAATTCTGCCTCGTCAGTCACGTATTAAAAGATACATGATCACCTAAGCATGTATCACACATGGCACATAACTGACTGACTTCTGTCCATAATATTTGTTACATCTGTATACACATTTCATACACTAAATGTAACAATTATTAAGAGACATGACACAGAGAAAAAGAAAAAGTTTGCATAAATGGTTGCCAGAAGTGGGATATAGGGGAGATAACACACAGATAAATTTTACTAAGAGCTACAAAGGCCAGGAAGTTGAGAATATTAGAATCTCAAATTTCAATGTGTCATATATATTATAAATGAAATAAATATACAGAAAAAATACCAACAATTTAAAGCATTTTATAACATAGATGCTAAAACATGAGCATACAAAATGCAGAAACTCAAAAAGTAAATACTGCCATCAACAAAGGCACCTCTGACAACAAAAACCCCAAATTCATAATCCTACCCACCAACACTCTCTCAACAAAATTTCAGAATGAACTAGTTATCCCATAGATTAAGATCTTCAACTTCACCACTAAGGCAATAAGATATCTAGTTAACAAGAAAAATAGATCCAATAACAGGTAAAATGCAGGTATTTATGATATAAAAAAACCCTCCAATGTCAGAAAAGCTACATAGGTGAAACATCTAGAAAGCCCACATCTAAGAACATAAAAGAGACCTATGTTATGTTTAAATTCACTTGTAACACATAAAGAAAAAAAGGCTATAACACTGATTTAATAAATGCCACTCTAACTAGAAAATAACATATTTTATTATGTAGAAAATACTTAGAATAAACCCTGATAAATACCATCAATAACTATATGTCAAACACACTTTATTACAACACCAACTTTTGTAAAATACGTGCTTAAAGAATCTAAGATCTCTCTACCTACAACCAGAACTAGTAACCTAAATTCTTTCACCAGAACAGTAAACTAAATTCTTTCACTATCACACAAAACATTCCCAAGCAACATTCGGACACTATCAGACATAGCTAAAAATGTTCACTAAAAGCTGAAATGTAGACACATTATCAAGCAAATCCCATATAGATCAACTAGCTTTATGATACACAAACACACAAGAACTATACACACAAAGGCTACTCGACAGGACAAATACATATGAAATCTGCTTAACTTTAGAAAAGAACAAACAACACAAAAATAAAAAGTAACAGAATTTTCTTCTCCATATTTAATTTTTTAATGAAGCTTAAATAAAAGTTATTTTGATGAGTGGTAACAGTTGTGTTTCAAATTATTCTAGGTGGGAAATAGTCGTGGATCTGAATGCAATTTTGAGGCTATTTATTATGTTGTTAATTTTTTTATTTATTTATTATTGATTATTCTATTGTTAGTTGTTATTACCACATTATTTTGTGCTTATATGTTCATGGTTTGTTACTTTGTTTATTTACTTAATTTATTTACTTTTTTATTAGTTTCAATTAATTTATTTTACTTATCTTTATTTTATTTTTTTGTTTATTTGTGTTCATTTTAGCTTTCAATTTTTAACTAACATAGTAAAAATTTGTTTTTTGTCTGCATTTTGATATGAGCTCTGACCATTTATTTAGTGGTTTGTGTTGGTCTGGGAAGGTAATTATGGCTATTTTCTCCTACAGATAGAGTTTACATTTTTAGGAGGCTGATGCTGTTTTCCTTATTTTCCATGATATTTTGGTGTGATTTTGTTTTTGTTTTTAACCTCCCAGATATGTTTGGAAAGCATTGTGATGTTCACATATTTACTATTTGTAAAGGATGTTTGATGTGCATAGTTTCCAGGGTCCTTCAGTTACTCCTATGTATATTTTTTGTTATCTGCTGATTTCACAATGGCTTGGTATATTACATTGTTCTGCAAGCAATTGCCATTTAAGGGACATTTGTTCTTTGTTCTACAGTTACACATGGTTTGATTTGTGTGGGTGGTTTTGTTGAGTGTTTTCCTGGTGTGTTTTTATTATATATATCATGATCCTGGTGCAACTGTAGCTGATTAATGTGTTTTTGATGAATATTTTGGAGGGAGTGTTTGTGTATCAGCTTAATGAATGTTTTTCCTATATTTGTTTTTACTTATTTGTTGTATGGTCTGGTGCACCATATGATGTTTCTTTTTCTTTTTCTGTTGTCTTTTTTGTGCTGTGTAGTGAGTGGTGCCAGGAATCTACTTCATAGTTTTTCTTGGATTCATTGAAGATGGTTTCTCGGGAAGAATTGTCAGAAAGCCTGTGGTTAATTGATTATGGGATCTGCTTGGTAAGTGGTTAGAAGATGTGTGTATGTAGAATGGTTTGTCATTAGGGCTTCTCTTAGCTTGGTTTTTATGTCTGAATCCCATATTTTATGATTGATTTTCTGGTTTTGTCTATGGCCTTATGATTGTGTATGAGCATGAAACAGACTGTCACCACCGAGTGCTGACTTCAATGTTCATTTTCATATATATATATATATATATATATATATATATATATATATATATATATATATATATATATTATATATATCATGCAATCTGTGGAGTTAAGCTTCAATATAGGACATCTAACGTAGACCTGTTTAACAGGTGTAATATTGGAGGAATTTGGACTTTTCCCATATAGTCTCAGTTACGGTGGACTGGTCATGTCTTGAGAATGTCCGATGACAGGATACCCAAGATCCTAATGTACAGCCAGTGTACAGGGCTACAGGAATGTAGGACGCCCATGGCTAAGATACAAAGACAAGCTGAAAAGCAACTTGTCAGCAGTCAATATACCACATAAAACCCTTGAGTGCTTAGCCTTGGAGCAGGTAGAATGGAGATCAATGTGTTTTAGTGGACTCAGCAATTTTCAATCTGGTTGTCTGAATCATCTTCAAGAAGCGAGAGCAAGATCTAAAAGGTCAGCTAATCTAACAGTGATCTCATCTCACAATCCTCACACTTGCTCCACATGTGGCCTCCTTAAATGCCACTTAAGATTATCGCACAAGCTTTCATAATTGAATCAATAAGCTGTCAGATCCTTATACATCGAAACTGATGGGGGAAGGAGAGTCCAATTTAAATTTAAATTTAATATTATATACAAACTTTGGTGGGTGGGTTCCTCACACCAAAATAAGTACAAAAGTCCATATAAACACGTGTCTGCAAATCCTTTGTTTCTGAATTATTAAGTTTAAAGTTTTCATAGACACTTTTAAATGTGAAATCCAAGATACAATCCAAAAATACTTTTGCAAACTTTGGGAGCTGGTTTCTGACACCAAAATAATGTATATAATTATAAATATATGTACAAGTGGCCATCATTGTACCTCAACCTAACAACTCATAACAAATGTTCAAAATGTCGTCCACTTGCTTCTACACATACAAGCATCCCTTGGATCATTGACTGGTAGACTCTTTCAAATATTGCCACATTGTGTCAAATAATTTCATAAACCCCCATGACACACTGATTAAGTGTCTTTGCATTATCAATGTCTGCTGCATAAACCAATTGTTTTAGGTGGCCCCACAGATAATGAAAAGTATTGGAGTCAGTGGAATATTCAGGCCCTGGAACTGGTCTTCCCCTATCTATCCATCTTTCATGGGAAATGTCAGCCAGTGCATCATGAACGATATGACAAAAGTGCTGGAGCCCTATCATGCATGAACCAGATGCATCTTCATATTAGCAGGAGTACATCCTCGAGCATGTCTGGAATTGTGTTTAAAATAAAGTCCCTGTAGACAGCTCATGTAAGATATGCTACAATTCCAGCCCACACATTAATCATAAAATGATGCTACTGTCCAGTCTGTATTGTACCTTGAGGATTCTGATCCACACACAAATATTTGTTGTGTAAATTTGTTATTCCATCTCTCATCTGTAAACAAGATTGAAGAGACAAACAACACATCAAAATTTGTGCAATAAACCACTGAAAAAAGTTTTCCAATGATGAGTGATTAGAGGGCAAAAAATCCTGCACATGCTCCAAATGATATGGATGCAGGAGCTCTCTTGAAGTACCTAACTTGCGGCACTATAAGATGTACAACATGCCAAGACCACTTGATGTGTGTTGAAACCTGGATCATCCCTGCCAGCATGTAGAATGTGTTCTACATATGGTCAGACATTGGGGTGCACCTCAGTCTTCCTCAATTCATAATTTGTAGTGGCATGGATCTTGTCTCAGCAACAAAAAACCAGCAGCAAAGGTTGGATGACCTGATTACCTTTGGTCTGGAAATGCAATCTGATACACCTGTACAGCTAATGCTGGATTTAGGACAAATGAGGTTCTGTGCTAGTTAAGTTATAAGACCCCTTACTTGAGCCATGAAGGATGTAGGCCTGGCATGCCTACACAGGTTGTCCAGCATACATGCTCAGAAAATTTAGGAGTATTTAAAATATTACATGTTACCTGATCAGTCATTATTTTCAGCAAGTTTTAGGCAATTTTTTTAATTTTCAGGGCTTAGCCTCAGTGAATGTTTGAGAGTCTTATGGCCAAATTCAGGTTTGGACTGTATGGGCTATATATCAAATATGTACATTACAAAAAACCTGAAACTGTTGTATACTCCTTCTCTTCTGATAGGTCTTGGTTGATGGCTTTAATTCCATAATAACATTGTATCTTCTATTGCTCATCTTCTCCCGGCTGGATGTCAAAATGTTTCTGGAGTCAGGAGTTGAGAAGACATCAATAAAATGGATTTTAAATCTTACTAGTTTATTAACCACATACATGGGTACATCTTTTATCAAGTTGGGATTACTACACTCCCTTTTTGGAAGCTGCTTCCATACACAAAAATATCACATATCCATTTCCTTTGACATGTAACAACCAACTCTCAAAAGACCCTAACCCTCAGTGAGAGGGAGAGGGTTTGCATAAGTGAAACCTAATATGTCTAGTTAGCCTGACATCCAAACAGCAACTCCACGAAAAACCTGAATCTATACCTCATTCTCACATTCGGCTCAGCCAATCAAAATCAACATCCCTTAAAGGTCAGCCTCAGAATGTCTAAGCCAAAATATGCTGCCATTAAAAAATAATAGTCTGAAATTATTATTTAACAAAAGCTGTTATAAATTAACCAATTCCCCAACTGGCCCAACACTGTCTTACACAGGTCACATGAAATAGTCGAGCTTGATGAAAGACAAGACAGTCATTAGAGTTAACATCATGTAATTAAATCTATACATTATGTTACATTTTAAGCTTTGAAGATTGACAAAACTTTTAATCTTAAACTTTATTGAAAATAAAATATCTTAAATCGAAGTGATGATTAATGAAGAAGTTTATTGTTTACAAATCACTGCCATCACTTGTTGAAGTATATGCCTGTGATAGTCTTGTGCTGCTTTGCTTTGATCATCAAGCTTTGTCGTAAGCATCTGATCATGTGTTCTTATTAAGATCAACATAGAGTCCATATAACTTCTTGAATTTTCATGAGTCTTAATAATTTGATAATGATACCAGTTATCAAATCTTGAAGAAGATAAAGTTGAAGAAACATTTTTAGAAAATTTTGAGAAAAGTTTGCACAAAAAAAATATACTTTTTCTTTTTGTTGGAGAATATACTAGCCATACCTGAGGGTAGGTTTCTTTATTTTAGTGGAAAAAAATAAACTTCTTGGTCTTTTGTAGGTTCTCTTTGAGGTTGTGAAAGATCCATCCTAGTGTTGACATTTCAAAGGGCCATTTTCTATCTATTATGAAATTCTGTATCAATAAACCTACATCATTCTTGACAATCAAACACTCACTTCTGTCCATTTGGTGGAGGGAAACTAAAACTTTTATGTCTGTGGAGTTACTGACAAATATTCCTGGGTGGCACTGTTACTTGGATTTATACACAAAGGTTCTGGGGTACCAAAGGTACTTGCAATTATTAAAAAATGATCCTGGGTGCCAAGTAATGTATCTGAAACTTCTGCATCTGCTGTTGAACTTGTCTGTTTCGAATATGCAAAGCCAAATGATGTGATTGGCTTTAAATATTAGGCAACAGGAAAACATCACATGGTGGACTGCATTTATTATTAAATGCTGCTTGCTGTTAAATACAAGATTTTCACTAATACAACAATATTTTTAATATGTTATATTGTGCAAAACTTTATGCTGAATTGTTCAGTATCTTTTCTAATACTGAATGATGAACTTTTCTTGTTAAAAACTGCAATTGGTTTCACCATTTGGTATCAAGTTATGCATATGGAACACCTTTTAAATTCGTTATATCTGAAAAGTTTAAGTAGATCAACCTGATTTTAGGTTACTCAAAAGCTTATGTTGAATCAATGGAGACATATTTTAATGTATTTCAGCAGAATTTTGAAAATTTTTGGGAAGGAAAAGCATACCTAAGCACAATGGTGAATTTGGCATTGCATGCATCTTCATGTCCACTAACATTTACTCAGCCATATGTAAAAATCATATCTTATGATATGAATATCCTGTCATTGTTAAACAGGAACACTTTTCAGTTAACTCACTACTACACATGTTAAATGTCAAAGACTAGCTACAAATGTACACAAATGTAAGCTTATCTAAATAGCAACACAGTGCCATCTATCATAAACTTTCTTTAAAATTATAAATTCAAAAATGAAGGCTTTGCAGACATATGTTTATATGGAATTTTTCGTATATATAGTGATATGTCCTGAAAAGGGATATATTTGTTCGAAGTAGCAAAGTGGTTTTGGACTACTGTAACTGAGTAGGACAATGTAGCAGGTAACCGTAATGAACTTGTTCTCGTTGTAGTGATAGGCAATAAGCATAGGCAATAGGCGTCATCAATAGGCGTAGCCAATAGGCATTGTCCTGTACCTCCAGATCAGTCTGTATTTATGGCTGACACCAGCCAATCATATTACTGTGAGGGAGAACCCAAGTGTATGCATATTCATTACATCATATACTTAATGACTACATCATGCTGAAACACCAGTTTTCATCTGATCAAGTTCGAATTCCGGTCAGGTTCATTATATTTACTTATGTGCATATACTCTTGTGTAAAGTATAGCTCTATCTCATCTTCTGTCAGCTATGAGGTAATTAAGTGTATCAGTAAATCATTATTATCTCAAAAAAAAAAAACTTATAATGTAAAAATATTTTCTGGCTTAAAATAACCTGCAAATGGTTGATAAGCCATGGAAAATGAATGTGTTGGTTGAATTCAGTGATTTAAACCAAAGAGTTATGAGTTCAATACATAGCTACAGTTGAGGTGAATAAAAACTTTGAGTTGAGCAAAAGGGAGATAAATGATAATGAGACATCCAGATATGGCATGGTACATGGAATGGTGGATGAAATAAAGGGTTCAGTTTAAAATTCCAATCGCCTGAAGAAGGCTGGAGCATACAACAGCCGAAATGTTGTGAATATGGCAATGAAGATGAGGACAATAGTCCAAACAATGTAAATAGTGTAAATAATTATATTACCCTATATCAGAAATATAGACAGAGATTTATTATTATTTTATTTTTTGATCATCAGTTCAGAGTTCTGTTTGGATATTTCTTTAACACTTAACACCAATGTTTATGTCTTCTTCATGCCTTATCCTGGGTTTTTCCATGTACACAAGTGTCTTGGATATTCTTCAAATCAGGTTTTGATTCTTTATTGGTCAACTGGACCTATTTTCTGACTCTCGGCTGTTAGGTATGTTTTACAATGTAGTTCCATATTTATAAATTTTTCATACTTTTTTGTTACTTATGGCCATATCACATAGAAACAACAGTTCTCATATGATCAACTATGTTAAGCAATGTCGAGCTTGCTCAGTACCTAGATGGGTGACCAGCTGCTGTAGATATGTGGGTGGTGTAATGCATAATAGCTCGGAATTTGAAATCAGAGAGCCAAGTTCTAATTCCAGCTGGGTTTATTATATTCACATACACAGAAATACCCTTGGGAAAAGTATGAATCCACCAATTCACTCCCCATCTATGGGTTAATTAGTAGAACTTGTAACAGTAAATCATTATTATCTCCAAAAACTTCTGTCTTTAAAAGGTTGATAAGCCATAAAAAGCAACACCTAATAATAATGTGACTACCTTCCAGATAATCTAAGTCATAAAAACTCAATAAAAATTTCAACAGATGTATTGTAAAGGATTTATTTGATAGTCAATTTAATGTTCTGTTTGGTCTTGTAAGAATACAATCTAAGCTATATATTCCAACATTCCAAAGATGTATCTGTTCCAAAATGTTCAACACTGATTCTTTACACATTGCCATTATTTTCTTTAACCTTTAATATGTTTCAGTTGATCCCTTGATCAAAGGACATAAACCTTAATAGTAATAAACTTCTTGTTATGGGATCTTACCCATAATAATAATAATAATGGAATATTCCATACTTAATAAATACTGCACCTCAGGAGTAGTCAGGGATTCAGTAGTTCAAGTCGGAGTCAGTAGTTCAAGTCAGAGGCAGTTTGAAACAGAGTCGCGTTCAGACAATTACTGCAAGACATTGGAATAGTGATACTGGTCGAGACTACATTGTTCTCTCTACCAAACCTGATTGTTCATACTAACACTTCTACTTCTCTGTATATATTCCTGTTTGTAATATATCTGTGTTATTCCATACGTGTGTTCGAGTTCTTCTTTATTGGTTCTACGTTGGACTATCACCGTGGTACAAGGAACCAGACCATAACACTTCTCTAGACCCTTCTCATACTTTTATGGTTTTTATGGGTTGTCTTTTTGGGAAATGTCATGGGCCTGGTGCTATGAGTGAAGGCAAATCAGAAAATAAAAGAATAGTTACAGAGATTTTATGTGAATAAAATAAATTATGTATAGCCTAATATATTCACAGTATAGATGATTAGTTAATTAAGAATTCTATAGTGTTCAAAGACAAAGGTCCAGCTATATATGAATAAAGTCCTGGTGTGTATATATACACAACATGATCCTTGCCCAAGCTTTGCGCCAACTGACCAAAGATTACCTCACATTGCATTTCAATTGCCAATCTCATTGGCATAAAATGAATGCTGGGAAAGGCCCTGTTACTGCTCGCAAGACAATTAATGACAAATACTACATCGAGGAATAAGAATATAAACCCTGTTTAGCATATTATAAAATAAATGTTTTATTCAGGGATTCATCTGTTCACTTATGTGATTGGGTGGGTCGTTAGGTGATACTTGGGACAACTTCTACCATGTTGGTGTTGCAGCTCAGCTTTTCCTCTTACCAACTCTGCCCCCATTTACTCATCTCAATATGGTGGCTGGCAACAGGAACAGACAACATGGAAACCATGCGACAGTCAAATCCATCTCCCACGAAGGATGGACCAGAACCCTCCCCAATCACAAGCATGAATGTTAATATAGACCAGCACCAGATTTGTTGCTACTTGATCTCCAAAATCCCCAACACAATCCCCTTTACTTACCATCTACTTTGGTCAAAGGGGATAGAAAAACTTAAAAAACTAGATTTTAAAAAGTATGCTGGTTATTAAACAGAAATATGTGAGATCGAGATACTTGGGCGTATATAGTATCACTAGTGTCACAAGATAAATTAATATGAATGTAAGTATTTATATATGAATATATATGGGTGTGTTGAGTAATATTCATCCTTGAAGATTGTTGCAAATGAATTGGAATGAATAACAAAGTATATGTGTGTATCTATGTACAGGTGTACCTGCTACACTTATATGTGAGTAATTTGGCACTGTGGTGTTTTACAATATTGGCCAGCACCTATCTGAATTCACACCATCTACCTTTTTATGTAGCTATCTTGTTAAACAAAGATCTATTTGAAAATTGTTGCTTAACTTCTTATTGGCTTGTGGAAGTTAGAAAGTTTCATGAGTCTGTATGCATTTTAGGTGAAGGTGTGCATTCAAAATGTAAACAAAGAAGATAGAAACATACAAAAACTCGAGTTTCAGTTACAGACATTTGTTTTTTTTTATGGCGACTGTAGAGAAATAAAGTAAAATATCTCTTGTGTATATCCGTTTTCTTTTTTGGTTCAGAAATAAGTGATAGGTAGTAAGGATAAGAACGGGTAAAACTCGTCAAGTCAAAGTCAGCCATGTGCTAAGTTGGGATGACCAAATCACAAACAATGTCACTGGAAAGTGAAAAGGGAAAAACTGTGTACTTTCAGAAAGTGGAATCGTTAAATCATGCATATGAGCAGAAACCCTTTCTGGCTTCTTTATAACTTGCATCATGGGAAAATGAATTTCTTTTTTCTTATTTTTATTCTTTATAATTATTTTATTTATTTCTCCCCTCCCCACCCCCAGGCTCATAAAACTGTGACGTTGAATATGTTATGGGACCTGAGCACCTATTGGGACTTAAACTCAACCCAGACCTCAAGTGGAACGAGTACATATGATCTATTATTAAAGATGCTGGGAAAATGGTTGGTTCTGTGTACTGCTCTAGTAAGTCCCTGTCTCATTTGCTACCCTTTCCCTTGAGATTTGCAAGAGCCAGATCAGGGTGAAAATGGAGTACCGCTGCTATATATGGGCAGGAGCTGCCCAGTCTTCACTTTCCCGTCTTTATCAAGAGTCCAAAAGTGTCTCTGCATCCTTGTGGGTGATGAATTATTTTCCACCCTACAATCCCTTTCCCCAGAGACAAAACATCACAAGCCTCTTACTGCTCTATCATTATTTCCATGGAAAGTGTTCAGAAGAACTACATTGCTTAGGCTCACCAGTTTTAATTTTTCGTAACCACTATGCCACACACACACTGTAGTGAACCACCCTCATTTCTGTATTCCCTTAGTGAGATGTAAGTTCCATTCAAGCAGCTTCTTCCCACAAACCACTGCTTTCTGGAACTGACTCTGAAGAAGATGCTTCCCTGATCACAACAATTTTAACCTACTCAAGTCTAGGGTTAACTGTTAACCTTTCCACAGATACCGATAAACTGTACTTTTTACTCTGTAACCATCTACCTTGAGTGGTTTTGGGGCCTTGTATAGGGTAAACATCATTGTAAAAAAAATATTAAAAAAGATCTTGTTTCTCATTGGTTCATTGAAATATGACTTCATGGCCAAACTATTTTCTATGTTCAGTATATCCAAATCTTTTTCTTTATTTTTTATATAGTGATGAGATTTATTGTAATATAGCAACAACTCTAAGTAGAAACTTTATTTGACTAATTCAGCTTTAGCACTGAAAACATTTATTTTATTATAGTGGATGGTTACAAGCAAGAGGGGAGATGGGATGTGCTTATTTTATTACCACACTTATTTGAATTTTTTTCATTATAGAAACACCTTCAATGTTACTGGACATGACATCAGGTAGATAAGATAAACTGAAATTCATACCGTTTACTCATCTAAATATATCATGAACATTTTAACATCTCTGTTAATACAAATTTAATAACGAAAACATTAACTTGCATAATAGTATTTAACAATACAGTACCAGAAAATAAATGCTGACTGTTTGACTGAATAACAGTGATTTTCTTTTACGTGATTGGTCAATAAATAAAATAAAAAGTAAACCAGTATTACTACTGAGGAGGGAAAATGAGAACAAATAGTTTTTCACATAACAATACTGTGTATAACAGAAGATATATATATATACATATATATATATATATATATATATATATATATATATATACACACACATGCACACACATATACACACACACACACACATATCTATATACATATAACATATATATATATATTCGATACCAGCCTGAAGCAATCAGAAGTTTAGCCACTCTGATGAGCTGTGATACAGCAAAACAGGCTTGTATGTGAATGACTATATATATATATATATATGTAAAGAAATATAGTCTAAGGTGTGCTATATTTATGGGATAAAGTGCTCCATATCAGAAATAGAGCATGTGTAAATATAAAAGTGAACATTGAAGCTAACACTTAGAGGCGACAGGCTGTTTCAGGCTAGATGCAATCATCAGGCCCGATGATTAGACCTGTCGCCTCTAAGTATTGACTTCAATGTTCACTTTTATATATATAAGGAGTATAAATTTTGCTGGAATTCTTCAAAACAATGTCCCCCTCTCTGCAACACAACTGTGTTTGTCTTCTAACGCTGCTTTGTCTTCATTTTCATGTCTTGGAGAATTATTCCTGACAAAGCCAAATTTTGTTAAAATACAATTAAGTTCTAAGAACTTGACAACTGCTCAGCATATGGAGAACCTTGGAATGGGGACAAGGACAAAAAAACAAAGTTCCTCAGGAGAAAACCAGAAAGAGAGATTGTGAAAAGATAAACCTTGATGAATTAAAATTGTATCAAATTTGACAAGAAAAAAATTTTTTGTTATTACTCTCCTTCACTTCCCTCCCATACGTAATGCATTTTTATTCTTCTTTCCTCAACAAGGGTGAGGCAGCCTTCTTCATGAATTAGATAAGACTACTGATGTAATTTCTGAAAGTGCCATATCCCATGAAATGACAGGAAATTATAAGACTATTACCGTTCTATTCATTGCAACAAAATGTTTCTATTTCCAAAAACAGTCTGTGTCGATATCCTCAGCACTTAATCAATTAATCTGCAAATATAGTGTTAAAGTGAAAATACAACATCAAAGATGATTTTTCTCCTCTCCTTCTCTTCCTCCCTAACCCTGCCCTGTGAAAGATCAAGCCAAAGCCTCAATCCATGATTTTGTTGCTATGGTTTCTGTAGCAAGTAGGTTTTTATAGGGTGGGACTGCCATTTTTATGCCCATCCAGTTTTTAATTCAAATCTTCTCCTTGACTATTTCTTAACCAAGGCTATAGAGCCCAGTCTGTCCTGCAGATTTAACCCATAGCTTGGGGTAGAAGAGATAGATTCATAAATTTACAAAGGTATTTGTGTGAAAATGAATGGTAAAGAATACAGTCAGAATTTGAACTTGGCACACCAATTTCACATTCCATGCAGATAACCAAGCCCCACCCATTGTTTTCTGGTTAGTGCTTAATTATCAAACTCTATAAGAATTTGTTGTTAAGCCAGGAAAGTAACTATTGTATATACTCGCGTATAGTGCAAATTTTTATGATCATTTTTTTTATGCAAAAAATAATGGGTCACACTATACATGGGTAATTTTTTGAAGACCTTAAAAATTGATGCATTTTCATTGACCGTTACACAATTCACAGGTAAATTTCTTCTGGATGAGTTAAAAGTCATGTAGTTTTGGTGAACATAACCTAACATGTAGGCCTAAATCCTCACAGTACCATTGGCTAACCTTAATGGTACTGGTAAGCTCCTGCAACCTGCCTCCCATAGTCTAAATTATTTCTTTATGTTGCTACATGAACAACAGAATATCATTCACTATATGTGCTGCATAAAAATCTACAAATATCTTTTATAAATGAAGAACTAACAATGAATTTTTATCTTATTTCAATTTGTGTTAATCTTCATTTGCTTTTCCAATGGCAGCATATTTGTCTGATACGAATCTATCATCATCATTTGTCGACTGTAGTCGAGATCATCAAGCCACTGCGAATGAACCTTTCCTTAGCTGTATAGTTTACGCTATGCCAGGGCTACATACAGTTTTTGAATTCAGAGTTAATTTCTCCTAGATTGGTTGCCACCCAAGGCTATAGAGCCCAGTCTGTCCTGCAATTGAAATTCAAACTCGGCTCTCTGATTCCTCAATCCAAGCTGCTATCCATTACTCCACCAATAGAAATAGAAATTATACACAAATGTATTACAGTACCTCTTACAGGAAGAAATTATTTACAACTAGCAGCATGGCCTGGCATTGCCCATGCTTGATTCAAAAATCGTACAACTCACACTGCGAATTTTTTCTAAGCTCTATACTAAACATTAAATCTGTTACGAAAAAAGAACTAAAAAAAATGAACACAAAACGATCAGCTTTAAAAAAGGACTCGTAACTGGAAAAACCGAATGAAAAAAGAATGTTAACAACAAATACTTTTTCACATCCAACCCAATTCTGCAGAATCAGAATCAACATTGAGTTTAAGGAAGCGAATGAACCAATTGGAGTAAAGTACCATGCAGATTTTAATTTTTCCCACTTGTGACAAATGCAGCTATAAATTTTTTTTGCATGCTAGCATGCTAGTTAACACTCATGTCAGTCAGCTGTAGGCTCTCACGCTGGCCAATAGAATCTTCCTTCCTATTTGCGGCAGCCAGCTATTGGCTCTCACTCTGGCCTGTAGAAAATGGCCGCAAACTACATGAAAACTGCCATAGAAGCATGAAAAATCGATTATTTCCACTATCAATGGGAGTTGGGAAATGCAAAGTTGGTCTTCACCTTCCCGCTAACTTGGAGCATGTGCATGTAAATTTTGGTGCAAATTTGCCGTGCATTTGTTACACACACACACACACATCCTGCCTTTTATAGATAGAGATACACCGAAGAAAATAGTTTTTTACTGAACATTTATTAACTGTATACAGCAATAAATTATTTACAATACAAAAAGACCATTTGTTTGCTATAAAATATGTTCAGGATGAAACCCACAACTGTAATATTTGATTAATGGTAGGCCTAAGATCACTGGAGAAAAAACTCTTTCAACAAATAAAGACAGAGGGTCTTAGAAAAGATCATCCTTCTTTGAACATTGTGGACTGGCACTACAGATTTAAAAATAAAAATATGTTCCAAAATAACAGAAACCACATCAGTTGAAGACAACCAATAGCAGCAACATCTGAAATGGATAGCACATGTAAATCAAAGAGAAAATAATGATATAATGAAGCTGTTGCAATCAAACAGTATGTTCGGAAAGAACTGCCCATCAATGCTGAAAAGAGCAATACCAGCTACTAGATTTGAGAATTCTGTTTTCCTAAAAAGTGTTTTAAAAGATTTAAATTTCAACCAGAAAGCAGTACTGGCCACTCGGTCAATGGCTGCTAAATGTTTCCTTGTAGGGAAACAGCTAATATTACCATTGCTATTTCTTTGCTATTTCATTGTTCAAGTATTATGTTACAATATGTAGCATTTTTTCATGATTTCATATTATGTAATTAGAAATATTTATCTTGTTTTGTACCAAAAGAAACTGATTTTTTCTATTCAGACCATTCCAGTTTTTAGCAAGGACCTTCTATCTCCAAACCCCGTGGACTGGTGCTACAGAATCCCAAACAAAGAACTGTAATAGATGACAGAAACCATATCACTTGAGGACTACCAACAGTAGCAACAACTAAAATGGATAGCACGTGTAACTTGGAGAGAAAATAATGAAATAATTAAGATGTTGACATTCCATGTAACTTCAAAGAAAAGGTTAGGAAGGAAAGCTCCCATCAGTCCTGGAAACAGCAATAACAGTTATTGGACTTGATGAATTTATTTCACTGAAACACTGATTTTAGAGAAAGATTTTATAAATTTCAACTGAAAGTAGCACTGGCTGCTCAGTCAATGAGTGCCAAATGTTTCCTTATAAGGAAACAGTTAATATTAACTGTACTATTGCCATTACTAGTATTGCTCAGAAACTGGTGTTACATTATACACAAGCTACATGAAAAAATCAGGTTTTTCACAAAAAACAAAATAGACCTGTACATGAGTTTATATGGTAGATTTATAAGGTGGTGGTATTTTTTAAGCATTATAGAACAATATCATTTCTTATTTAAACATTATGTTTGAGTAGATACACATGCCTGACTAGATGCGTTGTTGTTTTATTTAAATTGTATTGTCAGTAATCAAGAATCTTGATAAAGGAAATGCGTCCTATGGGAGTGTTTGAACCTGTCTCCCTGCTTGAGGAGGAAAGTACTGTCTATCCAGTGTGCTTTAGCACACTCAGCCGTTCATGTGTTTTTCTGTTATATTCAAGAAATTTTGAGTATCACACTCACTGCCAAGAATTGGGAATGATCATTATGGTAAGCAAGCACATTTGACTAAATTCTGGCATTTTTAGATAGGTGGAATTAGAATTTAAATCATTTGAAACTGACTTCAAGCAAGAAAGCATGTATCAAACATTATAATAAAAAAAACAATAAATAAAACATCTTTCTCCATAGTAGAGGTAAATTTTGCTGGAAACAAAGAAAAGAGTACTGAACTCTTATGTGATATCTGTCCTCCTGTATGGCAGCAAGTGCTGGACAATCTTCACAGAGATGAAGAAGAGACTCAATGCAACAGAAATGTGGTTCTACAAATGGATGCTGAGGATATCATCAGCTGAACATGTAACCAATGACAAGGTTTTCGGAAGAATGGAAACAAAAAGGAAACTTACCCTTAGCATGAGGAAGAGGCAGTTGAAATTTCTGGGGAACGTAATGAGGAAGGAGGGCTTGGAAAATCTCACAGGACAGATAAAGGGAAAGATGGACAGAGGAAAGCAATGTATGACATACTTGATGAGCTTGAGCAAATGGATGGCAGAACAGGGTTTAAGGGAAATAACAAAAAGACAAAACTTATTAAAAGCTAAAATGGACAGGAAGATGAGGAGAGGCATGATCGCCTATATCTTGATGGGACACAGCACATAAAAGAAGATATATAAAAAGATGAACAGATAAATATTCGATAGATGCATATCCTTGGATCTGGTATCATTGAAAATTTCAGTATTAAGTTTATATCTTTAAGTAATGCAACAAGAATGATCTATTCCTTGTGGCCTTTTATAATTCCAACTGACCTGATGGTCTTGTTTAATAAAATCTTGCCAATCTCAAAAGTTGATATAAACTACATGCAACTTGACAGGTATTGAAGCTATCCTAATGAAAATCCAATTCTATCACATTTTCATACACGAAAAATGTTCTGCCTACATGAATTGGATTTTCATTAGGATAATCCCTTTTTCCTGGAAAAAAAAGTATCAGAGTTCAATACCTGTCAATACAAAAGTTGCATGTAGTTTATATCAGAATTTTTGAGATAAGGAATAATGATTATTATTAAAAAACACCTGCTATTCCAGACCATCATCATTTTATTGAGCTGTCATCTTGATTATTTGGGTAAAGTATATACTCAAAACATTGTTGTTTCATTTTTTGCTATTTTCCAGTTTCCAGCGTTCTGGATAATCTGTCCAAACTTCATATTTTGTTATTTTTGTTAAAGTACTTTCAACTATTGCTAGTGGGCATGTGGTCGAGTGGTTAGAACGTTTGCTTTCTGATCATGAGATCTGGGTTCAAATTTGTCAGGAAGGTGACTTCTTGATGTTATTGGTCTTGAGGAAACCATCCCAGCATGTGGCACCTTTGGAAAGTACCTAAAAACAATATCACAGGTTGACCCAAGCCATTGGGAGTGTAACTGAGTAGATGGAACCCTTGGGAGCAGCTGTGCAAGCATGAAGTCCCAAGTCATTTTGACCGAGGGTTTGAGTGTGCTGGCCTTGTTCAAATTCTTGATCACGCTAGATAACGTTCTCTTTCCCAGAAACTGTAACTACGGTCTGCTCAGCATACAGTATAAACCACAGGTGGGCTCTGTGGGTGTTTAACAAACAAATGTGAGTCACATCTGCAATGAGTATTAACTAGCCTCGTTAGTAAATGGGAATACTTGGATTTGAGTAACTGTGCCATTTACTTTCAACTACTACAAACCACTGTGGTGTCTGTGTGGTAGTAATACTTGCATCAATAAACCATTATTACCCCACCCAACAAATTCTTACAATCTACAAATATTTTCTGACTTTAAATAAACTGCTAATGGGTTGACAAGCTGTAAAAAAAAATGAATCAATCAATCAAACCAAGACATTGTTACTTGTTCTTCTAACAGAAAAAATAAATGGCAATAGCTTAGGACAACCCATTAGGTCAAATCTCACAGTTACTTATGTAACACAGGTGTTTCCATTTTTTATATGGCAGGCTGTTGTTTTCAATATCTTTTTCAAATATCTATCAGATTTTGGTACAACCCATTGAGAAATAAAAGGATGACATATTCCATAAAAATTTTAAACTTCTAACAAATCACTTACTTTTCACAATTTGGTTCTAACCCATACATGCAACCACTATGATGCTGACATTGGTATCCCTACTACTTCAAAGCAATCAAAGAGGTGCTGCCACTAGATGGGAATCCTCTGGAACCAGACATTCCTCATTAAAGAACTGTGAATTGTCCAAAGGCAAAAACATGACAGAGGATAACAGATACTACACTTTGAACCAAGACTGATGGCCATGAAACACATGCTTGGCCACCCCCTCATGTTGGTAAATATTTGACACAAGATGAGTTTAATGTGGAGTACATATGGGTACATTGGTCTAAGGACAAAAATTCAAAAATTGCTCAGACCCCTCAACCTGTCTCACTGGTATTCATATCCACTTATCCTTCCATTTTAGTACAATGAGGGATGTGATGCCACAAGGTTGGGATCATTGGAACCAGTTTTGTGAGAACAGATACTACAATTTGATCCCAGAAGTGACCCATAAGCAAATAATCTATAATTTTTTTATGCTTGCATTCAAAAACTTGCAAATATTTTTTTTTTTTACCACACTAGTTTCAACGTTTCTAATTATTAAAATCAAAAGCAATTTGAATAAACCAGCAAGTTCAACAAAAAACATTCTACAAAGCATTTTTTACAATTCATAATCATCAGGTTTCTATTTAAAGTGATATTCAATCAGAAATCAGAACTTAAACCTCATTCTCTGGTTCCACTTTCAAAGCTACGTCCAACTGGACTAATTTGAATCTTGCCTCAGATCCAGTTGATGATCAAAATGTTGACTTTAAAACATGACAAGTGAAAAGCTTCCCACACAACAAAGAAAAAGTGTTTTCTCCTTGTGTTTTCTCTGAGCAGATATGTAATTCGTTCATGATATGTAGGAGGTACCAAACACAAAACCTTTGTTTTTCACTCTATTGGGAGTGGAGGGTCAGGTAGACTTCAATCATGCCTCTTGGCTTTGATGGAAAAGGATAAACGATTTACAGACTGTTTACTTGCAATATCACTTTTAGATGAGTGTATTGTCCAAGTAATTTACTTACAAAAATGTCTAGACTGAAAACTCCAGTTGAGTTGATTGGCTTAGTGTTCAGCTGTATTTTACAATAAGATATTAAGAAAACCTTGTTATCTCAAATCAGAACTGACTTTTTTATCACATCAACATCTATTGGGGTCATATGAGGCAAAAAATATTTTTCTTTTAGCCCTGACAATGCTTTTAGTCTAGGATTATTTTAGAAAACCCAACAATTTTTTTTCCATTCTAACAGCTGAGGAAATATCTCTGGCTGTCACTTTTTTATCTATTTCTTTTCAACAGTATTTTATTAAGCAATATATTATGCTTACAGCCATATATATGTTCTTGTATGATCAAGGAAGTTAAGTGATATCAGGCCCGGTCAGTACTTAAGTGGGTGACCACCTGAGAAAACCAGATGTGCTGTAAATATAAAATCTTTGTAGCATCATGTTTACTGTTATGGAAAACAGAAATGGCACACCAAGCTCACATTCCAGATGAGGTTATTGCATTTACTTTCACACAAATACCCTTTGAATCTATCTAAACATCTAAACATTCAAGATTTATAGTTGAACAGACTCTATTCTCTAGGCCTGGATGACAAAAGTTTCAAAGAAAGGAAAACTGAATTTCAGACTATGGATACAATGATGGGAAATAGTAAATTGCTGATACCCACTGAAGAGTGGATGAATAGGTCCGTGTATGAAATACTGGAGTTGTGATGCTGAAGGTAACATCAATTAGTTATTTTACTCAAATTAATTATATATATATATATACACACACGCATATATATATATATATTTCCAAAGAATTAATAGATTTATTTTTAATCCAATATTTTTGTTACCTCAAACCTTATTATATTTGACACTTGTATTTGAAATATATGCCCCATTTCTATTTCAAACAGTGTGTATTACAGGTATGCATCTGTGCATTCTAAGGACACCTTAATGAAGAAAATGTGTTCCCTGGCAGGGATAGAACTTGAGTCCCCCTTTGTAGGGGAAATTACTATTTGATCTGGCAGGCTTTACTACTCAGCTACAAAGAATGTCACAGTTAGACTCTATTTTCACTTTTTAAGAAAAACATAACCTCTTCACTCAGATCATTTTCTCGACAGCCCATATCTGCTCAGTTTCATACCTGAAACATAAACAAACCAAAATTCTAAAGAATTAATGTTTTATTTTTAATTCGACTTACGCACACACACACACACACACACACACATGTTATATACCATACCTATGAACATTAATGGGTATGTACCAATCCTCATAAATATGTTGGACACTATTGTAATTGGGGGTAATATGCTGTCTAAGTAGTCCACTACTAGCAGTGGTTTACCTACTTCATGTCACTGGCGAGTATTGTATTTTGTTGATGTTATAAAGATTACCATTTCATTTCCAACTTCCGTTTTGATTATTCCTCATTCAGTAACCCTTTCTAGGTTACAACAATAAATATATTTATGAAAACACTAAAAAGCAGTCTACCTTGCTACCTGGGTTTCAACCGCAAGGTCTCCTCAGGCATGTAGAATATGAACAACCTAATATATTCCACCAACTTATATAACCACAGGAAAAGAGAATGAAAGGTGTAAAGGGGAGGAGGAAATAAAAAAGGGGTGGTGGGGAGAGAAAAAATTATTCGTTACACTCATCTGGGTTCATACATACCCAAAAGATATTTACTTAAATGCATGTACTTTAACAAAATCTCACTTCTCTTATTCAGTTGCACATCACTACTAGGATAAGTAGTGATAGCTAACTTCTCCTCTTAACACAGGCGGCAGCAGTTGCCACATACTCTGCCTGGCTTCATCTTTCTTATTATGCCCCACTTTACACACAGATTTCTGCCATACATCTCACTTATTTGGTATCCAGCCTAAAATAGACAGCATGGTTATAAAACCTCTTTTTAAAAGGACCTTCAGTACAATGAATGTATATCTTTTTGAAACCGTTACTGTCACTGACTTCTGCAGAATAAATAATTCCCTCCACTCAACACTTACCGCTTAATGGGCAATTATTTTTATCCCTGCAGTTGCATGTCTTTATTTTTTTCACTTCCACCTCTTTCCACCTCTAAAATTTTCACATTATGGTTCTTTACTATATTCAAAATGTTACCAGTGCAACTGTAATTCAGTTTCACTGTGTTTCTGTTGAAGACCTTAGCCGATGGAGATTTCTTTGGAAAATGTTTATACACAAGCTTAAAAAATACTCTACCAATTTTAGTTTTTAACTGCAGATTAAAAACCAGATTACATCCCTGCTCTTGGTACAACATTTAGACTGTACATGTGGTGAGAAAGCCAAGTTGGTAATATACTCCTAATCTCTCAATGCTCTTTCATATACTATTTTTTTTTACACTGAAAAAATCTCCTTAGTTATCAAATTTTGAGAGATTCTATATTCAACCCCTCGGGGTATATGCTTAATAACATTTACTGGGAGATTTGACCTAGTATTCACATATTTGAGGATAGTATTAAGTTTCAAGTAAGGCAAAATACTGCCAGTGGTGAGATCGTATTCAACATCCAAAAACTGGGCAATTTTCATGTTCACCTAAACAGTATTTTTGAAGCCCAAATCTTTAAGTATTTTAAAGAGCTTTTTCCAAATACTGTCATTGGCCCTTTTATTAACAGACTAGCAGTAGAGTCCGGCGTTGCCCGGGGATGTAACAGTAAGAGATAGATCAAGTATCGACCATCATAAAGACTGAAAAATAAAATTGACAAAGATTATTGTTTAAGGTTGATAGACACGCATGTCTTAATTAGTTTTTTTTTTTTTTTACAAATTGGTCAAACCCAAACTCAAACAAAAACATTGTTTTCAATCGTTATGAGTCTACCGATTGAATAGAATTTTATTATAAACAATTGTCTTGTAAATGGAATTTTTAAAGCATTCTGAATGTAAAAATAAAGAAAAAAGTGTGCAAGGCAATAAGAAACAAAAAAAGTGAAGTTTTGTTGAAATCAGTTGAAAAATGTAGGAAATCCGATCCCATATATAAATGAACACACACACACACACACACACAAACAACCAACCTGGGTTTTATAATAAGTATAACACGATAACTCGATATTAATAAGTATAACCCAATATGAGTTGTCCCCCTTTCATTAATGACTCTTAATCGTGTTTTCAAATTGATTTCGTGCAAAAACAATTGTGTTTTTCCAATTTTTGGCACTGTCAGAACCACCACAAGTTAATTTTACGTAGTCCTGTGAAGTTTTGTTGAAATTGGTTGAAAAATGTAGGAAATCCGATCCAATATATAAACGTACAGACACACACACACACACAATCTGCATTTTATAATAAGTAAGATATGGTCATCAGTTCATCATCCCTGTTCAACCCATGGTTGTCAATATGAACCAATTTATCTAATCTACTCAATATGTAAATTCCAATGACATTGGAAACCTCTTTTCTATCTCGTAAAATTTGGGGGATGTCAAAGCCATAATGGTGAGATTTCTTTATCCATGGTTCACCACCACAGAACATTACAGATTTTCTGCAATGGAAAATAACATCTACATGTTCAGATTTAATGTTAATGAATTGTTTGGCATAATCCAATGCTTCCATCAGGACTTTCTCAGTAATGGAATGATAAAAATCGTAAATGTTGTATTTAATGAAGACCAAGTTATTTTTATTTTTAATATTATTGAACCAGGTGATACACTCATTACTGTCTTGACTGACCTGTGTGGCTAACCTTAGTGAATCACAGATATTAGTGGGGGTCAATTGCCCTTACTAATTTATATTAGACACACAAAATAACAACAAGATAAAACAAGAAAATTCAGACAAGAGAAATTGTATAAATAAATAGATTTTTATATAACTGATATGTCCTGGAAAGGGATATATTTAATCGAAGTAGCTAAGTGGGTTTGGCTACTGTAACCAAATAATACACGGTAGCTGTAATCGACTGGTACTCATCATAGTCGCAGGTAATAAGTGTAGACCAACAGAATAGCCAATGGCATAGTCCAATGGGCGTCGTCATAGACTTAAACTCTGTCATACCTACACGTCCGTCTGTATTTATGATGGACACCAGCCAATCATATTCCAGTGAGGGGGAACACAAGTTTATGCATATTCCATTATATCAATAACAAATGTAAAAAACAGTAGTTATGAGTTTTGTTTAAAATGGTGAAATAAACTTGTCTTTTAGATTTTTGTGTGAGGTAATGTTCCAGTTTGATAGACTACAAGTTGTAGGGTAATTTTTGTGAATTTGGAAAACTTCAGTTCAATGTAACATTGTTTGTATTCAAAATAAACAGTTGAAAGTTTATGGAAAAAGTGTGTGTGTATGTGACTTACATTGCGTTTGACGTTAAAGTGTCTGCTACTTCGTTGTGTGCCAACATGAGTTTAGTTTGCATTGAATGAAGGAAATAGGTTATGTGGTTATATTAAAAAGGATTTTTAACTTATAGCCCAGACTTCAGTTAAATGTTATTTTATGATGAGTGTTATCATGTAGCATGTATTTTTATCGGCTGATTTTTCCCCACTCTCTATCTCTTGATTTTTTGTTGTTTATATAAGCAATATAAGTCACATGATAGGCTCAAGAAAATGTTTTAAAATTTTGGTGTACTGTACTTTTGATTAGATCAAATGGATGTAGTAGATGACAAGCCATGTGATATTTTTGAACCAATCAAATTAGATTAGTTGTGTAATTTAATTTTTTATGTTTTGTTTAATTTTTGAAGTTTTGAGAATGGTATAGGGTCTGGATCCTATATATTCTGGATAATGACTCAGATGATAACCCTGAGCTCTGTCTTATCAGGGCTTATTGAATATATATTTTTGGTTTTGTCCCCCATTATTAGTATTTTCTTAGTCTTTTTAATCTGCTCCACTTTCACTGATATTTCTTTTTGGAAGCAGCTTTTCATACATTGAAATTGCAGGTTGTCCATGACACCTAAAAGATCTTTTTCAAAACTGGACAACTCCTCTACAGTTAGGCTGGGTATCTTCTAGTTGCAAGGCAGTAATGAGTGCATTACCTGGTTCAATAATATAATAAAAATAAAAATAACTTGGTCTTCATTAAATACAACATTTGTGATTTTTATCCTTCCATTATTAACAAACATAATTCAGCTTTCTATTATAGTATATATATATATATATATATATATATATATATATATATATATATATATATATATATATATAATAGCTGGCCACTCATATTCGAGGATACCTGTTTACTAGGACAGCTAGCTGATCCCTATTACATACTCTCACACAGGCACATTTGTGTTTCTTTAACACCCACAGAGCCAACCTGTGGTTTATACTGCAACTATGCTGAGCAGACCTTAGTTACAGTTTCTGGGAGAGAGTGTGTTATCTAGAATGATAACACCAGCACACTCAAACCCTCGGTCATGATGATGTGTGACATTGTGTTTGCACAGCTATCGATGGCCCAAAGTTTTCTGCCTACCCAATTTCACTCACAAGGCTTGGGTCAACCTCTGGTATGGCTTGCTTGCATGTTTCAAAGGTACCACATGCTGGTATCATCCCCACTCCAGACCGATAAAATCAGGAAGTCTCCTTCCTGACAAATCAACCATGGTGAGATTCAAACCTGGGTCTCATGGTCAGAAAGCGAACGTTCTAACCACTCAAGCATACACTTATATATATATACACATATATATATATATGTATATATGTAAGCAAATATATGGATATAGATCCAACAGTATGAAGAAAAATATATATGGAAAAAACAAACAAAAATCATAATATGCAATTATGCTGTTTTAATGTTAATATAATGTCAATGTCGGACGTTTCGGTCTAGTAGACCATCTTCAGGACATATTCCTAAAACATAATTAACATTAGACTATATTTAATTCAGCATGAAAAGATGATGAACATAAGAGTAAGACTAATCAAAACAACATCACCTACGTGACGCCGACGTGATCATATGGAAACGGAACGCTGATCTTGAAAAATTTCAGTTGTCTGATTTGATTAGTCTTACTCTTCAGAAATAAAGAAAATGTGTCTTCAGGCCCTTATTAAGTAAACAACCATGTAGTATGTTGCTGTCTAGCCCACTCAGCCACAGTAAACTCTCAAAGAATATATGCATTTGTGTAGACATCCCTGTTTTTTTAACAGTGTAAATTTGCATCTACTAGCCTGAGTATTAATAAAGATGTGCCCTCCTGCAAGTTTCAATCTGTGTTATACTTATTAAGGAAATTACCATCTTGCTCAGTGTGCTTTAGCCTTCTCAGCTATGGCAATCTTTCTGGGCAGTGAAATTATTTTTATCTCTATAGTTAACTTTACTGTTGCATGTAAGAAAGAATTCTACTTTTTAAATTGTTAGAAGTAAAAATAAATAACAAAGAAAACTAAAATGACACATACCATTAAAAATGTCAGCAGTATTTAAATAATTTAAATTTGACTCTTTTTTTTTTTTTTTTTGATATTTACAATGGTATTCATCCTGTAAAAAGCCCAGGGGCCACTCAAAGTTGAGGGTTACAGAGTAAGAGGCACAGTTTATACAGATATGAGTGGAAGACAATGGTTAACCATAGACTTGAACAGGTTAAGATGGCAGTGGTTGGGGAAGCACCCTCTTGATTGTTCAGCAAGTGAGTGGTTAGGGAGAAGAAGCTGTTCAAGTGGAACATATCTCACCAGAAGAATATGAAGGGAATGAGGGTGATTCACTACAATGTGTGTGCTTGTCTCTTTTTTTTATCTGTTTGATTAACTGTTGTCACATGCAAGAAAGAATTAAGCTTTTTAAATCATTAAAAATAAAAAAATTATCGAAAGGAATCAAAACAGAAAAATCACAGAAAATAATTAAGCAACTTTGACATTAAATTTCTTATGTCAATGTCTGAATATTCTATGATGTAATTAAATCTATTGTCACCTGTAAGAAAGAATTCATATTTTAAAATTGTTAAAAGTAAAAATATCCAAAGCAAGTTAACATGGCACATAATGTCAAAAAATCACAATACTTAAATAATTTTACAAATGCATTGGTAATATTTTTTTTAAATTATTTATGATTTTTATCCATACAATTAACTTAAAGAAAAACAAATCCGGTTCATTGTACAGGAAGGAGATTATAATTAAATAATCTGCACTGAAATGATGCTTTTTCTTTCTGACAATTTATACAATAACAAGAAAACAGAATTATTTAGGATTTTTATCTATGTAATTAAATTTATTGTTGCATGTGTTATACTCGACTGCAATTAGATCTCTTTCTGATTTACATCTCAGCTGGATGAGAACGCTAAGAAATCAAAATGAAAAAAGTTGTTTTCTGTACAGAGGATCCAAGCATCACATTCAGTCCACAAAACAAATCCCCACAATAAAATACAATAGCTAATTACAAACATTTTCCCCACACTCAAAAAAAAAAAGATGTCCTTCAGGTCCCCTAGATTTGATTAAAAGAAAGCCCCTCATAAGCAAGTGGCACAGTAGCTAAGCTGAGACATACCAGTGTGCTGTCACCGTCAATGGCATGATTGCTTCTTTCGTTACAACTGTGACCTCACTCAAGCTTCATTAATTTCACCTAACTTTTCACATGCAGCTGACAGGCCAGATACAATGATTTCTAACACCTTGACAACTTCACCATCCAGCTCCTGGCCTCTCTCATCATCACCATTGTGACCCCATTTTGTTGATCAGCCATTGGACAAGAATCCAATAGGCATTCCACTCAATAAAACTTCACTATCCACTCCAGGCCTCTCTCATCACCACCACTGAGACCCATGCCAACCCGTCAATGCATCTTACCAGGCAGTTCGATTCCAACATTTCAGCATCACAGGACCTCCAGCTCATCAAAAACCTCACATATGTTGATTTCAACCCTGAGCATGCCACCATCAATGACACTACACTTGGCTTCATTAATCCACAGGTGTTCCCCAAGGCTCCATCCTTAGCCCCACTCTATTCCTTATTTTCATCAACGACCTTCCTGACGCCATAGATTCCCAAGTTGGCATCTACGCAGACGACACTACAATTTACTCCTGCCTCAAAAACAAATCTAGTGTCGCTGACAAAACTAACCTGGCTGTGCGTCTTGAAATGGACCTCTAATCGGTTGTTAATTGGGGCGAGAAGTGGCTGGTCAACTTTAACGCCTCAAAAACTAAACTACTCCCTATTAATCCCCATAGAGATCCTTCCCTGCTCCCCATTAGAATGTCTGATAGTCAACTTCTTGAGAGCAACTCCCTGCGTCTGCTCGGTCTCACATTGACTCCTGACCTGAGATGGAACAAATACATTGAATCAATTGCTTCTTCCACTGCGAGGAAAGTTGGCTCTCTGTGCCGCGCCAGGAAATTTTTCCCCCCAGAATCGTTACTTCAAATATACAAATCAACCATTCGCCCTTGCATGGAGTATTGCTGCCATATATGGTCTGGGGCACCTTCTGTTTACCTCAGAGTTCTTGACAAGATCCAGAGATGGATATGTAATATAATTGACCCTGATCTGGCGTCTCGTCTACAGTCACTCTCTCACGGATGCGCCATCGCCTCTCTGTCTTTTCTACAAATACTTTCATGGTAATTGCTCCGATTGTTCCCAGACTCCAAGAATTCAAGCGCCCTACGAGGCTGGCATCCCGCTCCCACCCCTACACAGTAGAAACTTTTAAATGTAGCCATCTCTTCTACTCCAATAGCTTCATACCTTGCACCTCTCACCTGTGGAACACCCTTCCCAATTACTGTTTCCCTGGGAGCTATAATCTCCAACTATTCAAATGTAATGTCAATCGACATCTCCAGTTACCTTGATCTATCCACTATCCCTTTCCTCATCCTTTCTTCTATCACTCCCATCTGCTCTCGCTCCAAATCTTCTGCAACCCCCTGCATCCTAGTGGCTTCACGCCTTGCTCGGGGTGTAATGCTTAAAAAAAAAAAAAAAAATTAAGGAACAACATATTAACAATTTTTGTTAACTTTTCCAACAACTATGTATATATTCTCCACAGCTGATCAATATACATTGTTGAAACTTTAGTCCTTGTTTATTTCTTTGGTTTACAACCAGACACTTGTTATAACGTATGTAACAAATAATTCGGGCTTTTAAATTGTTAAAAGTAAAAATATCTCCCCAAAATGTTAATATATGTGATGAAGCAGATAGGTTTTTAATTTAATGAGTCCCCAGAACCCACAGGTGATGATTTGGGTGCATCTCTGGGAAATTCAATGGATCCCAACTAAAGTTTCTTAATAAATTTTTGTGCTAAACTGCAGGAATAAAGACTAATTTTTTTTTTACCATCATCACAAAAAAACAATATTAATCATGTCAAATCACTTAAATTGACAGGAAAACTTTTTTTTTAATTAAATTAATAAATTCAAAACAAAAACAGTCTTTAAATTTAATCACAGTTCAATTAAAAACTATATATTTTGAGAATTATAACAGAACAAAGTTTTTAAACTGACAGAACAAAAGTTGTTTTTTTATTTTGTTTCAATTGAATCAATAAATTTAAAACAAAGACACTATTTCAAGCAATGGTTGGCAAACTTCAGTGAGTTCAGGTATATCAAATAAATTTATAAAAAGAAAAACTAAGTAAGGAAGAGTCTGACAAGGTGACATTGATGTTTATTTCATGCCACCCAATGAAAGAAAGGAAAGAGTAAGTGAAAGAAAGAAATGAAGAACTAGTAAAAAGTATTTGAAAGAATATCATTTATCATAGGAAACTTTAGTTGTGTCACTTGGACACACAAATAGGAAACTTACTGTGCATCCTTTAAGATTTTTATGCATCTGAGATGAAGGACACATATCTATCAGCATTATCTTTATATGCTCCTTTAAAATATGACAGCAATTTTTAAGTTAAGATTCAGAAATTAACTAAATGCTATATTCACTGTAGGTACACCTCAAAAGAAGGACAATGGTTAGTGGACTAGTCTTGTAAAACATTATAAGGTTAGAACTTCAATCCTCACTGAGTGCCTCATATTCATGGTCTGGCAATCAGACTGTTAAACATAGGAAAGTACTTGTATAAAATTACATTTGACATTATCTGAACTTTCAGAATACATTTTTGGTAATTTTTCATTTTATGTATGTAAAATAAGAAGTAGGTTTTATATTGAAAAATTTATATATTATCTGTGTGCTATGGTATCAAGAAACATTTTTTAAAACTCAACTGAAAAAAAAATGGTTTTTCACTGGATATTTTTTAACACCCCATACTTTATTTACACTATTTGT
Organism: Acanthosepion pharaonis; assembly: GCA_903632075.3. NCBI lineage: Eukaryota > Metazoa > Mollusca > Cephalopoda > Sepiida > Sepiidae > Acanthosepion > Acanthosepion pharaonis. The sequence continues at coordinate 2,671,407 of CAHIKZ030000446.1, read as the reverse complement.
ATTCGGACTGTTGTCCTCATCTTTGTTGTTGTTATCACAACGTTTCAGTCATTGTGCTCCCCGGTCTTCATCAGGTGGATACAATTTGGTGAGCTCAGTCACTTAGTTGGGTTGCATATACATGGACTCAGTGGAAACAAGGCGAGCAATAACTAAAAATAAAAGCAGAGCGAGCAATAGTAAAAATAAAAACTAGACAAGATATCCCTAGACATGGGCAGTGGAATGAGAAGGATCTACCTCTGTAAACTTAATAAAGTGTTGTTTGGAATTCACTGTAGGTTGCCCAGATCAATATGCATCTATGGAAGCCCAGAGGCCACAATATCTGAAACATAATAACAACAACAAAGATGTGGACAATAGTATAAATAATGCTAACTTGTCAACTCAGATATTTCATATTTTTCCTTCGGAAAATTTTAGCTTTTTGCAGGAATATTTTTTGTGTGAATATTTTTTTAAAATTTATTTCATTATGCAAGCCAGTTTGTTGCAATCAAATGACAATGCTTGGAACATTTTCACACAATACATGTTTTATAAAGTTACCAACAAAGAGTAAGTCGCCTCCCATGTTAACAAAATAAATTTTTTAAAATTCAAGACCAAAAAAATAAAAAGTACTTATAATGATGCCATATTTTAAAAGCAAGTAGCTACTCCTATCACTTTAGTCTCAAATTATAACAAACAGAAGAAAAGAATAAGACAGATAAAAAAAAAAATAAAAAAGGCAAAAAAATATTATCAAAGATATCAATTGCTTTGGATCCAGCTATAAAATGTCTATCTTCAGATAAGTGAGTACTTTTGTTACTATTTTAGACTCCAGATATCCACACATTTATCATTGCAGAAATTTTATTATTTATTTTTTCCTTTGTATATTGGATAAGAAAAAAATTCCTTTTTTATATCCTATATCAAACTGTGAATCTTGTATAATAATATTTTATTGGTCTATGAAAAAAATATTATTGATATTTGGAACTTGTTCTTGGCATAAAAATCCTCGCTGTAAAACCTTATTGTTGCAAGGAGGTCCAATCAAATCTTACATTCTGATAATAATATATACATATACATACAGTGTATACATTAAAAAGAAATAAATAGTCATAAATTACGTCAGATTTTATTATGCAAATCAATTTTTTCACAATAAAAATGGTATTAACCAACCAATATTGGTAAACATTACAATTTACTGATCTTCATTAGGTATTCTTCACTCTCAGAGTTGGAAATACTAACAAGTATATGCAAATTTTCATACTGCCCTCTCCAGATTTTAGCTGGCACATGCTGATTGAGTCACACCTCCAAACTCTGATTAGTTTTGCCAATGAATTCAATTTTGCACTGAGATTTAAAATTGTATATCACCAAACTAGCATCAGTGGAGGTAAGCAGGACATCTTTACAAATGGATTTTAAGTTAACCCTGTGCAAACCTCACCAACCTAAGGAATTTTCAAATAGATGGTAAATGTTTATATACCATACATACATCTATTTGCTATTAAGCTCCATAGAAAGCCATATTAGTTCTGGGTATGATGATAAACTACAACTTGCAGCAAGGTCTCTGATCAGGAGATTCAAGGTTTGGGGGGCATGGAACCACCCCTTAATTGATGTTTTTTCTATGTTCACCCTCACCTGGGGTGGCTGCATCTGCTAGGGTCTCAGCTATGGGCAAATAGTGATACCTTCCCCCAAACAAAACTTTATGAAAGTATAAAAATAAATTTTTATAGTAAAAATACCAGCAATATATTTTATATAAAAAATTTATAGTAAAATGACCAGTAATACATTTTATCTGTAGTTGAAGGCATAAAATTGTGTTTAAAATATTTAGAGGTTGATATACCACTAAACAAAATCAACCAACCAACAATATGTATTTATAATAAAATGACAAACAAGACATTTTATCTGTAGTTGAAGGCAAACAATTGTGTCCACAATATATTTAGTTGAAGGCATAAAATTGTGTTAAAAATATTTAGATTTTAATATTAAATAACCCATAGAGCTTGATATGCCACTAAACAAAATCAACCAAGCAACAATACATATTTATAATAAAGTTGCCAACAAGACATTTTATCTTGCATTCAAAATATATTTAGTTGAGGGCATAAAATTATGTTCAAAATATTTAGATTTCAGCATTAAATAACCCATAGATGTTTATATGCCAGTAAACAAAATAAAAAAAAATCCATAGGAAATTTGCATATGCTTATCAATACTTCTGGTTCTACAATTGTGGAAAAGCTAATAAATAATCCAATTTATGCTTTGTCTTTTGTCAGAGATTTTTTCTCAATTGTCAGTAGGGCATATTGAGACATCCACTATAGATTTATCTCTTAAAGAATTCATGTGAAATTTAGTGATTTTATTAGAAATATTTACAATAATTTATTTAGTAGCGTGAGATTTTATTATCCAATTTAAGGTTAATATAGTTATTGATATTTATTTTTTTTAATTTCAGATATATAAAGACTTTCATGGGTCTTAAAAAATATATAACTTCAAAAGAGAAACAAGCAATTTTAAATTTATTTAGTGACAGAAGACAAGATTGAAAACTGAAAAACATGAGCAGATATCACAAAACAGTCTGAAAAGAAATTAACAAGAAAAAAAAATTGTACAAAATGATTTGAGGAAAATTTAAAGCGTAAAAAGCAAGAAAAGAGAATTGACCAACAAGAAAATATTTGAAGAAGCGGGTGTTTTGAATGGAAACAATCATCAAAATGTATTAATTGTATTGGCAATATCGCCTGCTTCCTTATAAGGAAACATTTATCACATAGCCAATACAACTTTCAGCCAAAATTTATAAAATCTTTCTCTTTAAACAACATTTCAGGAAATAGGTTTCTCAAATTGTTATCACTTTTTCTAGTATTGATAGGGTTTCCTTCCTAAACTTGAAGTAGTGTGGAATGTCAACATCTTTGTTAACTATACTGACTCTTGTGCTCCTACCTAGGATTGAACTCACCTTGGTTAACAAATTTCTGAAGGTACTGGACTCCTCCACTAGCTCCTCCTCCTCCTCCTCAGCTTAATGGATTTGTTCTATGTAGTGGTAGTAGCTTGTCTCCCTTCCTGCCAAAGGGGATTTAAACTTTAGGCATTATTTAAGTTTATTGAAATTTCTCCTTAGTGAGCATTCTTCTGGGGAAGGAACATTTTCTAGTTGTCTTTTTCAGACCATTTCAAGTCTTTCCACACACTGGATGTGTTTTTGTCACATTACTGAATATATATATATACTTTTTTTTTCCCATAAAGAACCGTTAAGTTTGTCTTTAATTTTTCTTATATTTTTGTTTTTCACTGACTATTTTGTGAGAGGTTTTGAATTTTCTTTTTCCTCTCATTTTTCTCCCTCCTTAACACTAAGTAGTATTTTTTAATTTTTGTTTCTAGTGTAATTTTAAAAAATTTTACTACTCATTTGATTTATCTTTCTTTTTCTTGTGAATTGTTTAAATTTTAATTTCTTCTTTATTTCTTAATACCATTGTAAGCTAAAGTTCTTTTTTTGTTGTTGTATAATTTTTTGCATTTTTTGCTTAATCTTTCTCATATTACTTTATGTATCTTGTTCATCACTTTTATTTTATGACTCCTGTTTTTTCTTTAACCCCCACCCAGCTTTTATTTGCATTTAATTATTGTTTAATTTCTTTTGGTTTAATCTTTTACATGTTACTTTGTCCATTTTGTATTGTTAATTTTGCAAACCTCTTATTTCTGTGTTACATCGGCCATTTTGTTTGATAAGCAAAAAATTTTATTTTTTACACATGCCTACACTTTAATTTTCCCTTTGTAGTATTTTTTCATAATTTGTTTTATTTTGCTGTTCTAATTTTAGAAAAAACAAACTATTTTATGCTGTTTTATTTGTGTCATTTGAGTAAATTTATCCTTTTTAGTTTACCTTTTTCATTTGTCCTTTTTTGTTTTCATTTCTACATTGTTAAATTTGTTTTTTTTATCCTTTTCATTATATAAGGACTTTGTTTAATTTGTATATTTTTCAGTTAACTTTTAAATGTTCAAGTCAGCCTTTTTGTTACACTAGCTTACATTGATTTATTTTATTTTTCATTTGTCTTGTTAAATTTGTATTTGTGAATCTGTTTATTACTTTTTGTTTTTTTCTTTATTTCTGTAGTTTAATTTTCTTTTTAAAATTCCCATTTTTTTGTTGAAAAGAAAAACGTAATTTAAAAAAGTAACTGAAATGGCCGACAAATGTTGATCAATTAAAAAAGACCTGTTTGGGTGAAAGAAGACCTGCCCCCTAAAAACACCAGACCTCGGTCAACAGTAACTACAGAGAATGTAGACATTATAAAAAATAATGAAGACCAATTTGATACAAGAAAAAGTAAACCAAACTCAAGACAAAGAAAAAGGGTTGCTTAGATGAACAACAAAAGCATTAATAACAAAAATGACAATGCATCAGTTGAGGATTCACCTTTATGCTGAAAGTCCCCACCAAAATGCATTATCAACATGACAGAGTTCCTCGAAAGAGCCAAGAACTACACACATTTTATCAAAGAAGATGAGCTCATGGTAGATCCCGATGACTTATAGAAAGTTGAAAAAAGGATTGTGTCAGTCTATGTGGTCGAAAAGCATTTGCTCAAAATTTTTCGTTACACAAAGGACATTTATAAAATCAGTGACATCACTAGGGGTTAAACCCCAAAGAGTCGTAAGAGGCAAGGGATGCTTCCTATGGGGCATACTGTTGCCCTTACCTGCTGACTGTCTAAAAGCATTGAGTTACAATCTGAATACGAAAGAACTGAATATGAGGGCAGGCAAAGGACCAAGGTTTCGGTATTCAAGGTCCCTTGTCAATTCTTAGGGGAAAACTTGGCTGCTTATCTTGTTCAATTTGTACAGATACTCAGTGCTACGTCCAACAATCTGAATAGAGGATGGAGCTTCAAGATTATGTTAGATCACAAAGCCTTCATCTCCATTCCCAACTGTCTGAATGTAGAGGGCCAGAAAATGCTGGTCATTGCCACAGACCATAAACCAACATGCTGAAAATGTGGAGAAACCTCTTTTAACATCTCTAAGTCAGAGAAATTGATAAGATCTAAACCTCTTCATAATATCTGGGAAGATGTGTGCCGAGTGTCATCAGAACAGGCACAAAACACATAACTCAATCTAGAATGATTAAAAATGATTTTAAACCTAAAAGAAATAAATGAAAAAAGCATCGAAGCCCCTGAAAACTTTCCAAAAGCAACCAGATCAAGGATCACAGAAAATTTGGGGAACACTACAAGAGGCGAATGATGCCTTGTCAACTTTGCCACTATTGATGATGATGATGTAAAAAAAAAAATGAAATCAATATTGTTCCAGGAAATTCCCACTTTTTATACACCCCTCTATTTATAGAGCATTAAAATTAACGTTCTTCTGGGACATTGGTGGCCTGAATCTTGAATGCACCATCAAGAATTAAATGGGTCAAAGCTGTTGGTGTGATGTTCAATGCAAATTCCCAAACTTAATTGGACCGATCATGTCTCTCTGATTGGCTAGTGTGAATCCCCAGGCCCTGAGGTCAGAATCTGGGTTTGTGTAAACTCAGATAAGCCTAAGGTTAAGATGGCTAGCTACTGGAAATTGAATGGGGGCTGTAATTGGGAATATGTGATGGGATAAATTCAAATCCAAAATGTTGTCATGACAATTAAATCCCATGATAGTGGGGAAGTAGCCTTAGTTAGGGCAGAATTGAACTTCTTGCTTCTCAAGAATGATCAAGCTCTGGTAGTTAGGGTTAGATTAAAAAGAATGTTTTCCAAGGCAACAAATATAGCCGCTGAATTGTGTCTAGAGGAAGTTAGAAATGCATCTAATAGACATGTCGTGGGCTTTATACTCTGCCTAATAAGTGGATAGTGACAACAAATGCAAGCATATGTGAGGCTTTTTATGTTTACTTTCAGGATCTTTTCACCAGGGAGCCCAGATGAATATTGCTCAGTTTGACCCTTATTTCACCAATTTTCCCCACCTTGAGAGTGCAATGGTCCTATCACAGAATCAGAAATCTGGGAAGTGCTGAAGCTGGGTGGTCAGGACAAAACTCAGGGATCTTAGCCAGCCATTTGCAGGCAGTCCTCTTTAGTCTGATTGGCTCTGAGCAAACTTGTGGTGCAAAGGGCAGGACTATTCCGGACAACCTTCATTTGGTATGCTTGATCATCAAGCAAGTGGACAGTGAAACTCTGCTGATCAATTTAGATCAGCCTAATGCATTTGATAGGATTGCCCATCAATTTCCTGAGGCTGTTCTTTCCACTGCCAGTTTTGGGCCATATTTTCACACCTGAATCCGATTTTTGTATATATCACCCGGTGCACTGGTGGAAGTGAATTGGATTCAATCAGAGCCTCATATTGTCTTGCTCTATTCATCAAGGTTGTCCACTTTTGACTTTGCTGTATGTTCTTGTGTTGGTGCTTTTACTTCACAAGTGAAAGATGAATCTGGTCCTGTGTGGAATTACCTGGTGCTAACACATTGGCCAGGTACTCCGTCTATGCTGACAATGTTTCAGTTCTTGTGTTGAGCAGAGCTGAGATTGACGAAGTTGACAAAGAGATCAGAGGGTATGAGACAATGACAGGGGTCAATATCAACTGCGTTACATCTGTTGTGTGTGTGGAAGGGAGTTTTTCTTCCTGGGTCTTTTCTCTGGATGGACGGGCCAGTCAAGATACTCAGTCAAGAACATGACTTGAATTTTCAGGTTAATTTTTTGGTTTTGTAGCAGCTTGAGGTGTTGAGTGAAACTACCACTAGTACAGTCTATTCTAACTTTGTTATGACTGATCCATACACCATGTGTAATATGCTGGACTATTAAGGAGACTATAAAAGGCAACATTACATAATGCAATTAATATGTTCAAGTCTTCTGAAGATTTCTGAGGTGCTTTAATTTTAGCTTGAAAGACTATAAAAATTCACTAAGTTTGTAATGTCTGTCATTATCTCATTCAAGGTATCTTTCCGTGCAAGAAGAAAAGAGACTTGAGAAAAAAAAAAAAAAAACTAACAGCCCTAAACACCCCACAGAAGGCTCTGATGCTGATATTTTTCTTTTTTATCAGTGTTCACTTTGTCCAAGGCCCAAGAGCCACTCGAGGTAGAGAAGTTTGTTGTGCGAGTAGTAATAGTATGAGATCAGAGGTGCAATTTTACAAGGATATGTGGTAAAGATAACAGTTAATCCTAGACTTGAAGAGGTTAAGATTGTAGCTGTCAGGAAAGCATCTTTTTGAGAGCCAGTTCCGCAAAATACTTATTCATGGAAAGAAGCAGTTTGAGTGGAACATAATTCTCACTAATGGAATATGAAAGGAATAAGGGTTGTCACAATCTGACAACACATTGGCAACCCACCTCTAGCATGACCAACATGTACAAGGCATTCTCTTGCAGTTGTCACCAAAGCCCCGTACCATAAAACAGTCCTACCAACCAATGAGATCAACCTACCTCCATGAGCTCAATCAACCAGCACATGCACCAACCATATCCTGTAACTCAGCCAGGTCAGCAGAAAAAATATCTCAACTCCTAGCTTTTCTCATAACCCTGATTGACATCCTGACAATGGGCCTCTGAAATGGAACATTTCACCTTGCTCTGACTTATCTGTACGATACTCTATATACTGACAATAAACATTATTCAAAAATCTAATCCTAGTTATTCCTTTCTCTCCCAACCAAATACTTATAACAACTTTTTGAACATTATCAGTACATTTCACTAATATCATGTGAATATCATTAACTGTGATGATTTTGAACCATGATATAAATTTTTCATACCTTTACATCTTTAATGTGCATTTCATAAATTATCAGGTCATCCCATAAGTTCTGTCCAAATTTTGAATAAAGAAAACAAGTGGCCAAATGTTAAATTTAATTACAGATTCAATCAACAATGTATTTTCCCTGATTATCTATGACTTCCTTCCATCTATTAACAAGCTTACTAATTCCATTACTGTAAAATTCTTTTGGCTTTGATTCGAAGAACTCACAAATGTCAGTTTTAACCTCTTCCTATGTTACAAAAGCTCTTTCTTCCAAATGATTCTGTAACCTATGAAACAAATGGTAGTCTGAAGGAGCAAGATCGGGAGAATAAGGTGGTTGAATTATTTTCTACCAACCAAGTTCTTCGATGCTTTGTGACGTGATTCTTGTTGTATGAGGTCATGCATTGTCCTGATGAAACATCACCCCTTTTTGATTCACTAGAGCAGGTCTTTTTTTCCTCAAAGCTTGGTTCAAACACTCTAATTGCTGACAATATATTTGAGCATTAATTGTTGCATTAGGTGGTAAGAATTCAAAGTGGATTATTCCTTGGCAATCCTACCAGATTGAAAGAAGAACCTTTTGCCCATGAAGTTCCCTTCTCGGCTGTGGCTGGGGTCATTCCCCTTTACCAAGCCACTGTCTATTACACTTAACATTTCAATAAAAAGATCCATTTTTCGTCGCCAGTAACAAGTCTATCCAAAAAAGGTGAAACAAGTTGGTGAGAATGGAGAGAAGAGCAGATGTCAACTCGGGATTTGAGGTTGTTTTCAGACAATACATGAGGCACCCATTTTCCAAGTTTAGGAACTTTTCCAAGTTGTTGAAGATGACGATGAACAGTTCTATGGTTTGAACTGAGAACCACTGCCAATTCCTCAACTGATAAGGCAGGATTTTCTTAAAGGGCTGCTTCAAGAAGCTTTTCATCAAACTCAACTCGATGTCCGGTTTGATCTTCATCTTCAAGGGTGAAATCTCCACCTCTGAATTTTGCAAACCATCTTCTGCAAGTTCTTTCATTCACACATTCCTCTCCATAAACTGAGTGAATGTTTCTAGCCGCTTTGGCTGCTGAGTTTCCTTTCTTGAACTCATAAAGCATTATGTGCCTCAAATGATTCTTGGGTACTTCCGTGTTAGCAGGGTTTTAATCAAACAAAATTTAATTTTATTGTTCTTTGAAATAAAATTTGATCAGTTTAAATGCATCTAAACATAAAAATAATGTTCAGCTCCATTAGACATTATAAAATACTCTTTAAATTTCACTCATTTTAACAAAAAGTTAAAATCCGGACAGAACTTATGGGATGACCTGATATATTGGGTATATTTGGGTAAGAGTTTAAAATATATTTCATGAATAAAATGTTAAAACAATATGACAACAAAACTGACACATGAAGATATGATTCTTTAAAAAAATAATGACAAGATGAAACTGCTGTGTGGGAGAATATTTCCCTTCAAGTTTGGACTCTGCTGTTGGACATAAAAATACTCCTACATCAAGAGGAGTAGCACTAGCAGCAGTAGCTTTTGCTGAAAACAGTCATTCATGGCTAAACATTCTCATCCCTCATTTGTTTCTATTCTACATTATGTTTCCCTGTACCAAAAGGTAATAAACTTGTTGTTAAGTCAATTCTGGTTTTCTACTGTTGTTTTGATAACTTTGTTACATCACTAACATCTTGCAAAAGACAATGAATAAATATAGTCACAATATTATCAGCAAAAGATCTTTGATAATGACTTAGGTAAAATTAATCAGTCATTTGGCAGTTATATTAAATTTTTTATTAGAAAACTGGAAAAGTTTCAAAATATAAATAAAATATTTCCTAACAAAAGAATTTTCATTGATCTATAAGTAAATTTGCATTAATACTATATACATATATTATTATTATTGTTACTATGTACCTTATATTCAGTGGATACAAATGTTTGAGTCGACATGTTTGTTTTTAAACAGCCTACATATATATATATATATATATATATATATATGGTAAAAATACAGTTTTAAGGCATGCTATATTTAGGGTGTAAAGTGCTCAATATCAGGAATAGAGCATATGCAAATATAAAAATGGACATTGATGACAACACCCAGCAGCACTCATGAGGCTTGACAATTGTGTTTAAGCATGAAACAGACTGTCACCACTGGGTGTTGACTTCAATGTCCACTAATATATATATATATATATATATATATATATATATATATATATATTATTTATTCCTATTCCATCTCATCTTTCATTATTCGTACTCTATTTTAATTCTTATTCTGCCTTCTTTTTGATTCTTCTTATTCCATCTTATTCTCAATTATTCTCATTCCATCTTATTCTCAATTATTCTTATTCCATCTTATTCTCAATTATTCTTATTCCATCTTATTCTCAATTATTCTTATTCCATCTTATTCTCAATTATTCTCATTCCATCTTATTCTCAATTATTCTTATTCCATCTTATTCTTAGTTCTAATTCCATCTTATCATTGATTCTTCATATTCTGTCTTATTCTTGATGCTTTTTATTCTGTCTTATTTTTTATTCTTCTCCTTTCATCGTTATCTTGATGCTTCCTCTTCAGTCGTAATCTTGATGCTTTTTATTCTGCCTCATTCTTAACACTTATTATTGCCATACTTGATACTTCAACTGCTCAGGTAAAATGTTGCAAAATTGGAAATAAATGTTCCTCTCCCTACAGAACTGATCTGACTGTGTTCTTTTTCTTCTGCATTGTGCTTTAAAAGACTTTCAGCTAATCATAACTACCGGTAACAGAAGTTATGTACTTATTTATTAAATTTCCTTGTAATTGGTTTTCGTTCCAAGAATTTACACAATGTTTCAGCTCAGATTATTTAATTATAAGTTCTTCTCTGTACAATGGACCTGACTTGGGTTTTTTCTTCCCAACCACATTTTGGAAAAAAAATAAATGTAATTTTCTTCAAGGATCAATGATTGAAAAGACTGCCTGATGCCTTAAGCCAGACAAGTTCCAACACTCTCCTCCAGTCGAAGAACAATTCTTACACCTTGTGGGTAGACTGTAATGATTTATCTTGAAGTGACAATGATGACTAGATTCTGTTCAAAAAGGACAGTGATGAGAATGTTTAAATGGATGAAGGGTGCAAGCTTGCAAGAGCAAAGTGACAAGTTGGCAAATCAACCTGGCACTGATTAGAAAGACAAAGTTTAAGTAAGGTCAAGGCTGGGTAGAGATGGGGAAGAAAAGATGATTAATAGGTGGTGAAATAGATTTAGATACAAGCAAACAAAGAGAATATATTCCAGTTAAATCCACCTGATACCTACTTTACTCTAGTATATCTCTTTTTTTTTTCTTTATCGAATGTTTGTACATGTTTTGGGGGTCTCTGTTCTCTTCATGAGCCAAAGATTTACACTGATTTAATTTTAATTTAGATGTAGCACAAGGTTGAAAGTACAGGGTAGCCAGTGAGGATCAAACTCACTACTCAGTCATAACTGTTCTAGTGAGACAAATTTGATAACTGAAGTGCACAAAATGATTTTATAAGCATAACTTAGATGTGGCACAAGGCTTAAAGTATGGGGCACTCAGTGAGGATTAAACTCACTACTCAGTTATTAATGTTCTAATGAGACAAGCTTGCTAATAATTACACACATGATGATTTTTAAAGGATAGCTTAGGAGTGGCACAAGGCCAAGTATATGGGGTACCCAGTGAGGACTGAACTCACTACTCAGTTGTAACTGATCTAGTCAAACAAGCTTGTTAACCATTACACTCCATCAAGGTGCCCATAGCAGAGAAAACATGAAAAGAATAGAAGTTCTGAAACATGTACAAATAAAACCCATGTGATTTGTGCACCTGTGTTATTTACGCAGGTGATTTTCAGGATCAAACTTGTTAAAAAAAGCTTCTACTCATGTAAAATTTGCACCCTAAAATTGCCAATAGGGCAAAGGGGAAGAGGTTTTCAATTCTGTTGTATTTTTTCTTGGAGGCATTTTAATGTTAATAAAGCCAATGTCCAAAATTGGTATAAACAGTATGACAAACTTTAAAACTGTGCCTAGTAACGAATGTGCCTGTAGGAATAAATCTGCAAAATTCCTTGAGTTAGAGACTGAACTTTATCATTGGCTTTGTGACAAACGTGATGAGAGTTTTGGTATACCAAGATAAGATTATTTAAGTTATTTAAGACCAAATATAGTGCTTCATTAAACAGGGGCTATCATTTTATAAACCATTATGACTTGAGTGTACAACAAAGAACAACAATTGCCCAAAGACTTCCTGAAGATTACATGGAAAAGTTGGCAAACTTTCAGCGTTATATTATCAAAGTTAAAAGGAAATATAATATTTAACCATCATGCATTGTGAAGGCAGACCAGACCCCATTAACATTTGATCTGCTGTATGACACAGTAGGAACACATATTAATGAAAACTCAGTTAAAATAAGAACAACTGGAAATGAAAAGAATAGATTTATTGTGATTCATGCTTGAAAGATGGAACAAAATTTCCACTATATGTTATCTTCAAAAGAAAGACAAAATATTGATCTTTCCAAAAGACATAATCGTTAGAGTCTAAAAGAAAGGCTTGATGGCCGAATCCAGCATGAAAGAATAGCTAAGACATGTGGGAGATGATGTCTCAATACATGTAAAAGTAGTTTATTAGTTTTAGATAGTTTTAGATACCATAAGTTGAACTATGTGAAAGATCTATTAAGAAATGACAACTGTGAATCTGCTACTATTCCTGGTAGAATGACTTTGATTTTGCAGCCATGAAATGTGCTTTGCACCAAAAGTGGAACAACTGGATTAGTGGTAATAAAAATTCTTTTACTAAGGGTGGCCGTTTGAAAAATTCCAAATTAGATGAAATATGCCTATGGACTCTTGAGGCATGGAATGAACTTGACCTCAAGATAATTGTAAAATCATTTCTGAAGTGCAGCATTTCCAAACATCTTGATGGTACACAGGATGATGTTTTTTAGCAGTCCACACCTGCTACATGTGATCACGCTGATGAACAAGATAATGTAATGGATGTCTATTATCATGACATGAACACTAATGACTTTGATGCAGAAGCATTTTTTATGTTGGATGATGAGGACGAGTTCTTAGGATTTGATAAACAAGACTGACTTTAACAAGTAAACAGTGAATACTAATTTTGCCAATCTTACAGTAAAACAAGAAAAACAGTCCAGAATAAAACCATACAAGTAAAGATTATCCATATCATTACATATACCCAGTAAAGAATATTCATATCACTATGTATGTTAATAGTGCTCCATTACAATAGGTGGGAACTCCAAGCAGTGTAAAATATGGCCAGATTATGATCACGTGCAGAAGTCAGGATCATGATTATCAACATTGTAAATATTTACAAATTGGCAATACATCCTTTTCTTTACCATCGTCAACAATTTTGCCGATCTTGCAACATAACAAGAAAAACAGTCCAGAATAAAACATAAATGTCAAGATTATTCATATCATTACATTTTTTTAGTCAAGAATATCCACATTTCTCTGTATGTCAATGGTGCTTCAATGTGATAGATAGAATCTCCAAGCAATGTAAAATATGATAAGTAGCATGAACGTCATACTTCAAAAAGTAGTTAACTATTTAGTGCTTTTAGTAAATTTATACAGAAAAAGTAAGCATTATACCATCCAGCATAAAAAAGTCAACTATATTACATTTAAGGCCTTATTTTTTCTGTATAAACTTATTCTGACATTAAATGGGTCAACTTCTGGTTCGAATATGTATATTTTGTACGTCTTTTTTCAACAAGAAAATATTTTTAAAAAACCTGGAAACAATCTACTCATGTAATTTACGGCCCCACTAAAGTTTATTTTTATCTGTTTATATTTCTGAGATGAGGTATTATGTACATTATTTATATTATTCGAACTATTGTCCTCATCTTTGTCGCCATATTTATTACAATATTTCGGCCATTGTACGCTCCAGCCTTCTTCAGGTGGTTGGAATGTCGAACTGAACCCTTTATTTCGCTCACTGGGGTAGACTGTTCTAGTTCCACATACCATGTTTGATGGATGTCAGTTATCAGTTATCTCCTGTTAATTTCCCTCTGAAAGTTCTCCACTGCTTTAACCAGGTATTGAGCTCACACTTTTTGGATCTTGTCACTGTATCTAACCAACCCCTTTATCCACTGTACCATGTGTCCTTGAGGGTTAAGTTCGACATTCCAACCACCTGAAGAAAACCAGAGCGTACAATGGCTGAAACGTTGTAATAAATATGGCGACAAAGATGAGAACAATCGTCTGAATAATGTAGTTTATTTTTAGTTTTGCAAAAAAAAATATGTGTAAATTACATGGGTTTTTACAGCACCAACATTCTGTAATAAATGTTATCCTATACAGTGTGTAATAGATAAATTATCATCTAAATTACACAAAAATGGTAAAACTGACATCTTATTTTAACAGATATATTTACCAAAATTATCTTGAAATACTAATAAGTAAATTTATTCAATAAAATTTGCCATTGGCTTCAATCACTGCCTCCATACGACTTCGGAATCTCCTGCAACTCATCTGGACAGTTTCCTTGTTTAAATTGTTGAATAATGCTATAATCCTTGCCGTCAGTTCCTCTTTGGTGTTAAGAGTTTTGTTGGTCTCTCACTCAACTGCACCCCATACATAATAATCAAGAGGGTTGCAGTCTTAGGAGTTAGGTGGCAAGATGTAAGGGTTGATGTAGCTGCAGAAATTGTCTGACAGCAATGACTGGATTCTTCTGTTTGTGTGACATGGTACAGAGTCCTGCTGCCAGATGCTGCCACCATCTTAACCCAGGGTAGCACTACCTCCACAAGGCACTTGATGTAGGCTGCTATGTTGAGTCTGAGGTCCTTACCAACAAATTCAGGAGTTCATTTCTTATCAGAGTGAGTTTTCTGAGCTGCTGTCACTTCATAATCACTATTAGACTCATCCAACTCTTCAATGTCTTCAAATTGACACCCAAACACTCTGAAATGTTCATACTGGATCTTGTGATGAGAATGCCAAGCAGTACAACATGCCATATCCAAATATCCGGTGGAGTGAATTGCATCATGATGCTGTTTTTCTCACAGTTGATGCCCAACTGACCCTACTATACTGTGCAGTTGATAAAATCAAGAATGAACCACGTACACGCACAAAATTAAAAAATATAAAACAGCGACAATTTATCCATCGCACCTTGTATTTTGTGGGGTTATTGGGTTTGGAGTTTTTGATGAATGCATGAAATTATAATGTAATAAGGAAAATATTTAACATTATAGATATGGCCACTCAAAAATAAATTCAAAGCACACAATTCAACACAAAGACAAAACACTTAATTTATAAAAAAGAAAT
Organism: Acanthosepion pharaonis; assembly: GCA_903632075.3. Taxonomy (NCBI): domain Eukaryota; kingdom Metazoa; phylum Mollusca; class Cephalopoda; order Sepiida; family Sepiidae; genus Acanthosepion; species Acanthosepion pharaonis. Next base: position 2,656,002 of record CAHIKZ030000446.1, on the reverse strand, counting down.
ACAATGATATTCTGTCTGTATTTCTGAGATGAGGTATTGTAACTAATTGTGCTATTTACATTGCTCAGACTGTTGTCCTCATCTTTACTGTCATGTTCACAATGTTTTGATTGTTATATGCTCTGGCCTTCTTCCGGTGATATTTCTTTGGAATTGGAACCAAATCCTTTATTGAGTCTATGTCTTTGAATATCTCAGTTTCAGTTCTTCCCATTGATAATTCAACTCTCCAAGTTTTTATTCTCTCTACTGTGGCCAGGTATTGAACTCACAACACTTTGGGTCAAGTCACTTTTAGATCAATCAACCAAAGCTTTTATCCATATCAGAAATATGTCAATAGTTACAATGATATTTTTAAAAGTTTTTTTTGCAGTTGACGCTGCTCTAACTGTTTGTATTTTTGTTGAAAGAAAAATTATCATTATTTCTTTTAATTTTTTTTAAGTTCAATGAAACAGAGAAAGTGGAAAGCAATTAGAAGTTGGGTTTTTCTTTTTTTACATCATTTTTACATCAAAACAAGGTGATAAAGCCACTACGATGTAAGGGGTTACTGAGAATGAAGAAAATAATGAAAAACATTACTGAGGAAAAAGAAGAATAAAAAGTAAAGAATTCAAGGAGACAGAATATAATTGGTGCTACATTTAAATTTTTGAAGACTATAGTTATCAGCAAAGTAAGAAGCTGGAAGAGAGTTCCACAAGTAAATTCGAGAGAGGTAACTATTAGCATAGAACTTACAGTTAAACTAGCAATTCCAACAGTAAAATCAAGGTACCGAGCTGCCAGGCTTGTACTGCCCTTAAATTCATGAAGTTGAGATACCAAATAGGAGAACTTAACAGATCAATGACAATATTTATAGAAAAAAAAAACACTAGGAAATTACATTATATCAGTGGGAAAGGGACTAAAGCAAGAGGTGCCAGGTCAGTACTAATAACATTGCAGATTTTTCTTTGGATTTTGCCAAAAATCTCTAAATTCATAGCAGAAGCACCAGGCCAGATATGGCTGCAATATTTAATGTATAAACAATTGGTAGATTTATAAAATCACAAGATTGTGGCAAGAAAAATTGTCTAGAATGGCACAGTGAATCAATTTTCCTAACAGCAGACCTAGCAATTGATTCAATATAACCATTTTATGCCAAACTTCTTTTGATAGGTCATTCAGTAATCCCTAAATTTGTGGGTAAATTTTATGCTAACATTTGTATAAGAATGTGAACTTTGTTGTGTATAAGTTCCAATTGTTTTGACTTATTGCTATCCCTGTTTGAGCCAAGGATTGATCTCATGATTACTATGTCCTCAAAATCACAAACTAATTATTTAATCTACAAGACTAATAGTCATACAGACACAGACTCAGTGGACATATGGCATGCAATAATTGAGCAGTACTAATTGATTGATTGATGGTGTTTAACGGCCCCGCCAACCTCTTGTTACTAAATAAGAGAATGAAATGAGATATCATGAGACATGAACAGCAGAAAGGGAACAACCTAGCCCATAGTTAAATAAAGGGTCCAGTTAAAAATTCTCTGATGGTTACCTGGATCACATGACATCTGAAGAAGGTTGGAGGATACAATGGCCAAAATGTTATGATAATAACAACAAAGATGAAGATATTAGGCCAACTATCAGTCAGTTAGTTATGTGCCGTGAATGATACATGCTTAGGCAATCAGATCACGCATCTTTCGATACATGACTGACTAGGCAGATTTTTTTTCTGTAGTAGATTGCCACTTCTTTTTGTGGTAGACCAGTTGCCATCCAAGGCTATAGAACACAGTCTGTCCTCCTATTTACCCATAGCTGGGGGGAGAAGAAGGGAATTCATACCTTTTTCAAGGGTATTAGCACATAAGGGAATGTAATGAATTTGACTGGAATTCAGACTCAGCTCTCTGATTCCTCAGTCCAAGCGACTATCCATTATTAATGATAATTTCTCATCCCAGAAATACAAACAGAAATTCAGTTATGAATGGGTTAAAGCAGTGGTACTTATTTATACTATTTATATTCAGACTACTATCCTTCTTGTATTATTGTTGTTGTTATCACAACGTTTCAACCATTGTGCCCTTGGGCCTTTTTCAGGTGTATATCAATCTGGGTAACTTATAGGGAATTCTGAATTATACCCTTTATTTAATCTACAGGGATAGACTGTTCTCATTCTACAGTGTCACCAAATTCACAAACCAATACTTTAATCCACTAGTTCATTGTCTCATAGAACAATTTGCTGGAGTGAAACCTAACCTAGCCTTAAAACGTAACCTAGCTGCTGATTAGGTTGCAACTGATCCTGTGGCCATCATGTTTTGATTACTGCTGTTGCTATTTTTCATTATTTCTTTATTAGCAGCTCCCATATTGTACTTATTTCTATGCTAGGCCTACTAATGAGGTCCTCATAGTCTAGCATATGCACTGATACAGGTAATAGTTGTATGAGTGAAATTGGCTGTTACAAGGAATGTTCGGCATTCATTGATCAAACAATTATCATTACTCTCAGTTCAAATTTATAAAATCTTTTTCTTAAAACATTCAAGAAAATAGACTTTTCAAGTTCACTGTTATTGTTCATTCTACTACTGCTGAAGGCTTCCTTCCTAACCTTTTGTTTAAGGTCGTATAGAAAGCTGACATCTTGATTATATCATTATTTACACTTCTAGTTACAGGAGTTACCAATTTTTATTGTTGTTGTTGAAAATAATCTTCAAACGATATGGATTTTATTCTTTAGTAAAGATCTTTGCTTGTGATTTTGTAGTGCAAGATTATACTTGGACTGATGTGCTGAGCCCTTAAAAACTAGAAAAAGAACATGAGAAACTTTACTGGTTGTTTTCATATATGTATTCCTAGATGCCAAGCCTAGAAACCATTATGACTTCGATGGGCTGGACACATTGTCATATGCCAGATATCTTCCTACCCAAATAAATCCTCTTCTCAGAGCTCGTATCTGGCAAGAGACCACGGGGAACCCCACTGATTCAAGGATTAGCTGCAAAACACCTTGCTGAGGACAGAAATCGATCCAGTCAATTTGGAGATGGAAGCTGCAGAAAGAACAATTTGGAGAAGAGCAGGCCATGAAAAAACAATATCCTTCAAATACACCAGAAGACAAATAGAAGAGATGAAAAGAGCTCAAAAGAAAAGCCATAGCTCTCCATCTTCTGAACCCTCCTACCCTAACATGGGATGGCTGTGGACAACTCTTCAGATCTCAAATCTTCAAATCTTACATAGGCTCATTTCATACAGAAAGAAATGTTGATGAGCATCCAAAAGCTCAACAAGGAGTTCTGCCAACAATGATGATGAATCCCTAGCCAAATCTTTATCAGCATTCTGACTACCCAATATTGTGTATCCACTTTTAGTTTAACCACATTACCAACTGAGTTGATGGGTTTTAAATCATATCAACCCTTGTTGGGTTATTTACAGTCAAAATGTCATATTTTAACATATAGTGGGAAAAAAATATTTGTACATCATAAATTTTTATATTTAATATAATTAGATTTTATAAAAGAATTTTATAATCCATGCAATATTTTTATACCATGGCATAATGCTGCAATATGCAAAAAAAATCAGAAAAATTTGTTATATTAATGAAATGAAAGAAATTAAAAAATTTGAAGGCAAAAAAGTATTCTTACAACATTATAATACCTATTTAATACTTTGTAGCATATCTCTTACTCAATTCAATGGCAATTAGTCTCTTTCTGTAGCTTTTACTCAATGATTTGCAAATCTCCATTGGTATTTTACTCCATTCTTCTTTGCATATTCTCTTTAGGTCTAGGATGTTTTTCAGAGTTCTTTTATTAACTTCAATTTTTAATAAATGCCATAAATTCTCTATTGGATTCAAGTCTGAAGATTGTAATGGTTATTCCAGTGTATTGACATTATTTTCAATGTATTATAATAAGCCATTTTTTCATAGATTTAGCCGTATGTTTAGAGTCATTATCATGTTGCAAAACCCATTCATTTGGGAGTCTACGCTTTACTACTGACCCGAACAAATTAGAGTCCAAAACATCTTGGTATATTTTTGAATTCATTCTACCATCTATTATCTCTAATTTATCTGTACCATTACCAAAAAAAAACATCTGCAAACCATAATATTGCCACCACCAAATTCCATCATTAGGATTGTGTTCTTCAGTGCAAAGGCTGTGCCATCTTTACTCCAATTGTGAGCTCTTGAATTGCACCCAAATAGTTCAATTTTTGCTTCCATTGTTCATAAAACACTTTCCCAAAATGATTCAGGTTTATTCTGATACCCACAAACAAATTTTAACCAGGCATTCCTATGTTTCTTCAATAGTGGTGGAGTTTTTCTTGGAGAACATGATCTTAGTTAACTTCTACAAAGTTCATCACTTATTGTTTGCTTTGTAACAATAATACCTGATGCTTTTAATTCTTCCTCTATTTCTCTCCGAGTAGTCATTATATTTTCTTGAATTTTGCACTGAATTCTTCTCATTGATCTGGAAGAAATCTTGCACCGTGCACCAGATCTCAATTTGTACTCAACAGTTTTTACCTTTTTATACTTAGCAATAAATGAACTAATACTAGTAAATTGTATATTCAGGATATCTGCTATTTTCCCATAGCTTTTGCCTTCTTTCCAATGTTTGATGATCAATTCTTTTTGTGAATTTGATAGTTCCTTGTCTTTCCCCAGGATGATAATTATTGCATATGATTTGTGTGCGCAGATAACCTTATATAAGAAATGAATTGCAGAATGTTCACAATTGTTCTGGTAACAAGATAATTGGAACAATCTAGCAAATTATTTAAAATAACACAATTTCATTTATAACAAACTTTTCTAATTGTTTTTTGCATACTACAGCATTATGCAACAGTGTAGAAATATTGTATGGTTTTTAAGTTATTTCATAAGTTATAACTATGTTAATTATAACATTTTATGATGTACGAATATTTATTTCCCCCCACTGTATATGAGTCTAGAGTTAAACATAAGCTGTATTTATGGTTGAGTCTACAAATAAACATTGACTGTGTTCATCTCTAAATTTATAGGTAAACAATGGCTATATTTATAGTTGAATCTATAAGCAGGGCTGATGCAAACCCATCAATCAAGTTAGGCCAAGCTTGATTGGGGACCCCAGGTAGTCCTTTATGACCTTTGCTATCTTTTCAACATTTGCTTTTTTTTTTTACCTGCATTTATCTATGTTACAAATTAAACTAAGCACAACTATTAAAAGACAAAAATATCTTCATTCATTTTGACATCATTCTGTTTTTTTTCCCTCAAATCTGTGAATTTGTTTTGCTCATGCTAAGTCTCGTAAAAACACTATATAAAATCCACTATTTTTTATTCATAATGTTGAAAGTATTAAAATTATTCAACATTTTAACAAGAAAAATCTCAAATTGATGTTATAAATTGCTGCAAAACATTTATCGAAGATGAAATTATCTATTATGACATGTCTCTAATTTGTATTTCAATACATTGTATTTATTTTCAGTTTTTTTATTGTTGAATTGTCTACTTATATTGAAATAATCCATCATTGTACATAATTAGGTTACAATAAAATTTGTATTTTATATGAATACTCCCTTATGAAAATTGAGACGTAGTAGAATTGTGGGCCTCATATAACAGATTCAGTGGGGGCATGAGACCCTGTATATAGGTAAACATCGATTGTACATGATAAAACTGATGGATTTCTTTATAGGAAAAGGGTTTTTTTATCTGCAGGAAATGATGTTGCTGTATTCTACTCCTGATGAGAGGGCAATTTTGGTTGGTTATGATATCTTTCTCTGTATCAGAAACAGAACAATATCATGGCATTTTCACAAGTCTTCAAGCAGGTTTTTTTTTTTTTTTCATGATTTAGCTGATAAGACCTCTGAAATATTTACCAAGGCTAACAACTTCTACATCACCAGTTGAAATGTTTTAACAAAAGCTAGAAAGATCAAAATGATAGCCTGAAAAAAAACATTAAATGATAACATCTTAACATTCGTGAAGCAAGAAATGGAAAATATAAATAAAATTATCAGCAGGCAATTTTTTAAGAATAAATAACAATGCAAAAGACTGATTAACTATTAAAGAGTATCTTTTTAAAATGTAAAAAGAAAATCTATCAAAATCTTTCAGATCTAAACCAAATCTGAAGTAAAAACATACTGACTTTAAATAACCAAAAGTCACAAAGGATAAAAAAGAAGGAAAACTTGATTGCTAAGACTGCAATATTATTGGTCCTAACCTGGCACCTTGGCTTCACTCACTTTCCTCCTGCCATAACATAGCTTACCTGTGCCTTTTCTACAAATATTTTTATTTATACTTGTTTAATTTTGGTATTTCCATTTCATAATTCATACGTTCGGCTCTTTCTTTTCCTGACTACCATATATTCTATCTTCTTAAAATTGACGGTTAGTCCTTTCTTCTTGCTTTCCCTTACTGCCTTCTAGAAGAGTGCCTGTAGTTTCCTTTCTGCATCTGCTATTATCATTTGCATTATCTGCACATCTAATGTTGTTAAGATTATGACTCACAGTAATGAATCCTGGTAGGACTTCTAATTCTCTCAGAATTGATTTATTATAATGACTGAATCAGTCTTGAGAGAAGACATAAATAGTGGATAATTAGAAGTCTACCATTCACCTATACTTGGAATATTGCTGTCACATCTGGTCTGGTGCTTCTACTATATATTTAAGATTCATGACAAAATCCAAAGAAAAATCTGCAATATTATTGGTCCTGACATGGCATCTCAACTTCAGTCACTTTCTATTGTTATAATGTATCTTCCCTGTGCCTATTCTATAAATATTTTCATGGTAAATATTTGGATGAACTTTCCCCTGTGGTACCTAGACTTTATGAAGTTAAGCGCAGTACTAGATTGGTGGCAAGGTTTCATAATTTTACACTTGAAATGGCTCGATGTAACTGTATGTTCTATGCTAATAGTTTCTTCTATTGCACTTCTTGGTTGTGGGAGTCTCTTCCGGCTTCTTGCTTTCCAGTCAACTTTGATCTTCAAAAATTCAAATACAATATCAATCATTATCTATTGTCTTTTTAATATTTGTTCTTTTACTGTTCTCTCTCCTCACATTTATATTTACATACACTCTACCATTGAGTACTTTCACCCATAAATATAGCATATCTATTTGAATATTGAGCATTGTTGCCACATCTGTTCTGGAGCTCTTCCTATGTATTTAGAGATTCGTGATAAAAATCCAAAGAATCTGTAATGTTATTGATCCTAACCTGACATTTCACTTTCTGTCAGTTTTCCACCACCTAATCAGATAATAGTAATTTTTTGATTTTTTAATAACGAGATGCCATTTTATATATATATATATATATATATATATATATATATATATATATATATATATATATATATTAAGGACAGGGATCATAATTTTATTATTAAAATAAGATACAAAAGTATCACGTGTTAAGATTTAAGGTGCCTTTCGGCCAACATCTCTTTAGAGATAAAATCATTGGCAATATAAAATGAAGTAGTTGATAAGAAAAAATTTTACTAACATAAGGTTCAAGGTTAGGATCACTCAACATACATATCCTGGGCCAAGTGTGTAGACATGAGTCCGTGACATTCGGGCATTCACAGACTCATAGCTCTGTGATTGGTGATCACCTTTTAAATTCTGTTGCTTGTAAGACTAATTATTCTCCTGAGTTCTTTTCTGTCTTGTACATGGTATGGACCAGACTCCATTTAGACATCCTGAAGTTTGTTATTATTAATATGCAATGTCCTGCCCTGTGTAGAAAATGGGAGTTGAAATATAATTTGGCCCTATTTGGAGAAGCAGTTGTCTAACTGGAAAGAAAATTAGTATTTTTTTAACGAATTCCCTCCTCCAGTTTGGTAATTTATATTTTAATATTAGTTGCTGTAACACAGTAATGTCACTAAAACACAAGGGGTTACAGGATGTGGAAGAATTAGAAACAGAAACATTACTGATGAGTGAGAAGAGAAGAGAGTAATGAGGTGAACAGTAGATAGCAGCTAACATTGTGTTTAAATTTTTTACAGATTAAAGTTGGCCAGAAAGCATAGAGCTAGAAGGGATTCCATGAGAGAGACATGCAAGAGAAGAAACTGTTAGCATAGAATTTACAGCTACATCTATTCTTCTCAACTGTAAATTGATGAGATCTCCATGCTAGTCAAGTGCTGCACTTAAATTCAAAACTCTAGGTACCACAGCAAAGAGCTCATCTAAACAATTACCATGAAAGTATTTATAGAAAATACATAGAGAGATAACCTTACAAGACTAAAGCCATCCTGCCAGATCAAGACCAGTAATATTGCTGATTCTTCTTTGGATCTTATCAAGGAGCTTTAGGTAAATAGTAGGGACTCCAGACCATATGTGGCAGCAATATTCTAAGCATGGATGAATGGTAGACTTCTAGATATGTAAGATAGATTATGGAGAGAAAAATTGTCTCAGCTGACATAATGAACTGACTTTCTTAATGGATGACCTAGCAATGGATTCAATATAGTCTTTCCACTTCATGTCAGCTGAGAACATCAGGCCAAGAAGGAGCAACAAGTCACTTTCCTGGAGGATAACATCAGCCATACTGATGGAAGGCAGCAAGTGGTCTCTCAGATTATATATATATATATATATATATATATATATATATATATATATATATATATATATATATATATATATATAAGTATATGACTGGTGTATATGGAATGAATTCCAATAACCAACAAATATTATTCTTATGCAAATAATATTGACTATTGATGGAAAGGATTACCTTTCCATCAATGGTTGATAATATTACACAACATGCAAACAGTTTCAGTCCCTTTTTTCATCACCATAACATAGCTTTCTTCTTCCTTTTCTATAAATACTTTCAAGGTAATTATTCTAATGAACTTTCCTCTATGGTACCTAAACTTTATGAATTTAAGTGCAGTGCTAGATTGGTGGCAAAGTCCCATTATTGTACAGTTGAAATGGGAAGATGTAAGTGTAAGTTCTATGCTAGCAGTTTCTTCTCTCGCATTGTGGAACTCTTTTCCAGATCCATGCTTTCCAGTCAACGTTGTTATTCAAAAATTTAAATGCAATATTAATCATTATCTTCTATCTTCTTAATTCCAGTTCTTTTACTGTTATTTCTCCTTATTAATATTTTTATTTCTCATATTCTCTCACACTCAGTAACCCCTTGTGTCTTAGTGGCTTTATTGCCTATCTTGGGGGTGAAATGATCAAAAAATATGAAGTAAAAGTAAGTCCTTTCATAATAAAAAATTCTATGTGAATGCATCAATTTGTGTTGAGGAATTCTTTCCAGCTTTTATTTTCTATCAGAATTGTATATTCTTGAGATATTCAAGGATATAGTGGGTCTCTAATAATATATATATATATATATATATATATATATATATATATATATATATATATATATATATGTTACCCTACATAAACTCAGAGTTTCAAGCTCAATGCAATCTTCAGGTACTGAGTTGCATCACCAAATAATATATATATGTATCAGGTCATCCCATAAATTCTGTCCAAATTTTGAATAAAGAAAACAAGTGACCAAATGTTACATTTAATTACAGATTCAATCAACGATGTATTTTCCCTGATTATCTATGACTTCATTCCATCTATTAACAAACTTACTAATTCCATTACTGTAAAATTCTTTTGGCTTTGATTCGAAGGACTCACAAATGTCAGTTTTAATCTCTTCCTCTGTTACAAAAGCTCTTTCTTCCAAATGATTCTGTAACCTATAAAACAAATGGTAGTCTGAAGGAGCAAGATCGGGAGAATAAAGTGGATGAGGAATTTTCTCCCAACCAAGTTCTTCAATCTTTTGTGACATGATTCTTGCTGTGTGTGGTCGCGCATTGTCCTGATGAAACATCACCTCTTTTTGATTCACTAGAGCAGGTCTTTTTTCCTCAAAGCTTGGTTCAAAAGCTCTAATTGCAGACAGTATATTTGAGCATTAATTGTTGCATTAGGTGGTAAGAATTCAAAGTGGATTATTCCTTGGCAATCCCACCAGATTGAAAGAAGAACCTTTTGCCCATGAAGTTCCCTTCTCGGCTGTCGTTGGGGTCCTTCCCCTTGACCAAGCCACTGTCTACGATGCTTAACATTTCAATAAAAGATCCATTTTTTGTCGCCAGTAACAAGTCTATCCAAAAAAGGTGAAACAAGTTGGCGAGAATGGAGAGAAGAGCAGATGTCAACTTTGGATTTGAGGTTGTTTTCAGACAATTCATGAGGCACCCATTTTCCAAGTTTAGGAACTTTTCCAAGTTGTTGAAGATGACGATGAACAGTTCTATGGTTTGAACTGAGAACCACTGCCAATTCCTCAACTGATAAAGCAAGATTTTCTTCAAGGGCTGCTTCAAGAAGCTTTTCATCAAACTCAACTGGACGTTCGGTTTGATCTTCATCTTCAAGGGTGAAATCTCCACCTCTGAATTTTGCAAACCATCTTCTGCAAGTTCTTTCATTCACACATTCATCTCCATAAACTGAGTGAATGTTTCTAGCCGCTTCAGCTGCTGAGTTTCCTTTCTTGAACTCATAAAGCATTATATGCCTCAAATGATTCTTGGAGACTTCCATGTTAGCAGGGTTTTAATCAAACAAAATTTAATTTTATTGTTGTTTGAAATAATATTTGATCAGTTTAAATGCATCTAAACATAAAAATAATGTTCAGCTCCATTAGATATTATAAAATACTTTTTAAATTTCGTTCATTTTATCAAAAAGTTAAAATTCGGACAGAACTTATGGGATGACCTGATATGTATTTGAACACTTACACTGACATTTATTTATATGTATCCTTTTGAGTGTGCATATATATATATATATATATATATATATATATATATATATAAAAGCAAATAAAATAAATATTAATTTCAAAGGAAATTAATTTAAAGCCAAGAAATGGACATCAATAGTCAGCATTTAAAGCAATCATTATGAACAAACTAAAAGGTATCATATATATATATATATATATATATATATATATATATATATATATATATATGTGTGTGTGTCTGTCTGTGTGTGTGTGTGTGTATGTATGTGTGTATGAATTGGGATAAAATACAGATCAAATATGAATCAGAATCAGAGAGAATGATAGGATAATAGAAATGTTTATCAGTCTAACATGTTTCATATTTATTAAAGCTTCATCAAAGAATTCATATGTGTGTGTGTGTGTGTGTGTGTGTGTGTGTGTGTGTGTGTGTGCGATCACCTGTGTGCATAATATATATTTTTTTTTATAAGTATATTTATTTTACTTTAGAATACCCTGCAAATTATTTTATTAAAGAAAATGCATTGAAAATCAAAACCATACATTAATGACAGAATATGTTTATTAAATTTTTGATTTAATTTTTTCTCAATTTAAATCATAAATTCTATAATTCCTGTATTTCACTCCCACTGTTTTTTCCTCACATTTTCTTCTTTGATTTTTTGAATGATTTGTAATTTTTCATGATTTATCAACCTCTTGTTGGTTATTTAAAGGCAGCTTATATTTTTGGTTGTTAAAATAATTATTTTTATTTTTTTGTGAACCGCTCTTCTTATGGCAATTTTCTTGCACTGATCTTTCTCTATCTGCATTTTTCTATTTGTTCATTGACTATAATATATAATATCAGAATAATCAAAGCTCAAAGAAGACCTTTTCCATGAGACTGTAAACAACTTTATTAATATGTCTCCCTAAAGAGTGATACTATATATAAAACATTAACCTGAAAACTCAAGTTAGGTTTATAAATAGCCTTGTCTGAATGAGACTCTTATATGGACATCATGCATGGTGCCAAACTCATTTAGAAATATCTAAACTGTCGGCTGTATATGACCGTTTCCTATGATCAATGGTCTTTGAGTGTGTGAAGCCTGTGGGTCTTGGTGAAGGCAGTCCTTCTTTGAACTTTGTGGAATGGTGTTATAGAATCCCAAATAAAGAATTATGCCACTACATCACTTGAGGACTTTCAACAGCTGCAAGAACTAAAATGGATACCACTTTTAACTTGAATAGAAAAGAATGACATAATCAAAATGTTGATTCTCCACATTACTTCCTTGACAAACTGATCATAATGAGATTTAATCCCACACCTCTATGACAGAAATTTAATGCTCTAACTACTCGGCCACTAGAATGCTAATTGTAAAAAAGCAAATTCAAGTTTATATTTGAACATTCATTTGTCATGTGTAACAATGTTAATAATTGGTATAATTTTTTTTAAAGCACAAAGTCTACTTTATTCATTAATACACTTATCTTTCCCCCCAGTGTTGCATCTTCTATTCTTCCACCAGTTCAGACCTTCGTAGCAAAAATTCAACATGTCACACACATGGTTTCAACTCATCCTCATTCCATTTGTATTTCTTTGGTAAAGAAGAAGTTCCATTCAAACAGCATTTACTTTGTGGAATAAACTCCCAAACTGATGCTTCCCCAGTCACTGCAATCTTAGCCTATTCAAGTCTAGGGTTAATTTTTATCTATCCTACTTATCTTCATAATATGCACCACTTCCTCTACACAAATGGCTCCCAAACATTTTTTCTCTGAGCCACATTTTCAGGATTCAAATTTGCTCATGCCTTACTAAATTTTATGTGATAAAAGTATATTTAAAAATAAAAAAAAAAACAGAGAGAGGGTCAAAGGAAGATAACTGCGGATTTGAAGTTAGAACATTATCATTGATAACTTTCTCCTCTAATTTGCAAACCCTAGTTACTATATTCTTAATACTTCATATAATGCAAAAATATCACAATTATAGACTCATGCATGCAATTACAATTAATATATAATAACATTTAAATTTTTGAAATCATAAATGGTGTTCCGATAATTTTTTCGTTTTCTTTCAGATTTGGCAGACATTTGGGCGATATTTTTTGCACATAATTGCCATGACTTAAATAACATGATCCAATAGAGAAATAAATAATTTTTCACCAATAACACTTCTGACTTTGATCTGTCTAAATGAAACACCCTTATATATAATCCATCTTAATGAAAACAACCTTTATTTCTTTTTTGTATATGAATTTTTTGATACTGTTTCTAAATCTTTGATTGTCTTTCAATCATTCCACCTCACCTGCAATCCTCTTCCGCCTTACATATGAGGCATGCTGCACCATTTTCAAACCACTGCTCTACACCCTTATAACAATCTCATTCACTAACACTCTATCTTGAATGGCTCTTGGAACTTGTTTAGGGTAAACAATAATATATATATATATATAAATATAAATATATATATATATATATATATATATATGAAGAAATATAGTTTTAAGGTATGCTATATTTAGGGAATAAAGTGCTCAATATCAGGGATATAGTGTATGTAAATATAAAAGTGAACATTGAAGTCAACACTCCAGGGCGACAGACTGTCTCATGCTAGATGCAATCTGTTGCCTCTGAGTGTTAACTTCAATGTTCACTTTATATATATATATATATATATATATATAAATGTTAAAAACTATTTTCTCTCTGATATTTCTGAAACTGTTAAACACTATGCATTTGTTAGGTTCATAGTATATGATTAGTTTTATGAGGTTTATAGAGAGACGAGTTTCAAAAGAAAAAATCTCAACAATTGCATGTTATCAAGAGACGATATCAAGCGGAAGAAAGCATTTGGTGAACAATCTGAAAATGGCACAAGCAGTCAAAAAACATATTCAACAATTGAAGTCAAACTTGGATCGTGATAGTTTCACTACCAGCAAATCTATTATTGCACATCTTCTATTATTTCCTGAACAATTTGATATATCCATTTTCTGAAGAGGGGAAAAATTTCCTACCGCATCCAAAATACATTTTGTATAAAACTTCACGATATCCATGATGACAATAATTCCACACCTTGAAAATGAAACTGTTCACTTTTAATCATCTAAATGATGCTAACCTCCAGGAAGCAACTAACTGTAACTTCTTGGTCTTACATTTTCTGCTAACATGAAGTGGAATTATTATATTGAATCAACTGCTAGGTCTGCTGCTAGGCAAGTTGGTTCACTGTTTCGTGCTAGACAATTTTTCTCACCAGTATCTATTTTACACCTTTATAAGTTCTTTCATCCATACATTGGTTATTGCTGCCATATCTGTTTCTTCTGCTCTATATCTAGAGAATTTTCACAAAATCCAAAGAAAAATCTTCAATATCATCTGTCCTGACATAGCATCTCACCTCTGTCACTTTCTGACCAACATAACATAGATTCCCAGTGCCTTTTTTATAAATATTTCATGGTAATTATTCCGTTGATTTTTCCACTTTGGTACCTCAATTTCATTAATTTAAGCACAGTACTAAATTGGCAGCTAGGTCTCATCATTTTATAGGTGAAAGGGCTAGATATAACCATAAGTTCTCTCTCACGTCACGCTTGTGGAACTCTTTTCCAGTTTCCTTTCCTGTCATCTGTGAATTTAAAAAATTGAAATGCAATGTCAGTCATCATCTTCTGTCTCTTTGAACTTTGTTTTTTTTATTATCCTCTCTGTTTCTTTCATTCTCTTTAATCTCTTGCATATTAGTGGCTTTTATTGCATTACTTAGTGTGAAATGATTGAAAAAAAAGATTTCAATTATTTTTTTTTTGTCATACATAGAATAAAATAAATTGGTCATGGTGATTTCAGCTTAAGATGAATCCATTTTATCCATACCTACATTTTGTTTGGAAGGAAATTCTTTTGAAAATAGGAATACTACTAGAAAAAATGCATGGCCATCAGTAAAAAGATGAGCCTGAAATGTGATTTGCAAGTCTGGAACACTAGAATCAAGCAGACGTGGAAGTTTAAATATCTGGGAAGTATTCTGACAGAGGATGGTAAATGCGACATTGAGATCCGTAGACATATTGGGATGACCACGACGCATTCCAAAAGGTAGGCAGAGTATTGCAAGACAGGCGGATTTCTTTGGTAATGAAAAAAAGAATACTGAGCTGTTACATGACATCTGTGCTTCTTTACAATAGCAAATGTTGGATGAAAGATGAAGAAGAGACTCAAGGCAGTGGAGATGTGGTTCTACAGAAAGATGCTAAGGATATCATGGTGCGAGCATGTGAGCAACAATGAGGTCTTAGAGAGGATGCAAACATGGAGGAGGCTTATACTTAACATCAGGAAGAAGCAGCTGAAGTTCCTGGGACACAACGAGGAAGGAGGGCCTGGAGAATCTGATACTCATGGGTTGAATAGAAGAAAAAAGAGAGACAAGGGAAAACAACACATGACATAATTAGCAGCTTTAAGCAAATGGATGACAGAATGTGGTTTGGGGGAGGAGGCAGAGGGAAGAACTTGTGGAGAGCTGCAAGGGATAGAGGGAGGTGGAGAGCTATGATCGCCTACATCCTGAAAGGACACAGCACATAGAAAGAAAGACTACAAACAAAAATACATCCTTTTAAGACTTCCATTAACAAAATGAATAGCACGTGCAATTAGATGAGAAAATGATGATATAATCAAGATAATAATGATTTTAGTGATACAAGTCTTACTAATAAATTAACCCATAGCTGGTGGGGAGAAGACATGGATTCCTACCTTTCCCAAGGATATTTGTGAGTAAATATAAGAAACCCAATAGGAATTTGAACTCAGCTCTCCAATTAACAATGCCAAACCACTATCCATTACACCACCTGCATATCTAAACTTATAGTACCTGGTATTCTGCAGACACCCATCCAGGTACTCACTAGGCTCAACATTGTTTAACTTCATTGATCATACAAGAACTAATGTTTCAATGTGATATGGCCGTAAGTCTCAAGATATTTATTATTCTACACTACCCTTAATGAAAATTTAGGAAGGATAGTCTGTTTTATTAGGGGGGGGGGTGAATCATTTCACCCCATGCAAGACAATAAAGTCACTAAAACACAAGGGGTTACTGAGTTACTAGAAAATATGAGAAAAATACTATTAAGGAGAGAGAACAACAAAAGAAAAGCTGATAACAGTTGACATTGCATTTACATTTTTGAAGATCAAAGTTGACTGGGAAGCAAGACTCCAGAAGAGAGTTCCACAAGCAAGAAGTGCAATAGAAGAAACTGTTAGCATAGAACTTATGGTTACATCTTGCCATTTCAACTATAAAATGATGTGACCTTGCTGCTAATCTAGTACTATGCTTAAATTCATAAGTTCTAGGTACCATAGAGGATAATATAATTAGCCTTTGATGTATATATTTACTTATTTATTACATAACAACCTGTCTTAGGCAGAGCCTCTCCCATGCTGCAGACTGAATATATGGTCTGCATATTGAACCCAGGAGCTTGTGGGCCACTGTACACACACAGACAGATATGGGATTGTGTACCAGTAAATAAATAAAGATCACTAGTGGATCTTAAGGGCTAACAAATTCAACTACCAAGACAAAAAAGTAATTTTGTGACGGAATTTTAAGAAACATCCTGATAATTACTGAACATAATGGAGTGAAAGTATCAAAGAAAAGCATTTATTGAGGAGAGACGACAATAAAAGTAAAGTATTCTAGGGAACAGAGGAGTAAGATTGACTTTAAACTGTTGAAGACCATAGATGACTGGAAAACAAGAAGCTGGAAGTGAGTTCAACAAACAAGAAGAGTGAAAAAATCATTATCATAGAAGAGGAGAAACCATTAGCATAAAACTTATAGTTGTATCTAAAAATTTTAACAAATGATGAGACCTAGCTGCCAATCAAGTACTGTCCCTAAATACATGAAGTCAAGATACCAAAGAGGAAAGTTCATCAGGACAATTATCATGTAAATATTTATAGAAAAGGCTCAGGGAAGCTATGTTACAGCAGTGTGAAAGTGACTGAAACTAAGATGTCAGGTCAAGACGTTGCAGATTCTTTGGGTTTTGTCAACAATTTATCCTTACAGAATAGAAGCACCAGACAAAATATGGCAGCAATATTCAATTCATGAGTAAATGGTAGACTTATGAATGTGCAAGATAGTTTTTCCCACCACAATCTATCACAACAACCATCTTTCCGATCAGCAGACCTAGCAATTGATTTGGTATAACTGTTCTATGATGGCACAATGAATTACCATCACTCAACCCAAAAGAAGACAAAAATAGGTTCTCTAAGATGATTAGCAGTTTAAAGGCTTCAGAGAGAATTACATAAGCAAAATTAATATCCCCATTAAATAAAATATGACCACTTAAATATTTATAATTCTACCATTCATCTATGCCTTGAATATTGCTACAATATATGGTCTGATATTCCTGCTGTATATTTAGAGATCCTTGATAAAATCCAAAGAATATTCTGCAATGTTGATGGTCTTGACCTGGCATCTCAACTTCAGTCATTTTCCCCACTACCTTGTGCCTTTTCTAGAAATACTTTCATAGTAATGTTACATGACCACAGTACTAGATTGGTAGCAAGGTCAGTTGAATTGGTGAGATGTAAGCCTAATTTCTATGCTAACAGCATCTTTACTCATACATTAAAATTTGATATTCACAAAATGGATTGAATGGACAGAGGAAAGCAGCATATAGCCTACCTAGCAAGCTTGAGTAAATGGATGGCAGAACAGGGATTAGGAGAGATAACAAAAAGACAAAAAATCAACAAAGGACAAGAAATAAGGGAGAGCCATGATCACCAAGGTTTTGAAGAAATACAGAACAGAAAAGAAGAAAAAAAGTTTTTTTCCTTCTTCTATGTGATGGATCACCTTCAAGATTTGTTCCCTAATCAATTTGACAAAGATCTGTTGGCTACTCACCTAACATTAGTTAAACAGTAGACCTGATGGGGTCCAGTTCAATGCTGTACCCCAATGGGTCACTATTCACCCAGCTTCAAAAATTAATTTTTAACGCTAAACTATAAAGAGCATATTCAGAATATCAATTTGCCTGATACACTGGTAGAATTGATATCAATAATTAGTTAATTAATTAGAACTCATATTTTAATTATTTATTTATTAATAATTATTTAATTCTTAATTTTAATTATTTTAATTAATTAATTAGAACTCATATTTTATCTCATTAAATTAATTTAATCCAATGATACACACTTTCAATATTTATTTCATTTTAATATAAAACGTAAAATGACAAAGCCATATTCTCAATACGGACATGGAAATGAGTGTCAAAAAAGCAGTCCTTAAACAAATTAGGAGCATAGAATTGAAATGGTAATATTAGCTGTTTCCTTATAAGGAAACATTCAGCATTCACTGAGTGAGCAACTTGTACCTTTACTTGAAATTTATAAAAATCTTTCAGTTTTCAAAGTTTTTCAGGAAACTTTTCTAAATCCAGTAGCTGTTATTGCTCTTTCCAGTACTGATGAAGGACTTCTTCCTAACCTTTTATTTCAAGTAGTGTGGAATGTTAGCATCTTGATTACATCATTATTTTCTGTCCAAGTTACACGTGCTATCCATTTTAGCTGTTGCTTCTGTTGAAATCTCTCAAGTGATGTGGTTTCTGTTATCTGATAAAGTTCTTTGTGATTCTGTAGCACCAGTTCTCAAGGTCCAAAGACATGTGGTCTACACCAAGATTTATTGGCATCACTCAGTTATTTTTAATCATTGATATGAGAAAGCTGTTTGTGTACGACTAACAAATTAGATATTTCTGAACAGGGTCAGTGCTATCCATGACATCCCTATGAAAGTTTTGATCTGACAAGGCTATTTAAGAACATGACTCAAGTTTTCAGGCTATTATAGGCACATATGGGCAGCTGAGACATAGTTAATATATATTCTGAAAATCATCTCAATTCAAACTTTGTTGACCAAGTAAAATGTTTGTCCTACCACAGCAATACATTCAAAATGATGAAGAATAGTGTGTTTGAATTTTGTGGTAATGTTGTCAAATCCTATTATGGCAACATCAAAAATGAATTTGAATGTTGTAAAAAATCTTGGTGCACTTCAGAAAAAATTTAGTTGAAGGAACTCTAAATTGATGAACAATTGAAAATGCATTATAGAGACATGTTAGAATGCTTGTGTTCTGGCCATGAGACCTTGGTCTGAATGTCACCATGGTTGATTTTTTAGAGAGGTAACTTCTTGATAATATTGGCCTGCAGAGACAATCTCAACATGTGGCATCTTTGGAAAGTGCTTGAAAACCTTACCATGTGTTAACCCAAACCTTGTGAGATGAAACTGAGAAATGGAACATTTGGGAGCTGTTAATCATTATGCTAGCATCAATATCATGACTGAGGTTTTGAGAATGCTAGCCTTGTTCAGACTGTTGATCATGCTAGATAACATGCTCTCTCCCAGAAACAGTAACTAAGGTTCACTCAGCACAGTTTCAGTATAAACCACAGGTGAGCTCTGTGGGTGTTGAACAAACACAAATGTGATCAGCCCAGATTATGTATTCTTTCCTAATAACTGTAAATATTGTCCACTAACCTGTGTTGCAAGCATCTGTAATAGGTATTTGCAATCCATTCTGGCAGATGAGTGTGCTTGGAAATGAGTAGTAGTCAACCATTGACTATGTTTGAATTTCATGGTAGTGTTGTCAAATCCTGCTATGGCAACAAGAAGAATAATTTTGAATGCTTTAAAAATCTTGGTATCCTTGAAAAGAATTCAGCCAACTTAATAATGTAGTGATTTAAATGTTAATAATAAAATTATAAAATTTATATTAATGAAATGTGAAAATATAGAACATTTACATTCTTATGAAGAGTAGATCAAGCACTCTTAGTCTTCTTCTGTGTACTGTTTTCCTTCAGGACGTGTGTAATCATGGCCCTCCACAATTTCCTAACCTTATCTTTTTACTATCTTTCCCACTACCTGTTATTTCATCTATTTACATAAACTTGTGAGATAGGTTAGTCATCATTTCCTTCTACCTCTCTTCTCTTCAGTATGTCCTGTGAGTGTTAAATTTTTCAAGCTTTCTTTCCTCATTATATGTCCTAGAAATTTCATCTATCTCTTTCTGAGTTAAGTCTATGTATCCTTTTTGCTTCCATTTTCCTTAAAACTCCAGCATCACTTACATGCTCCATTAATGATAAGGCACACTTAGTTTGAAAGTTCTGTCCAGGACAAGAGCAATCGAGGTACTCGATTGCTCATGTCCTTTGTAGCTTTTAATAAAGTTTACTATCTCTCCTAATCTCTGTTCTGCCAACCATTTATACAAGCTTGTTAGTTATTTGCTACTTTCCTCTGTCCCACTTGCCTTCAAAATTTGGGATTTATTTTTATTTTTTAACATTATGTCTGAATAAATTCAAACCATTTTGTAGTTCTGGTCTGATGAGGCAGATATTAAAAACTTACCTGCCAAAATAAATTTATTATCTGACTTTTTCAAGATGTCTTAAGTCTTTTCCTTTGATGTGTGTGTGTGTGTGTGTGTGTGTGTATATATATATATATATATATATATATATATATATATATATATATATATATATGTTATGGGACCTTACCCATAATAACATAATGGACTATTCCATACGTAATTAATACTGCACCTCAAGAGGAAACAGGGATTTCAGTCTGAAGTCTGGAATGAAGTCCGTCAGGAGTCTGTCAGTCAGAGCGAGTCAGTCAGTCAAGTCAGAGGCAGTCCGAAACAGAGTCACATTCAGACAAGTACTACTAAACCTGATTGTTCATACTAACACTTTCTACTTCTCTGCATATATTCCTATTTGTAATATATCTGTGTTATTCCATATCCGTGTTTGAGTTGTTCTTTATTGGTTCTACCTTGGACTATCACCATGGTACAAGGAACCGGACCATAACAATATATATATATATATATATATATATATAGTCTGAAAAAAAATAGACAAGCCTACACAAATATGTATATCTACTAAATATAATGTATATACTAATGATAATGATAAAGACCAATGAATAATAATAATAATATGTATACAGTATTTTGGCAAGTTTACTTAAAGATCGATGAAATTTTTTTTGTTATAAATTTTTTTATTTGTGTTCTGAACGTTTTTCCAGTTTTCTGGTGGAAATTTTGACATAAGCTCTCCAATGTTTGAGTACTTTTAGCTTTCATAAGTCATTATCAGCTGTTAAATGGCTACTATATCCATTGTCAGCTTTGAGTATGAAGAGAGAACATTTTTCAAAAGTACCAGAATTCTCAATAGCAGAAAGTAACCAGACTATAAATTAAGAAATCTCATTTAACCAAGAGAGAAAATGCAGAAAAAAGATTGAAAGGCTTTAAATAGTGAATTACCTTTGGCTATAGCTGTCACTATTTATACACGTATCTACAAATGTTGTAATATTCTGGATTTTAACCACAGACACACACAAAGAAACACCTTTCCTCCAAACATCACTCAAAAAAATAATAATAATAATTTTTGCCCTCTCTGTGTTTCTAAAATGATTTTTTTTCCCTGTGCAGTTGAAGTTGAGAAGTCACAAAGATTTCAATCCTCATTCTTCCATCTTTGATATCAACAAGCAAAATAAATCAGATATTTTAGACGGTCGACTTCCTTTATAAATATTCACCAACTCAAGTCTCAGTATCAGAAAAAAAAAAGCAGTAAGGTTAAGAAGAAAAGAAAAAAAAAATGTCTTTGCCAGTTTGGACAATAACTTAATCTAAATATGGCTGGAATTCTGACCCGAGAAAATGTATTTGCTCATATACATACATTTACGATTATCATTTGCATCTTAAAAGGCCAGACAGGTATATATTGCTTGATAATCATAAACTGAGCCATTGTTCTTCATTTATTTAACCAAACAAATTTCCATCACTGGTTTTTATGAATTGGATATAAATACATTTCAGAGTGTTTTCCTTATTTAAAGCTTTATATACCTCTGCATGAGATGCCGGTTAACGAGGTTAGTCGAGTTGATCATTACTTACTGAGTATTAAGTTCTATCTTTGCTGTGTCTCACATACAAAATTCAATATTAAATAGCCTAACAAGAGTTGTAAAATAGACCAACATAACCTAAAATTAATGGCAATGGATTTTTATAGTAAAATCATTGGCAATACATTTTCATTGTAAAACTATTAGCAATGCATTTTTATAGTAAAACCTTCCCCCATGCATTTTTAAATTAAAACCATTTCCACTGACTTTTTATAATAAAATTACTTACAATGTATTTTCCTTATTTGGGTGAAATTAGCCTTTTCCATATGAGAAACCTTTGACATTCATTGACATTGAAATTTATAAAATTCTTTTTCTTTGAAATAGCTTTTCAAGGTATTAGACTATTTACATAGTTCCGACTATTGTTCCCATCTTTGTTGCCGTATTTAGCACAACATTTTGGCCATTGTACATGCCGGACTTCTTCAGGTGGTTGGAATGTCAAACTCTTTATTTTGCTCACTGGGGTAGACTGTTCTAGTTCCATATGCCATGTCTAATGAATGTCAGTTATCAGTTATCTCCTCTTAATTCCTCTCATCAAGTTCTCCACTGCCTTAACCAGGCACAGTGGATAAAGGCATTAGTTAGATCCAGTGACAGGAACCAAACAGTGTGAGTTCAATACCTGGTTAACTTGGAGAGAGGAATTAACAGGAGATAACTGACATCCATTCGACATGGCACATGGAACTAGAACAGTCTACCCCAGCAAGTGAAATAAAAGATTCAGTTCAACATTCCAACCACCTGAAGAAGGCTGAAATGTTGTGATAAATATGGCAACAAAGATGGGGATGATAGTCCGAACAATGTAAATAGTCTACATAATACTTCATCTCAGAAATATAGACAGATGGTGAAGGTATTTGACTTCTTAACTGTTATCGCCCTTTCTAGTATTGATGGGAATTTGCTTCCAAACATTTTGTTTTTGTTAGTGTCAAAAGTCAGCATCTTGATTATATCATTATTTTCTGTTCTTGTTGCATATGCTACCCATTTTTGTTGTCACTGCTGTTGGAAGTTGTAGCAAAGGAGTCAAATTCAATATGGAATGTAAGGGACGCAACTCTTTCCGTAGGAAAATGTCTGACACGACGCAACGCAAAGCAATGTATACCAAACACGGGTGTAATGGTTTCTGCCAATTTCTCCAAGCGACCTGCTTTTATGGAGCCCAGACACATCTCATTAGCATGCGTGTAACGCGACCTTGCGAGACTGCACGAGACCGTGAATATTAAAAAGTCACAGATGCCATCTTGGACCCTTTCTTTCTTTTCTCAACCCACAGGCCAGACAAACGTGAAGGTGTTTGGGAGGTAAGCCATTTCTATTTTCCCCACAGTAGTCTTGAAGTGATGCAGTTTTTGCTATTTGGTAAAGCTCTTCACTGGTGATTATGTAGCGCCAGTTTATAGAATGTCATAAAGGATCATCTTCCGAAGGTTTAAATTAATAAAACTAATTCATTTTTAAACCATTTTTAATCACCCTGCACTTTTAATAATAATGAAGACATGCTGCATTCAAATTGGATGCCTAGTGACCAAATCGGAAATATAGCTTTCATATCAAGGGGATCAAAATACCAGTCATACAGCAATGAATTGCTTTCAACCAATATCCTTCTTTTTTCCATATATATGTTAGCTATTTTTATGAATTATAGTTTTGGAAGGTGATAAATTTCACTGAAATAAGTTAGAAAATATCCAAGCTTCCATCTAAAATGAAGATAATGTGAACATTAACCAAAATGTCTACAATATTTGGAAAAGAAGTATTATTTACATTATTTACATGATTCAGAGTGTTATTCTCATCATCATCACGATATTCACAAGATTTTGGCCATTGTACACTCCAGCCTTCTTCAGGTGATTGGAATTTCAAAACAAACCTTTTATTTTGTCCACAGGGATAGATTGTGGATAAAGGCATTGGTTAGATCTAGTGACTAGACTCAAAGAGTTGTGACTTCAAACCAGGCTACAGCATGGTAAACCAAAAACTTGGAAAAATTAAGTTAAAGGGAAATAACTGACACACCCAGAAGAGGCACAGCACGTGGAACTAGAAAGGTCTACCTTGGTGGGTGAAATAAAGGTTTCAGTTCAAAATTCCAATTACATGAAGAAGGCTGGAGCATACAACAGCTGAATCATTGTGAATATGGCAATGAAGATGAGGATAACAGTCTAAATAATGTAAATAATCATAATACATCATCGCAGAGATATTGAAGGAAATATTAGTTTGAACTAACACCAGGAGGATATGGGTTCTTTTACTATGTGCCCAGTCCCTTCAGGACATGGGCAATTATGGCTCTCCACAATTTCCTGTCCTTAGGTAGCTCTTAATAAAGTTTGTTATTTTGCTACCTATTTTCTGCCAACCATTTAACCAAGCTTGTTAGATTATTTTCTGTTTTCCTCTCTTCCACTATGTCCTGTGAGTGTTAGATTCTCCATGCACTTCTTCCTCAAGATGACCTAAAAGTTTCAGTTGTCTTTTTCTGATTCTAAGTATGTGTGCTTTTTCATTCCATTTTCCCTAAAACTTCCTTGTTACACACATGTTCAATCCATTGCATTCTCAGTATCCTTCTGTAGAACCATATTTACTGCTATATAGGAGGACTGATATTACATAGCAGTTCAGTACTCTTTTCTTTGTTTCTAAAGAGATTTTTCTGTTTTTTTAATGCTTTGCTATGTTTAGTTAATCCTAATGGCTAGTGAATTCACATACTAGAAATTTTACTACCAAAATAAAATTTTGATAAAATATAGGATATATTCAACTCAGAAAGGACACATGGCCTGGTGGATAAAACCATTGGTTGATTGATCCAGAAGTGACTTGACCTAAAGAGTTGTAAGTTCAATACCTGGCCACAGCAGACAGAACAAAATCTTGGAATGTTGAGTTATCAAGGCGAATTAAATAAAACTGAGATATCCAAAGGCATGACAGGTGGAATTAGAACAATCTACCTACATGAACTAAATAAAGGATCCAGTTTGAAACTCTAAATATCACCTGAAGAAGGCCAGAGTATACAATGGCCAAAACTTTGTGAATATAGCAATAAAGATGAGGACAATAGTCCCAACAGAGTAAACAGTTACAATACCTCATCTCAGTAATAGAGACAAAATTTTAGATGATTAAAATAATCTTATATGTAGATCAAAATTCAGAAAAGGAGTAAATTCATCAAAAATTAATGAAAGATCTTACAATTAGCAGCCAAAACACATTAAGAGAGATAGACTGCTTTTAAACATGACTTGGAAAAATGCCTCTCATCTGGTTCAAAACTGAGACAAAAATATCTTTTTCATATTTCAGGAGATTGTCCAGCATTCAATGTCATATATGAGGACTGATATTACGTGACAGTTAAGTACTGTTTTCTTTGTTTCTAATGAGTTAATAAAGCAGTAAAACATTGTCAAATTGAAAACAACAATAATGAAGATAACAGATAAGCAGAAAGCATGGTGCAAACTATAAAAATTGAATTTAAAATATGTGTACAACAAGAAAGAAAAGATAGTGACATTTCTTCCTAGATTGTTGCTAAGCTACTGGACAATACCACATGCTGGAAGATTGAAATGCCAGTCTGCCTTCATGGATAGACAAATTAGAGCCCCATTGACCATATTCTATGCCACCAATGAAAAAATATGGTATAAAAAGATTATAAATCTACAAAAGGCAAGATTCATAATACAAAGTGAACAGAACACTATGATAATAGTTATGGTCCGGTTCCTTGTACCACGGTGATAGTCCAAGGTAGAACTAATAAAGAAGAACTCGAACACGGATATGGAATGACACAGATATATTACAAACAGGAATATATATAAGTAGAAAGTGTTAGTATGAACAATCAGGTTTAGTAGGAAGAACAATGTAGTCTCGACCAGTATCACTATTCCAATGTCTTGTAGTAATTGTCTGAACGCGACTTTGTTTCGGTCTGCCTCTGACTTGACTGACTGACTCGCTCTGACTGACAGACTTCTGACGGACTTCACTCCAGACTTCAGACTGAACTCCCTGCTTCCTCTTGAGACACAGTATTTATTACGTATGGAATAGTCCATTATCTTATTATGGGTAAGGTCCCATAACAATAATAGAAAAAATGGGAATGGGATATCAGCAAATGCAGACGAAGTTCAATTGCAACACGATAGCGATGAAGAAATGTATAGTTAGCCCAAAAGTAATGAAGGCAAAAATGTCATGTCAAGGCAAGAAAAACTAGACAGTGAAATCAAGAGTAATATAGACTCTGAAGATGAACAAGAACAAATGTTAAAAGAACACTCCTATGAAAAGAGAAAACGGTCAAGATCTTCCATATCTAGACAATCTCTTAGGGAGAGGGTGGGAGATAGTGAGGAAACAAAAGCTCTCAAGAGAAGTACCAAGGAAAATAAGGGGATAAAACTTTTTTGGTACAGGGAGATGAGTTGACTCATTTACATATGAAGTCCCAAAGACTATAAATAGCTACAGCTATTACCCATGAGGCAGTTGATTGCATGCTACTTTCTGGGAGTAGGTAATACTACACAACAAATGGTAGTAACTGTTTCAAACTTTTGAACCTTAGTATAAATTTCAACAAAATCTTTTTTTAACAAATCTTTATAGGAATTAGAAAATTTTACAAGTTTATAAAGATAAATAGAGCTTTTTTAAAATTTTATCAGCAAAATATGCTTCACGTTCAGAAAGCAATATTATCCCCTTCTTGATTTCATGGCTATGGTGGACAATGACAGCAGCTTTTATTGAAGATATCCTTCACGTCCTTTTTATCAACGACTTCTCAATATATCAGACTTCTATTTTTGTTGTCATTTCATTAAATCTTTTATCAAAATATCACCCCAAAATGAAGAGTTCAAAGTCTAGTTAAAATTCTCCTGGAAAAAAAAAAAAAAAAATTAACTCAATTTCAATTTATTTCTGACTTTTTAAAATTCTCTGCACACAGAAAGAACCTATTAATAATTCTGTCTGCTTAGTTTTTTTACCTTCAATGGTTCTCCAAGACAGATGGTTTTCAATCATTCTTGAAAAATAGCCAGTCCTAAGTTTGGAAAGGAAGAGATTTACAAGTACACAAAACAAGACTATGAAATTTTTGAATGTTCTGTTTTTCTTGTGATTTTCTGTTCCATTTAGGGACAAGCAATCCAAAGCTTCAAAAACGGCAAAGTTTTTTGCCATTTTTCTTTTTTCAATTTTGTGTATCTAAAAGAATTACCTAATCTTTACTCTCTGAAATAATTAATCTTAAAGTAAAAGAAAAAAAATAACAGGATGTTTCCTTCTCTCTTAAAAACATCCGGAAATATTTAAAATGTTAAAGAAACAGTTCTCTACACTAACATTCAATACTTTCCATTTTATTAAAATATTGAAATTTTTAAATGGTTACTTATTTGTAGTAATTAGTCAAAACACTGTTTATCCTCATCTGAAGGAATTTGATTTGAAATCTTAATTATGTATCAATGAAGTCTCTTAACAGTTCTCTTACAACTTTTCACAAGAACTGTAGAAAAGTCTACTGTGTGGGTGCTTCCATAAATACCTCAATTTTGACCTCTTCAAGCCAAGTATTAATAGTTAGATATCCTCCCTATCCTCATAATCTCTATTTCTTCCCACCTTCTCTTCTACTCATATTTCATACTGCACTCATCATTAACATTCCAACAGTAATACTCTACTTTGAGTGGCTCTTGAGTCTTTGTTGGGTGAAATTTTGTAATTATTATCAAAACATTTTTGTTATTGTGTTCTCAGGTCTCTGTTGATCCAGGTAAACTTCAGGAAATTTTAAACTAAACCCTTTATTTTATTTAATCTACAGGTGTGATTATTTTATTTAATCTACAGGTGTGATTATTCTTGTTTGTCTGTCTATGTCTAGTGGTATCTCAGCTTGTTTATTTTTGTACTGCTCAGTTATTGCTAGCCTTATTTCCACTGTTTGAGTCTGAACTACCTAGACCAGGGATTGAACTCACAATTACTTTGCCACATGATTCATGAACCAATACTTTTAATAGCCATAAATAATAATACATCATGCCCAACAATTAATGTGTAACAATATCACATGTTAGGTGAATATAACATTATAGTCACCACTATAACAGGAGAGAGCTATGGTAGAAAGGTTTAACCTCCCATCTACCTTTCCCCTATTATGGGCATTATTATATCAATGATATAATAACACTGTATTTCATGGACGGAATGGAATGACTGAAAGGAAAATGAATGACAAACATGCTTTGTTCTCAGAGAGACTTTTATACCACTATGACATATTCAAGACTAAACCATATCTCACAGAAAGAAAAATATATCTCATATATCCATGGCAAGCAGAGTATAAAGGAGAATGAAAAGATAGGGTCTTACATAAAATATGGAGATTCTTCTGTGCTTCTAGGGAAGCCATGTTTAGGACTCCTGATTCAAGTGGACCAGATTCATCTATTGGGTTGGTGCAAAAATAATGTCGTTTTTTGACGTTTAGTTGAACGTCAAAAAATGACATTATTTTTGCACCATCCTAATACTATGTCCCACGTGAGGAAATATTCTGTGGATAGGAAACAGCAAGTTTTGGGTTTTCCCAAATTAAGGATTGCAAACTGGAGTTTCCTTCTCTATCTGGGAAAGATTATGAAGTTAGCTCCACTTACTTTCTTGAAACCACTATCAGGGAACACTTACTGGCACTATAAATACTCTGTGATAATTCTTTGTTGCCTCTTTGTAATTTTTCTGCTTACATGTCAACATGTAGGTTTCTTGCAGAAAAACATGTTTCCCATGAAAATGCATGAACAAACCACATGCATGTATGTCCATTCATTCACTTGACATCCATTGAGCAAAAAAAGGTTTTCACATTTACACACATCACTGTCACTTGTATATCTTTCTTGTTAATAAATTATCATTTGTTTGTACATGTGTTGTTTCTTTGCATTTATTCACGTAGACTCACATGCCAAGTCTGCCATTTTTGTTGTGGGTATTCCAGGAGACATGTTTCTTTCCAATTCAAACGCTGATATTACATACTAACAATGCCTGCAACAAGACATATTCCCAAAGCTGTTGGGGAGGTAGATTTATCATCTTTCCAGGTCATTAGGAGCCCAGATTAAAGAAATCAAGTTCTTGGTTTGGCTACTGTAAACTGACAAAATGACTAGCCACTTTTGTCACTATATGAAGTGACATAACTAATTGACTGCAATGATAATCGTCTTCTATACCCGTACACTTTAATCCTCTTGGCTATTATCTTGTGGGACCAACAGATACCTGAAGAAAACTGAAAGGGACAATAACTGAAATGTTATGATACTAACAAAAAAGATGAGGATAATAGTGAATAAAATTATGAAAATATTAATAAATGTTAATCCCAGGAATTCAGATGAAAATAAAAACATTTCTTTTACTTAAAAATCCCATTGTTTATTGCTGTCTTAATCGCTGCCAAACACTTCATAATCATAAAATATGTCATACTCTGATTTAATTAAATAAATTTAATTGATTTTGTTTAAATAAAAGCAACAGTTCTTTGGGAGAAGCTATCCAAATTGAACTTCTTCTTTACTAAAGGAATACAAAGGGAATGAAGACTGCAAAAAAGACTGGGCATTTCCAAAACTGATATGACAGGTGTATTTGATTTTCAACCTGATCAGTCTTTTTGTAAAGCTAGTGCATAGTAGTAGGAGTCAGATACTTACTAGAGCAGTACAGGGAACTGAGAATTTTTCAAGCATGTTTAGCAATGGATCATCCTTGAGGTCTGGAGTAAGTTTAAGTACCAATAGGTATTTGAAACAATGGGCCACCTTGAGAGGACACCTGTTCATTGCAATTGATGGAAATTCAGGGACTGCTTGTTGATAATAGAATGGTTTTCAGTATTGAATATGATTATGAGATTTAGGACACAGAAGAGATCACCTGCCTGACTTTGGTCATCTATATTTTTGCAGGTGCACCTATATACTGTTATATCATCTGCATAGATATTCATAAGAAATCAGAGTATGATCTTTAGCAGATCATTAATATAAAGCAAGAAGAGGGTTTGATGGAGAAACCAACATTGGAGAATGCCTGCATTGATCTTGTGGGCCTTGGAGGACTGGCATACACTTGACATATTCCATAGCTTTCAGAATGATTTCTCCTTTAGGCAGTAGTTGAATAATTTTATTAATATTGGAGATAATTCATGGCTAATATTCTTAACCACTGGGATTTTATCTGAACCAGTCGGCTTCTTAGAGTCAAGTCTCTTTCCAGGCTATGATAGAAATATTATTTTGTGCTCTGTGAGAGTGGGGAAGTCAGGAAGATGATGGCCCATATCATCTAAGGTGAAGTTAGAGGCAAAGATCTTTACAAAAAACTTTACCTTATCTGACACTTTGCCTGAGAATTTGGTTAGAAACCTTCCAGAACTCACAGAATCCATCTGCTTTCAACCTTGGGTTTGACTGCTTGTGTATAACTGCACTTTGCATTTTCAAGAATTCACATGCAATAATTGTGGGCAGATCTGAATTCTGCAAGTGTCCTGCTAGACCATTCCATGTGATGGATATTGTAATAGCGGTTACAGTGAGGTATGGCTGCAGCACATTTTTTTTTCTGCTATTTTCTCTGGAGTTTAAAACTTTCCATGCCAGAAAGGATCCTTTTTAAAGAATTATTCTCTTGTGTCATCAATGCTTCTCCCACGAACTTCCAGACATTGGCAATCATGGCTCTCCACAACTTTCTATCCTTTGTAGCTGTCAATTAATTTCATCTCTCTTGAACCCTGCTCTGCCATCCATTCACACAAGCTCACCATGTATGTTATGCATTGTTATCTTCTCTCCTACTTGCCTTTGATCTATCCTGTGAGTTTAAAATTTTCCAAGCCTGCTTTCCTCATTATGTGCCCTAGAAATTTCAACTGGATCTTTCAGATGTTGAGTATAAATGTCCTTTTTGTTTCTATTTTTCTCTAGAACTTTGCTGTTTTGCATGTTCAGTCCAGGTTATTGTCAGTATTCTTTTATAGAACCACATTTCTGTTGCCTCATGTTGCTTCTTCATCTGTGAGAAGATTGTCCAGCATTCACTTGATGTTTTATCATTATTATCAGTATTTGAGTTTGTATTGCTTTTTAGAGATCTTTGTAAAAATATTGTTTTCCATTCTCATACAAAGCAGGATCCAATTTTAGTTCAGAAATAGTTTGGAAATAAAAAGAAAATCTTCCAATTCTAAAATCCAATCATAATAAAACTTGTAGTAAATACTTTAAAACTTGCTTTAAACAATGGAAAACTGGCATAACAAAAAGAATCAAGTATAAAAAAAAAGAATAAAAAATAAAAACAGTTTATTACTAAAAGGTAAAGCAGCCAAAATTTGAAAACAAACACTGCCACTTACATTTTGAAATTACTTTTGAAAAATAAAAATGTTATCAAGAAAATATGACAACATTCATCTTTATGTGTTATGTCTCCTCAAGACATAGGTGATAATGGCTCTCCACAATTTTCTGTCCCTTGTAGCTTTTAACAAATTTTATCTTTTTGTAATTTCTCCTAAACCTTTTTTTGACATCCATTTAGTCATCCTTACTAAGTAGATTATGCATTGTTTTCCTCTGTCCCTCAATCTGTCCTGCGAGTATCAGATTTTCCAAGCCCTCTTTCCTCATTATGTGCTGTAGAAACCTTTTCATCCTTTTTGTTTCCATTTTTTCTAAAACTTTGTCATTGCTCATATATTCAGTCCATGGTATTCTCAGCATCTTCTGTAGAATTATATTTCTATTCCCTCATGTCTCTTCATCATCAGTGAGGAGAGCATTTACTGCCATATAGGTGTATTAAAATTATGTAACAGTTCAGTACTCTTTTCTTTGCTTCTAATGAAATTTTTCTGTTTCTTAATACTTTGCTTAACTTAGTGAATGCTAATGGCTGATGAATTCAAATTCAAGGAATTTTACTTCAGAAAGAAAATTTTACAATGTTTGTGTTGTATATGACTACAAAGTGATTAAAATAATCTTATATATATATATCAAAATTCTGAAAGGAAGTAATTTTGCAAAAACTTAATGAAAAATCTTACAATTAGCAGCTGAAACACATTAAGAGAGACTGTAAACGTAATGATTAAAAAATAATAATTAAAAGTAGAAAGGCAACATTGAATTGAATATCACTGGGAGAAAAGAAAAACAGTAAGGATTATATTAATTGTTTTCTAATTAAGTGTTTTTTTCTATGAGGATCCATATCTTTGTTGTTTTGATTATTTTTTAATTAGTGTGCTGTCACACTTTTGTTCAGTCAGAAGTGCAGAGCATCACATCAGCTTTGAATGGATAATCTCTCTCATCAGTTTAATTCTTTTCTTTTTTTTTTAGCTTTTCATTATTTAATTATAATTTTTCAATTATAGGGATTATCAGATCGCATCAGGAGTCATGTAATGAACTGGGTTATCATAGCACCACAAGTACTGTTGTGTATCTAGGGCAGTGGTTCCTAAGTGGTGTGGTACACCTTATAGGTGTGGCAGAAGAGGATAGCAAGTGAGGTGAAATGATTGAAAGACAATCAAAGATTTAGAAACAGTTTCAAAAAATTCATATGCCAGAAATAAATAGGATTTCAAAATTTAAAATATTATTATGGCTTATTTGTAATTGCATGGATGAGTCCCTGTAAAAATAGTGATAAATAATTATTGACTGATTTCATCATTGTGATATTTTTACATTATATCAAGTACTAGCAGTAGAGCCCGGCGTTGCCCGGGGATGTAACAGTAAGAGATAGATCAAGTATCGACCATTATAAAACTGAAAAATAAAATTGACAAAGATTATTGTTTAAGGTTGACGGACACGCATGTCTTAATTAGTTTTTTTTTTTTTTACGAATTGGCCAAACCCAAATTCAAACAAAAACATTGTTTACAATCGTTATGAGTCTATCGATTGGTGAATAGAATTTTATTATAAACAATTGTCTTGTAAATGGAATTTTAAAGCATTCTGAATGTAAATAAAGAAAAAAGTGTGCAAGACAATAAGAAATACTACCTGCCGAAAAAAAAAAGTGGATGTTTGTTTTATCGGCTGAAAATGTAAGAAATCCGATCCCATATATAAAGGAACACACACACACACACACACACATAAACAACCTGGGTTTTTTAACCTAAGTCACTCCACGGAATCACTAAAACATAGAGCATAGTCTGATGAAAAAGACGCCAAAGTTTATGAAAACAAAATTTTATCGTCAAAATGCTTATTTTTTTTTATGAAGAGGATAGACTAAATTTTTTTTAATTATTTTTAAAATTTTTTCCATCTTTTAGAATATTCTAAATTTTGATTTAAAAACTTTGTTTCTCTTTTGTCGCAACAAGGGGTAGTTAAATAACATAGATAATTTTTAGCGCATTTTTTTGTATTTACACACATTAATTTGGAAAATCTTGCAAAAATAAAAATAATTGTCAGATGTTAATGAAACTTTCAGAAACTATTCACAGATGATCGAAATTATTATAAATATTTTTTTTTTTATTAAAGTCATGCCAGAAATATTTTTTTATATTTATTAACAATAACTAATTTTATGAAAAACTCTAGAAATTCGAGACCATCGGTTTTAGTGATTACAATAGTTAAAAGCACAAGGCTTTGAAGAATGCAAATCATGTTTTTTTTTTTTTTTGTTTTTTTGGCCAACGTACCTGAAAATCAGCTGTGAATTGTAACATACAAAACTCAATAAAACAAATATATTATTTAGTTTCAAATGCTTTTTATTTGTTTTAATTTGTTTTATGAATATGGACAATATTTTCTGAAAGCAAAAAATTTTTTCAATGAAAATTGAATTTTTAATACAATTATTTCTTATTTCTTTAATTTTAAAAAGATTTTAAAAAAAATGTTTAAATTGAATTTTAAAAAATATTTTAACATTAAAAGCAACATCAACCTTTCAAAATGTCCGTGTGAGATTGTCATTGTCTAGCGCTTTGAAAATTGTATAATTTGGACCAATCAGATTAGCCATGGTAATTAAGAAATGTAATTTTTGTTTTTATAGTCGGACACTAATTATCAAGTACGGAAGACCAACCAGAATACAATTTAGTTGCATTATTTGAGTTCAGCATTGTTCTCCTGTTAAAGCCCTTTACTTTTGCGAAACACGTATGGAGAAGTTAATTTGAGTTTTCAATTTCAACTGAGAAGGGTAACTACAAGTAACAGTATCATCTTACGAAATTTAACTACTGCTAAACTTTAATTTATATGATCTTATTTTTATATTAATCTCAGTTATGACATTTTTTCATAAATGAAATATCAAAATTAATAATAAAATGAATGAAAATACAAATAACACAGTAAAATGTAATAAATGTACATAAAATTATAGTATTTTATGTATATTTTCTGATAAAATTTCATAAGAAAGGTACCTAAATTAATTAGATACCTTTTTCTTATGAAATTTAATCTCACTATTAACAGTCTTACTTTTTAATTTCTTTATATTTTCCATAAAGCATCGTAAACATAAAAATGAAAGCTAAGTACAAAAAATAAAAAAAAAAAAATTAGAGCGCTGAAGGTTTTCCTTAAAAGTAACAAGGTAAATAATTTGTTCACTTAAATAATTTCACTTCCTTCCATCCGTAGAAAGAATTCTCCTCCCGTAACTTATCTAAACGTCATGAATGTGCCTTTCGTCAAGCGACGCGAAATGTTATGACCTGCTTTGTTTTATTTTCAAATTACATTTTTTCGGCTCAGAAGCTAGGTTCAAAATATTTTAAATAAACAGTATAATATCTGTTTTTATTAAAATCAGTTTTGAAAAAATGATAATTGACTTTTAAAAGAATATCAAAGTAAGATTTTAATCTTTTTTATCAAATCGAAAAAAATGTTTAAAAATGATTATCTGCCCTTTTTTTTGACCAAAAAAAAAAAAACAATATTTTTAACGAAAATTTCAGACGTGCTAGAAACGATTAAAAAATGTAAAAAAATACCCCCAAAATACTTTGATCTTTCCTCTTTAATAATATGAACATTTAGACGATAAAATTTTGTTTTCGTCAAGTTCGGCGTCTTTTTCATCATGCTATGCTCTTTTGTTTACATTTTCGTGGGTGAGTTCTCCCCCTTTCATTATCACGATGTGTCTTAATCGTGTTTTCAAATTGATTTCCTGTTAGAACCACCACAAGGTAATTTTATGTAGTCCTGTGAAGTTTTGTTGAAATCTGCTAAAAAATGTAGGAAATTCGATCCAACATATAAACGTTACAGACACACACACACACACACACACACAACCTGTGTTTTATAATAAGTAAGATTAAGTAGAGTCCACAAATTGGAGGAGAAAGTTATCAATGATAAAGTTCTGACTTTGAATCTGCAATTATCTCCCTTTAACCGTCTCTCCATTTTTTATTTTTAAATTTAATATTTATCACATAAAATTTGGTGAAGTATGAGAAAATTTGCATTTCAAAATTGCAGCCCAGAGAAAAAAGTTTAGGTACCACTGATCTAGGGCAAGATACCCAGATGGTAGTCCATGCCTCTTCAGGCTGGTTTTGAGTTCAGTTTTTCTTTCTCTTAGTCTGGTTGTCAGGCAAACTGTGAGAGTCCAGTCTGTTCTGCTACTTAACCAATAGATAGAGGAAAATGAACTTGTGCTTTTCCCAAGCACATTAGCAGTAAGTGAACAAAAAAAAATCAATTGGAATTTTAACATGGCGTGCCAATTTTACTTTCCACACAGATAACCATTTCATTACATGCAGATCTCAATTGGTAAAAGCAAAAAACAAAAAGTGATATAAATTTCAATAAGATTCATACTTGACACTTGTAATAAAAGTTACAAGTGCATCTTTATTCTTATAATTGAAGTGTTAATGTTAGTTAGTAAAAAACACAACAGATATAATTTATAATAAAAGATTCAGAATATGAGGATCAATACATTGTGGAAGCAACTCCTAAGAGGATGCTTTCCTGAAAACTACTATCTTAACCTATTCAAGTCTAGGATCAATTAATATCTACTTTCAACAACCTTATTTAGTAACCTCCTACTTTGAGTGGCTCTTGAGTCTTGTATTGTGTGAACAACAGTAAAAATAACTAAAAAATACTTGCAATATAAGATACATAATACACTTAAAATATAACATTTAGAAAACACTTACAAGCTTCATAACATACAGTATAATAAATTATTAGATCATTGCAAAAGTTTGTGTCCAGTTAGAAAATTAAAAACAAAATTTTATATTTTACATTTATTAGTCAAGTACGTTGTTTCCCTTGGTTTTAACAACTGTCTCCCATCATTCTACAAGCTTGTTGATGCCATTTTTGTAAAAATTTTGTTTTTCTTAGAAGAAAATTGTGAGGTAGTTATTGACTGACAAGTACAAAGTCAATTTTTTCTCATTTAAATTGTCCTGTCGAGACCTAAACAATGAAAATCTAAACGATTTAAGCAAGGAGAATACCGTTGGTGCTAGAGGATTTCTCATTTCATCTTTTTAAGCTTCTACAAGGTCTGCTTTGCAACATACAGTTTTGCATTGTCCTGGTGAAAAATAACACCTTTTCAATTTTGCAAAATTTTCTATTTTTCTTGAACCTAAGTTTCTTCAAATGGTGACCTTATAGAAGCTTAGACAGTTGAGATATCGATTTTCCAATTCTTAGCAATCTCTTCCATTGGAATCTTCCGTTTATTCTCCACAATGGCAAGCAGAGTGTTTTCTTAGACATCAGAATATTGCCTGGAGCATGGATGATAATTTAGGTTAAAATCACACTGACAAAATCGACCAAATCACTTTCTGACTGTCCAAAGAGCAGGATGTGATCCAAATAAAC
The DNA here is from genome assembly GCA_903632075.3 of Acanthosepion pharaonis. Taxonomy (NCBI): domain Eukaryota; kingdom Metazoa; phylum Mollusca; class Cephalopoda; order Sepiida; family Sepiidae; genus Acanthosepion; species Acanthosepion pharaonis. The sequence goes on along the minus strand of CAHIKZ030000446.1, from coordinate 2,618,682 downwards.
TTTCTGAATGATTTTAGTTGTATTAACAATGCTTATTCCTTTCCAAAATTCATAGTGTATAATATGGCAAAAGTGCAACTTTTCATCCGCCATCTTTAATGCATACATTTCTGGACAAAATATTAACATTCAACAAATTTGGACTCATAACAAAACAATTAAAAGTTTCAATTTAGAACATACCATAAATTGGTACCAAAACCAATGCCAGTGTCATTTTATATTAACAAGGAAAATCAGGCACAAACTTTTGTAGTGATCCGATATAATACACTTATAATAAAAATAACCAGTGTAGGATTTTTGTTATTTGGATTTGTGAAAAGTTTTAAATGAAGTTAAAAAAATAAAAAAAGTGATAAGGATTTCTCTTTAAAAAAAATTATAAAAAGCTTTAGATATGAATACCAAGTCTCAGGCTGCAGTTTTAGATATCTGGAAGGCTTTTGACTGAGTTTGGCATGCTGACCCACGTCACAAGCTTAATAAATGGCTCTGTTTCTATATCTTTTTATATAATGTGGTAGTCATTCAGAGCTCTGTCATCAAACCTATGTTGTTTCTTCATCTTCATCAATGGCCTTCCCAATGTCATCATTTTCCAACTAGGTATTTATTCTGATGACAGTTATTTACTCTTAATAGTAAATCTGATATGTGCGACAAAATAAAACTAGCAGCTGCTCTCAAAAAAGAACGCCAATCAGTTGTCAACTGGGGCAATAAATGACTTGTAAATTTTAACACCTCCAAAACAAAGCTACTAATATTTAATCATCACAAGAACATTTGTTTCCTTCCGTAAGCATAGCTGATGCTAAACTCCAGGAAAGCAACTTTTTCTTGGTCTCACATTTTCCACTCTCATGAAAAGGAGCGATTATATTAAATCAATGTCTGCTTCTAGGAAAGTTGGTTCACTGTGTCATGTTAGACAATTTTTCTTGTCAAAATTCCTCTTGCACATTTATAAATCTACCATTCATCAGTGCACTGAATACTGCTGCTGTATATCATTGGCAAAATCCAAAGTAGGGTCTGTAATGTTATCGATCTTGACATGGCATCTCAATTCCAGTCACTTTCCCACTATCGTGACATGTCTTCCCTCTGTCTTTTCTTTCAATATTTTCATGACAATTCTTCTAATGAGCATTCCTCCTTAGTACCTTGACCTAGTGAATGACTGGATTGGCAACAAAGTCTCATCATTTTACTGTTGAACTAGCTAGATGCAACCACCACTTCTATTCTAATAGTTTCTTTGCTTGAAATTATCAACTGTGGAACTCTCTTTCAGTTTCTTACTTATCTGCTACCTACAATTTTCAAAAATTAAAATCACCATCTTTTATTTTCCATTTCTCTTTGTTTCTTGTTCCTTCTCATCTCTAAAGCCTTTTCATTCTCTTTCATTCTCATCACTAATGCCTTTTCATTCTCATCACTAAAGCCTTTTCCTTTTCTTTTATTCTCATCACTAAAGCCTTTTCATTCTCATCACTAAAGCCTTTTCATTCTCATCACTAAAGCCTTTTCATTCTCTTTCATTCTCATCACTAAAGCCTTTTCATTCTCTTTCATTCTCATCACTAAAGCCTTTTCATTCTCATCACTAAAGCCTTTTCATTCTCTTTTATTCTCATTACTAAAGCCTTTTCATTCTCATCACTAAACTCTTTTCATTCTCTTTCATTCTCATTACTAAAGCCTTTTCATTCTCATCACTAAAGCCTTTTCATTTTCATCACTAAAGCCTTTTCAATCTCTTTCATTCTCATCACTAAACTCTTTTCATTCTCTTTCATTCTCATCACTAAAGCCTTTTCATTCTCTTTCATTCTCATCACTAAAAGCCTTTTCATTCTCATCATTCTCATCCTTTTCAATCTTTTTCATTCTCATTACTAAACTCTTTTCAATCTCTTTTCATTCTCATTACTAAAGCCTTTTCATTCTCATCATTCTCATTTTTTAAAGCCTTTTCATTGTCATTACTAAAGCCTTTTCATTCTCTTTCATTCTCATCACTAAAGCCTTTTCATTCTCTTTCATTCTCATTACTAAAGCCTTTTCATTCTCATCACTAAAGCCTTTTCATTCTCTTTCATTGTCATTACTAAAGCCTTTTCATTCTCTTTCATTCTCATCACTAAAGCCTTTTCATACTCATCACTAAAGCCTTTTCATTCTCTTTCATTCTCATTACTAAAGCCTTTTCATTCTCTTTCATTCTCATCACTAAAGCCTTTTCATTCTCATCACTAAAGCCTTTTCAATCTCTTTCATTCTCATCACTAAACTCTTTTCATTCTCTTTCATTCTCATTACTAAAGCCTTTTCATTCTCATCACTAAAGCCTTTTCATTCTCTTTCATTCTCATCACTAAAGCCTTTTCATTCTCTTTCATTCTCATTACTAAAGCCTTTTCATTCTCTTTCATTCTCATCACTAAAGTTTTTTCATTCTCTTTCATTCTCATCACTAAAGCCTTTTCAGTCTCTTTCATTCTCATCACTAAAGCCTTTTCATTCTCATCACTAAAGCCTTTTCATTCTCATCACTAAAGCCTTTTCATTCTCTTTCATTCTCATCACTAAAGCCTTTTCATTCTCATCACTAAAGCCTTTTCATTCTCTTTCATTCTCATCACTAAAGCCTTTTCATTCTCTTTCATTCTCATCACTAAAGCCATTTCATTCTCTTTCATTCTCATTACTAAAGCCTTTTCATTCTCTTTCATTCTCATTACTAAAGCCTTTTCATTCTCTTTCATTCTCATCACTAAAGCCTTTTTCATTCTCATCACTAAAGCCTTTTCATTCTCTTTTCATTCTCATCACTAAATCCTTTTCATTTCTCTTCACTAAAGCCCATTCTAAATCTTTCATTCTCATCACTAAACTCTTTCATTCTCTTTCATTCTCATTACTAAACCTTTTCATTTTTTTTTCATTCTCATCACTAAAGCCTTTTCTTTTTCATTCTCATCACTAAAGCCTTTTCATTCTCATCACTAAAGCCTTTTCATTCTCTTTCATTCTCATCACTAAAGCTTTTTCATTCTCTTTCATTCTCATTACTAAAGCCTTTTCATTCTTTTTCATTCTTATCACTAAAGCCTTTTCATTCTCATCACTAAAGTCTTTTCATTCTCTTTCATTCTCATCACTAAAGCCTTTTCATTCTCTTTCATTCTCAGTAACTTTTAGTATTTTAATGTCATTATCACTTTGCTTGGGATGGAATGATTAAAAATAATAACATGTTTTTTTTTATCAGAAAAATTGTAAGTGCAACATGAATATTGGATGCTGGACTTTAATCAGAGTGATTGCAAAAATTACGAAGAAGAGAAAAAAAGGAAAATATAAATTTTATTGGATGCAAAACACATGTGCAGAAGGTTGGGAAAGATATTGGCCAAAAAGATTAAAATGCTTTTTGTACATGCTTTTTCTTTCATTATGTAATTTCTTATCTAACTGTTCATGTTGCAACAGAATATGATATAAATTTGGAGTATAAAGTCAGATTTCAAAAAAGGCGATCAAAAATTTCTCAAGCCCCCTTGACACTTCCCTCATTGTGATGCCTTAAGCACTGGCTAGAGGTGAGGTACTGCCTGGCAGACAGCCCCTCGGGCTTGAGCTGATATTATTTTCAACTTCCCCAGCAAGTGCCAGTATCTTCATTATCATAATATATATATATATATATATATATATATATATATATATATATATATATGTGTGTGTGTGTGTGTGTGTGTCTCATTAAATAATTTAAACAAGATTTCTACTTATTTTTAATAGGATCTTCTCGTAATTACAGACAAGTTTCTTAGAATCCTTATTAAAGGAAGAAAGAAAATTACCATGTTGATGCATATTCCTTTTATTCCAAGTACATTTTACATTAGCACAATGTCGTCATCTGGGCCTTGGTTTTTCTAAGACAAAAATTTTTTGTTCATCATTTTTCTAATACAAAATTGTTGTGGTCATCTGAAAATCAAATCTATATGTATGAAGTGAAAAACACTAAGGTTATGTGCCATACGATTTTCATATTTTATCATGTAAACTTCTCTAAATTATTTAATGAGACATGTATAAATGAAAAAATGCTGCCAAAATATATATATATATATATATATATATATATATATATATATATATATATATATATATATGCATAAAGTGCCTAATATCACGGATAGAGCATATGTAAATATAAAAGTGGTTAGTGAAGCTGAAGTCAACACCAAGCAGTGAAAATCTGAAAATCATGTACTGTTATAGGACCTTACCCATAATAACATAATGGACTATTCCATATGTAATAAATACTGTGCCCCAAGAGGAAGCAGGGAGTTCAGTCCGAAGTCAGGCGACCAGCAGATTGGCTGATCGGTTGAACTCTCTGCCTTCGGGCGGGGAGGAAGCCAAACAAGTCTACGCCGAAGGGCAAAGTCTCTTTCGGGGAGGTAAACCGACCCTGAACCCATTTATACAGGTTCAAAGGGCATATTTTTGGCCGAGCCCATGAGATCGGAGATCCCACATTAAACCGGCCTTGTGCCACATGATACCGTTCTGTCTGAAGTCTGGAGTGAGGTCCATCAGAAGTCTGTCAGTCAGTTAGAGCGAGGGAGTCAGTCAGTCGAGTCAAGAGTCGAGTCAGAGGCTGTCCGAAACAGAGTCGTGTTCAGACAATTACTACAAGACATTGAAATAGTGAGACTGGTTGAGACTACATTGTTCTCCCTACTAAACCTGATTGTTCGTACTAACACTTTCTACTTCTCTGTATATATTCCTGTTTGTAATATATCTGTGTTATTCCATATCCGTGTTTGAGTTCTTCTTTATTGGTTCTAGCTTGGACCATACCATCATCGTGGTACAAGGACCTGGACTATAACATGTACCATGCAGATGGCCTGAAGATTATGTAGCAAATTGTTGCTGGTCAGTGTTGACCTCAGTATTCACTTCATATATCTCCAAATGTAAAAGAACAAAAAGAATATGAATTCAAATGTTAATAACATTAATTTAAGAAAAATGCTTCATACAAGAGTAGAGCAATAAATACTTAATATAAACTATTACATTGGAACATGCAAGTTACCACGACAAAAACACATATTTGTTAATGATGTTAATCATTTATTACCACCCAACAAGACATAAAAACAAATATGCATTTTTATCGTGGCAACCAATATTTTTGTACGAAAATCGAGATCTGATGAATTAGGACCAAGATCCTGGTCCTTATGAAATAAATTATAATCCCATGAACCCTTAAAGTTATCTATTTCTTAATATAATTAATATTTGCTCTGTTTTTACATTGAGCTCTCTGGATTACATCCTCCTTGGAAATATCCATATGAATTACCAAATAACTTCATTATATATATATATATATATATATATATATATATATATATATATATATATATATATATATATACACACCTGACCGCTAGTATTTTCTGGCATCAATAATTTACAACACAGATAATCTGGTTTCTTTCAAGAAAATGGTACTGACCAAGTTTATGCAAATGTAAATTTTCATAAGCCTTACAGATTTTGTGCTTTTGAATACGTTTATATGGCCTATATTATGAAACAACCTAATGTAAAGCCCTGAAATTTTTAGGAGGGATATTTTTTCACCACAAGCAAGACAATAATGCCACTATAATATAAATCAGGACCAGGTGTGAATGAGAAGGAAGAAATCTTCATGCTTAATTAAGAATGAAAAACACCCATGTTTAAATGAAATCATCAGGCCATGTGATGATTGCATTTAAGCATGGGTGTTGACATTAATGTCCACTTTCATGTTTATGTTATATATATATATATATATATATATATATATATATATAGATAGAGAGAGAGAGAGAGAGAGAGAGAGAGGTTAAATAATATAAGAACAATATAAATTTTATTTGTAAATAAATTTAAAAGGTATACATCGTAGCAACATATATTTGACTCACAAAATATACCAGTAACCTAAAATTATTTTTTTATTTATTTTACATGATAATAACAGTTCCTTGGCACTTTATAATTTTTATCAGTATTTAAATTTTTATTGCTTCTTAGAGATCTTTGTTCAGATATTGCTGGCCATTCTCAAACAGAGTAGGCCCCAATATTAGCGAAGTTTAGGAATAAAATGAAAACTTTCCAATTCTCAAATCCAATCATAATAAAACTTGTAGTAAATACTTTAAAACTTGCTTTAAACAATGGAAAATTGGCATAACAAATAGAATCAAGTATAAAAAAAAAGAATCAAGAATAAAAATAGTTTATTAAAAATATAAAGCAGCCAAAATTAGAAAAACAAACATTGCCACTTACATTTTGAAATTACTTTTGAAAAATAAAAATGTTATAAAGAAAATATGACAACATTCATCTTTATGTGTCATGTCTCCTCAAGACATAGGTGATCATGGCTCTCCACATTTTCTGTCCCTTGTAGCTTTTAACAAATTTTATCTTTTTGTAATTTCTCCTAAACCTTTTTTTTTTGTCATTCACAAGCTCATTCTTCTATGCGTTATGTCTCTTCTGGTTGTAGGTGACCATGGCTCTCTACAATTTCCTGTCCTTTGTAGATCTTGTCTTTTGTTATCCCTCCTAAACCCTATTCTGCCATCCATTAAATCAAACTCACTATGTATGTTATGCGTTATTTTCCTCAATCCCTTTTGCCCTCAATCTGACTGTGAGTATCAAATTTTCCAAGCCTTTTTCCTCATCATGAAATTTCAACACTCTCTTTCTGATGTTAAGTATAAGTTTTCTGTTTTTCTCCATTTTCTGTGAAACTGTTATCCCCATCATCTTTCTGTAGAATCAGATTTCAAGTCTCTTCTTCATCTCTGAGGAAATCGTCCAGCACTCATTACCATACAGGAGTAGAGATTTGACATAACATTTCAGCACTCTTTTTCTTGTTTCTAATGAAATTTTCCTATTTCTTAGTACTCTGCTTAGCTTTTGAAAAGCATCTTTGGCTATCCCAATATGTCTTTGGATTTCAGTGTCTCACTTTCCATCTTGTTAAAACACTTTCCAGATATTTAAATTTCCGAACTTGTTTGATTTTGGTATCTCCAATTCGCATTTTGGGCCGCTAAGCAACCATGCACTCTGTCTTCTTGCAGTTGATGTTTAATCCTTTCTTCTCACTTTCACCAGACAGAGAAATTGCAGTAAGTGGCATATATTACCCTGGAACCATGTCCAATAGAAACCCTTTTTTTACTGAATATATCAGCTGAAATTGTTTAAATTTCCAAACTTGTTTGATTTTGTTATCTCCAATTTGAAATTCACACTTTTGGAAAAGTATAATTTCTAGAACATTAAAATTTTATGATGACATCAGCCAGTTTCAAGAACAAAAAGGAAATATACATAAAATGGCTCAGCTGAATCAGGCAACTTGAAGAATCTCCATGGTGTATTTTGACATGGCAGCAAGCATTGTGGGTCAGATGACTGGAAAATTTCTCAGGAACATGTCTCAATAGAGAGTATCTAGTTGTTTATGTGAAACAGTTTCCCACCATTAAACTCTTCACCAGCAAGAACCCAAAAACTAGACTAAATTTGGAAACAGGAATGTATTTTGGACCAGAGAAAATTGAGTAATAGTGTTCTTCATTGATAAAAGTAAGTTTAATTTGGTTGGCTCTGATAGTAAACAGTATGTTATACAGTAGAACAGTGGGAATTGGTTTTCCAAATCTATGAAAAAAAAAAAATCAGTTAAATTGGGAAGTAATAGTGTATTGGGATTGAAAATATATCTTACATATTTATAAGTCTGTCATTCATCTCTACATTGAATTTTTGCTGCCAGATCTGGTTTGGTGCTCCTGTTATGTACTTAGAGATTCTTGATAAAATACAAAGAAGAATATGCAATGTTATTGGTCCTGACCTGGCATCTCAGCTTCTGTCACTTTCCCCACAGACATAACATAGATTCTTTGCATCTTTTCTGTAAATATTTTCATGGTAATTATTCTGTATCTGTCTATATTTCTGAGATGAGGTATTATGTACATTATTTACATTATTCAGACTATTGTCAAAGATGAAGACAGTAGTTTGAATAATGTAAATAAGGTAATTATTCTAATGAGCTTTCCTCTTTGGAACCTAGAATTTATGAATTTAAGCTTACAACTAGGCTGACGGCAAGGTCTTTTTTGTTTTTGTGAAAAACATACACTATCTCATCCTATCTCAGTTTGAACATTTTTTCAGGCTGACACATCCCTATAGGGTGGCTTTATTAAGACATCATCACTAGACTGGCTGCCAAACATGGCTAGAAAGCCCAGTCTATCCAGTTATTTAAACTATAGCTGGAGATGTGTATAGAAACTCAAACTCGGCTCAAAGGTTTCTTTTTCTGAACTTTGACATCATTTTCTTTCTTTAAACAAATTTGTTTTGATATTTGAAAGTACTAGATTAGCTGCAAAGGTTTCATCATTTTACAGTTGAAATGGCAACATGTAACCATAAGTACTAACAGTTTCTTCTAGCAGACTTCTCATTTGTGGAACTCTTTTCTGGCTTCTTGCTTCCCAGTCAACTTTGATCTTCAAAAATTTAAAAGCAATGCCATTTGTTATGTTCTGTATTCTTAATTCCTTATTTTTCTCTATCATTGTGTATTAGTGGCTTTATTGCCTTACTTGAGGTAAAATGATTAAAAACAATGGTCAAATGAGCATACTCCACACCACTGCTCAGTACTATATGCAACTGGCTCAGTCACGTTCTCTGATGACCTGATGACCACTCCAGAATCATCTACCAGTTTGACCTGCCACCTGCAAATTTGACATGACCTCATGGCACACAGCCACTCATATGACATCGTCTGCTTCACCGCTAGCAAGGTAGTAAAGCCACTGAGACACAAGGGGGTTAGTGGATGTGGAAGAGTTAGAAACAAGAACATTGCTAAGGAGTGAGAACAGAGGAAGAAAATCAGAAAATATTCATGTAACTTTAACGAAAAGTTTGTTTTCATGCTATTGGAAATCTCTCTAAACAAACAGTAATTCAACTCCATGACAGAAGTTACCATGGTCATTTGTCTGTCCTCACACATTTTGGCCAGACACTTGCTGAATTCACACATCCACTGAAGCTTAAATACCAAAGACAGCTATAGGCAGTAGGAGTCCCATGTTAACAAAAGCAGCCAAGACTGATATGTAGTTAAAACCTTTACCCCTGCTGTAGGATAAAGCTCATACACAGATACATTTTCTCCACATTAGCTTTCCTTACAACAATGATGCCATACCAACTTCTTTATATGTGGTAGAATCTTGAATCAAACTCTGTAAACATTTTTGTACATTGCCTGAAGGAAAAACATATAAATAATTTCTCCTTTTCATTTTAACAATGCTTAATCTCCATTGCTGAACATTACCTCTCATTACTTTTCTGTTAGCTTCAGTTATGGTACTCTAGATTCTAGTCCTTTCATACTTGTTTGTACTGTACTTGCTGCAATAATATACTTATCATATAATCTCCAATCTGTGGTTGACTGTGGTAGGTAATGACTTGTCAATTTTAATGCCTCCATTTACTCATTTACTCACCATAGCAAAATGTCCCTTCCTCCTATCAGCATGGTTGATACTCAACTAAATGAGACTATCTCACTGCGCCATCTTGGTCTCATGTTCTCCACTGACCTGAGGTAGAACAACTACATTGAATCAATTGTTGCATCTAACACAAGGGAATTTGCTTCTGTGTCACACCAGAAGGTTTTTCTTGCTTGAGTCCGTCCTTCAAAATTACCATTCATCCATTCAAGGAATACTGTTGCCATATATGGTCTAGTGTCCCTGCTGTTCATCTCAAGGTTCTCAACAAAATCTAAAGAGACATATATAAAGAAATCAGTCCTGACTTGGGGTCTCAACTAGTCACTTTCTCACAGACATGCTGTGGATTCCCTTTGTCTTTTCTATAAATATTTTCATGGCAACTGCTCTGATGAGCAATTTTCACTGGTGCCCTGACTGCATGAATTTAAGTATGCTACTAGATTGGCATCTCAGTCCTACCCTTTCAGCGTCAAAACAGTTAAATGTAACCACCCCTTCTACTCCAACAGCTTCTTCTCTCACACTTCCTGACAGTGGAACTTCCTTCCTCTTACTTGCTTCCCTGATAACTATAATCTTCAAAAATTTAAATGTAATGTCAATCGACATTTTCTGTTGCCTTGATCCTCGTTCTTCTTTTTATCATTTTGTCAACCCTCCCCACTAAATCCAGACTTTTCCCTTACACTCTCTTTAGCCCCTTTGTGTACTAGTGGAACTCCTACTTTGCTTGTGGTGAGTTGCTTAAAAAAAAAGATATCCTGAAAATTTTACTATCAGTTGGTTAATACCAATTTTATTGTGAAAATGTTGACTGGCATAAAAAATTCTGGTTGGGAGAGAACAGTTTATTACTTAATAAGAATTAAAAACTGATTAATTAATTAATTTTTAACATAGCCTGAAAATTTGACTATCATTTGGTTAATGTCAATTTTATTGGGAAAACATTGACTTGCTTAATAAAATCTGATAGAGTGGAATAATTCTAGGGGGATCAGTTTATTACTAAATAGCAATAGAAAACTGAACTCCCACTTTATGTCCAGTAGTTGTTAATATTTAATGAAAACATTGACTTGCTTAATAAAATCTGATAGAGTGGAGTAATTCTAGGGGGATCAGTTTATTACTAAATAGCAATAGAAAACTGAACTCCCACTTTATGTCCAGTAGTTGTTAATATTTAATGAAAACATTGACTTGCTTAATAAAATCTGATAGAGTGGAATAATTCTAGGGGGATCAGTTTATTACTAAATAGCAATAGAAAACTGAACTCCCACTTTATGTCCAGTAGTTAATATTTAATGCAAATATATTATGAATTTTTCTGATTGGTTAATATGATTTCTATTGTGAAAACATTGATTTACATATTAAAATCTGACAGAGCTGGAGGGGGGGATCAAATCATTGCTTAATAACAATAGAAAACTAATCCCTCTCTTTATGTTCAGCAGACACTAATCTTGAAAATTATTATCAGTTGATTAATATCAGTTTTATCATGTAAACATTGGTTTACATAAAATCTGACAGAGCGAGGTGGAGGGATCAATTTATTACTTAATAACAGTAGAAAACTGATCCCTCGCTTTATGTTCAGCAGACACTTATATTAATTTGCATAAAATATGACAAACTGCATCTCAAATGTTTCTCTGAATCACTGTATATGATTTCCAATATTGCTACCACACCAATCAGGATTTCCTTTTGAATTTTTCTCTTCCTTTACTGACACAAGTCTTTAAAAATAAAAATCCATGAAAAATTTAAAAAAAAAATAGACATCAGGCACCTGCCAAATTTATATTGTACACATGGGTGCTTGGCATTATTGATTAATGCAAACCAGAATTTAGCATTAGAATCTGGTGGCAAAAATTACAAACAAATAAGAATTTTCTTTCTGGTCCATCTAAAATGAAAACAATGTCAATAAATCCTCGCCTTTTTTTTTTAAATGTTGTCTTGGTTGCCTCGTGAAAAACTCTACTGACATAAAGTGCAGCAGTAACCATTATTCAAATCTGACTATCCAATATTTAAATCAGTGATCTGATCACACGCATCAATTGGGCAATAGGAGTTTGTTGTTTTTTTTCTTTATGCAAGGAATTATTTTAACCCTAAACAATGTGGAATACTGAATTAGTTTCTAACATAACCAACTTTATAAATAATGTCAAGGATAATCTTCCATGTTTTACTGACAATTCTTTCAATTGAATGAATTAGCATATTCTTCTTTTATGTGCCATGTCCCCTCATAAAATAGGTGATCATGGCTCTCCCCAACTTTCTATACTTTGTAGCTTTAAGTTTAAACATTTATTATGCTCCTAGTCCCTATTCTGTCAACCATATAAAATAAAGACCATTAGGTAGCCAACTCTGTTTTTCTCTGCCCCTCTTGCTTTCAGTATGCTCTGTGAGTGTCAAATTCTCCAAGCCTTCTTTCCTCATTGTGTGCACTAGAAATTTCAACTGCTTCTCTCTGATTCTAATTATAAGCATCCTTTTTGGTTCCATTTTCCTTAAAACTTCCTCACTCTTCACATGTTCCATCCATGATATTCCCAGCAATCTTCTATAGAAATACATCTCTGTTGTGTGAAGTCTCTTCTTCATCTCAGTAGTGAAATTAAAACAAACTGCCACAGAGCCACATGTCCCAATAGTTGCAAATCCACTCTTCTCTCAATCTGCTTTCTTCACCTCGCCAATTGTTTACTACCACTGAGTTTATATGTATTCAAAGGCATAGCCAGCACATTCAAGTTATTCCATGAATCCCATAGACAGCACATCCATCTATTCTATCAAACATTTTCTGCTATAACCAACAAAATATGTCTGCCCTGGTTTTTCATGGTATCATGGAGCCAATGACATCTGCAGGTGTACGCCCACTGCCTTTTTTTAAGGTAGATGGATTTCTTCTGCACAATCTGTTAAGAAATTGTCAAGCATTCACTCCTATATAGATATTGCACTGTATTTCAACACCATTTTCTTTGTTTCTAATGAAAATTTCTTATTTCTTAATACATTGATTAGCTTTTGGAAGGCATCTTTCATGTATTTTTGTGTCATATTTTCCATTGCCTATTATAACAATTTCCAGAGATTTAAATTTCTGTACTTGTTTGATTTTGACACCTCCAGTTTGCATTTACAGATTTAATTCAATCGTATCAGTTTTTCTTTTTAATTCTGCTGTACAAATTTATGTATACAGACATTAATATTTTTATTCTATTTATGTATTTTTTTCCTATCATTAGCTTTAATATGAGTTGTTTTTATTTTCTTTAACATGGTTATAAAGAAATAGGAAAATACTGCAGAAGATGCTGAATCATTCTTTTGGTTGAAGAAAGTGTTTGCTGCAACAGTTGATAAAGCAAGTTTGGCTTTTCATTCACAATGTTGGTTGTCAAGGGAAACCATGAGAAACAAGAAATTTGCCACATCAAGGGAGTCATTACAAAATATCTGGGTGACAGGAAAGTTCTGACAGTTTACAGAACATTAAATATATTTAGAAGCTGTGAGAAGTTTTTCTGTCATAAAAAAAAAAAACAAACATGAAAACAGCTTTCATCAGTTGCTTGTTGATCCAGGAAACCTTCAGAGTATACTGAACATTTTATATAATTTGCATGGGTAGATTGTTCTGATTCAGCTGTTTAAGTCTATTCAATTATTGGTCACTCAGTTTTCACTGTGTGCAAAGTCTACACTACCTGGCCCAGGGATTAAACTCACAGTTACTTTGTAACAAGAGTGAGGGAAAGACATATTTATTTTCCTAATTACATTTCTCTCATTATGAGTATTGCTATATCAATAACAATACCACAATTCACAGACAGGATGGAATAGATGAATGGAAAAAGAATAATAAACATACTTGGTACTCATGTGGCTTTAACTGTAGGACCTACCACTGTCGACAAGTGATGTCCTATTTCTCTGGGGGTCTACATCATGACTACCTTCATCAATTTATCTCCTGACATCACTCACCGGCCATCACATGATCCTTGTGACTATCTCAACAAAAGGGAGAGAATTGCCCTTTGTAATGCAACATATTTATCAGGAAATTCAGAAAACAATATTTTTCTCTATTAGGCTATTGTTTGAGAATAATAATCGAGCAGTACTAAATAACAAGACCGGATATCACAAGACATGAACAACAGAATGAGAACAAGACCGGATATCACAAGACATGAACAACAGAATGAGAAGAATCTACACTCATAAAGGGCTTATTTTAAAATTTCCTGTAGGTTACCAAGATTGACAAGCACCTACTGAAGGCTAGAAGGAACAAGATCTGGAAAGTTTTGATAACAACAACAAAAATTGTAAATTATGTAAGCAACGGAATATGTTGTGAAATATCTTATCAGCTGCTTCAGGACAATCAGTGATATCACTGATTTCATCTGTATATACAGATTGTCTTACATCAATATCTCATTTGTTACCAGAATAAGAAGATGGCAAGACAATAATTGCTTTCTCTGCTATCATCACATTCTGATTGAATGCCAGAATCAAAGAAATTTCTCACCAGACATTCCATGACACTAATTGTATTCTCTGCTTTAAGAAGACCTGGGAAAAGAAATTTCTTTTGAAATATCTCATCAGCCACTCCAGGACAATCATTGCTATCCTTACCACCAAAACTATCGATGAATTGTGTTGAACTACTGTCTGATTCACTGCCAGAGAAAAAGTAGCCAGTACAAAGAATCTTCTTTCTAGCACCTCATCAGCCACTCCTAAATGGTCAAATTACCCACATGAAAAAGAAAGAAAGAACAAACCAAAGGGAGTAAAGAAAGAAATAAACAAAAAGAAAAAAAGTAAAAAACAAATAGATAGAAAAAACAAAAATAAAGAAAAGAAAGAAAAAAAGATGAAAGGAAATGAATGAAAGGAAAAAACAAATGAAAAAAGAAGTAAAAAAAGAAAGAAAGAAATGACGGAAGAAAAGAAATGAAAAACAAAAAAAAAAAAACAAAGGAAAAATAGTAAGAAAAGAAAGGAAGAAATCCAAGAAGGAAAAGAAACAAAGGCAAGGAATGAAAGGGAAAAAATGAAAGAAAAGGAAAAAACCAAAAAAAAGAAAAAAGATATAAAGTAAGAAAAGAAAGAAAAAGGAAGAAATCAAAGAAAGGATGATAAGAAAGAAAGAATGCAAGAAAGAAAAGAAAAGGAAAAAGAAAGGAAAGAAAAAAGAAATAAATAAAAGTAAAGAAAGAAGACAAAGTAAAAAAGAAAGATAGATAGAAAGTACTGAAAGAAAAAAAGAAACAAAGAAAAGCTAAGAAAAGAAAAAAAAACAAATTAAAAAATAAATAAATAAATAAAATATAAGAAAAGAAAGAAAGAAAAACCAGAGGAAGAAAGAAAGAAAGGAAGGAAAGAAAGGAAAAAATAAATATAAGAAAAGACAGAAAGAAAGAATCAGAGAAGGAAAAGAAATAAATAAAGGAAATGTAAAAAAAAAAAATGAGATAAATATAAGAAAGAAAGAAACAAAGAACTGGATGAAGAAAAGAAAGAAATAAAGAAAGGAAAAAAGAAATATAAGAAAATAATCAGAGGAAGAAAAGAAACAATATTCTAGTGTTTTCTATTTTTTTCCACACAAGACAAAGTCATCAGCACTGCCCAAAAGAATGGCGAATCAAATCTATCTCCCCCATAAGAAATTTTTAATTAAAAAAAAGAAAAAATATCTTGTCAGCAAAACTATCTTGTTCTCCCAGAAGAAACCTGGCAAATGTCTAAGTGGCAAATTCTTTAGCCTTTTCTTTGTCTCACTCACTTTCTATTCCATTTAAACCCTTACCCTTGGTTGATATAAATAAAAATAATTACAAACCTGAATGTCTAAGAATTGGAAAGAGAAGAATATGATTCAGTTGTAAACCATTTATTTCTTTGAAAGGTGTAGATCAGTAAAATGGCACCACCATGTCTGTGCAGAACAGTCAGTAGACAAAAGCTAACGGATTGTTGAAGATGCCAACCTTCTGCTCTTGTCTCATTTTTCTGAGATTCGAGGAAAACGGATCAACCCAAATAGTGGAATCTTTAGACCTCTTCATCATCTGTTTGTTGTTGTAATCATGAAGAAGATCCCCAATACAAATATTAATATATCATAAATTACAGCATACAAGTTGACCTCAAGATTTTTAATTCAAAATTCTGCATTAGGCTTATACTTAACCTATCGACAGACTAACAAACATATGGTAGGGCACCAGTGGCCCAAAACTTAGGCCTACCAATAAATGAAGTTAGGCTATAGTATACAACAACCTCTGCAAAAACTACAAGCTCACACCACTTGTCTGTATATTAGGTCACTAACCATATCTTTTTATATGCGTTGTATAGCAAACAGATGACAACACACAGTGGTAAGTATCATATATTGTATTGGTATAACTTAGAAAACATTTAAAGTTTGTAAGATCTACTAATAAATACATTAAAGTCAACATCAGATCCTATAAAATATTAATACCATAGGAGACACATTAATACAAGGTAGTTTTGTGACAGTACTGCTACATATCTTATGTTATTGTGGCATATATTAACTTTTAGGAGTGCTGTCCACCTTTTTACAACTTGGTGGTAATGATTTGCATTTTAAGATGACTCCCAGTTTTGAAATATTTTTTTTTAGGCTAGAAAATTTGACTTATATGCTGCATTTTACAGTATATTAAATAAGGACATTTTGTAATGTTTTTAAAAAATTTTTGTGCTTGTAAATCATTGTTGTTTCCACGTCTCTGAGATGAACCTTCTTGGAAATGGTTAACAGGTGACAAACAGGTGTGAGTTGGGAGAGTGAGGTCAGCTTTTGAAAATATTTAATCTGAAAGCATAACCAGCAAACAAAGTAAACAGTGCTTCATTTTGAAAGAATATATCCCAGTATCCTCTGTGTATACAGGAGCCAGATCAGACCCAAAAATGGACTTCAGCTGACATATATTGGCAGGAGCTGCCCAGTCTTCTTTTTCCAGTTTCAATAGAGTCCAACTGTGTCCTTGTGGGAGATTAATTATTTTCCACCCTACTACAATCCCTCTCCCACAGACAAAATGTTACAAGCCTCTTTCTGATCTATTGCTATTTCATGGAAAATGTTCAGACAAACTACATTCCTTAGTTCCACCAATTCTAACCTTCACAGCTAAGATCCACCCTGCCACACACATTGTAGCAGACCACCCTAATTATCTTCATATTCCATTAGTGAGACATAAACTCTACTCAAGTAGCTTTGTGGAACTGACTCCCAAGAGAATGCTTCCCTGATCACTACAATCTTGGCCTGTTCAAGTTTAGGGTTAACAGTTATATTCCCCACATATGCACATAAACTGTACCTCTTACTATATAACCTTCTACCTCGAGTGGCTCTTGAGTCTTGTGCAGGGTAACCATTATTGTAAAAAAAATATGAAGTTCATGGCAGATTGGTTAGAATTCTGACCTTGAAACCCAGGTTTTAGCCAAAGATGTGATCCCTTGATAAAATCCAAGAAAAAACAATCCTAGTTTTCCACTGGGGATTATGGGAAAACAACACCATGAGTTCATTCAAGCCTTGCGAGTCAAATTGGGTAGATGAAAGTGCAGGTTTTGTTTGTATGATAGTAGTGGAGTTTAGGTGGTACTGTTCTTGCTTTTCAGTAGCGCCCTGTCTATATTGTTAAACAACATAATCATATGTTGCTAAACATTGAAGTTAAGCAATGTCAAGACTGGTAAAGACCTAGATGGGTGACCACTTCAGAATACTAAGTGCTGTAAATTTGGATGTACAGGCTCCATTATAAATAATGGCTCAGAATTAGAAATCAGAGAGTTCAGTTCTAATTCCCTCCAAAAAATTCTTACAGTCTAAAAATATTTTCTGGTTTTAAATAACCTGCAAAATTTCATAAGCCATAAAAAAACAAATCATATTTAGCTAACAGTGTGCAAGATGTTGGGAAGCAAAGATGCAAGAACCATATCAGGTTTATTATTATTACTGATTTTCCCTAACAATATAATAATTTAATCCACAGTTTGGTCAGAGTTAAAATGATTAGATAAGGGTTATTTTTCTAAATGATTTCTTCCCAATATAAGGCACTAGAGCCACTCAATATAGTGGCTTACATTCAAAATGGTAATGATGAATGTGGTGTTTAATTTGAATGTAAGAAAAGATAGTAAAGTAGGAAAATTATAAGGACGATAGATAATGGTTGACTCTTCACTTTTTGTTATAATTTTTTCTTTTGAGTTGCTTAAGCCATACTGGCATTAGTAGTGGACTTGCTTAAATTTTAGTCAAATGTGAGTACATTTGTTTATAAAGAAGTAACAAAACAATCTCTATGTTTAAAAGGCAGGATGTGTGTGTGTGTGTGTGTGTGTGTGTGTAACGAATGCACGGCTGCAATTTTTGACAGATTTGCACCAAAATTTACATGCACATGCACCAAGTTAGTAGGAAGGCCAAGACCAACATTGCATTTCCCAACTCCCATCGATAGTGGAAATAATTGATTTTTTCATGCTTCTATGTCAGTTTTCATGTAGTTTGCAGCCATTTTCTACTGGCCAGAGTGAGAGCCAATAGCTGGCTGCCACGAATAGGCAGGAAGATTCTACTGGCCAGCGTGAGAGCCAACAGCTGACTGATATGAATGTTAACTAGCATGCTAGCATGCAAAAAAATTGATAACTGCATTTGTCACAAGTGGGAAAAATATAAATCTGCATGGCACTTTACTCCAATTGGCTCATTCGCTTGCTTAAACTCAATATTGATTCTGATTCCACAGAACTGGGTTGGGTGGGAAAAAGTATTTGTTGTTAACATTCTTTTTTCATTCAGTTTTTCCAGTTACAAGTCCTTTTTTAAAGCTGATCGTTTTGTGTTCATTTTTTAGTTCTTTTTTCGTAACAGATATAATGTTTAGTAAAGAGCTTAGAAAAAATTTGCAGTGTGAGATAGGCAAGAAGTAAGGTATGTAGCAACATCAGCACGGCAAAGGGAACTCCTTTAAAGGCAAGGAAGGACAAAAATATTTTAAGTCAAGTGATAGCGATTGCTGTATGATTTTTGAATCAAGCACAGGCAACTTTGTTTATAAAGAAGTAATAAAACAATATTATTATAAATGTTTATAAATGGTACACACATTTGAGTTGATGTCCTTGTTTTTTTTTTTATTTTCTTAATCAATGAAAATAATAACAACCAGCTTGGATGGAAGTCCTACTAACGAAAGATTGTGCCTCTGACAGGAATTGAATTTGCCTCCTTTTATTCTATCAGGGAAACCACTTCTATAGCAAAAACCTGCCACTACCAGTTTGGTATGAAAGTGAAGTAGCAGATATATATTTGTAGAAGTTTAAATGAGAGAGATGTACATTCCTTAAATAGGTAATTCAAACCTTGCTCTATCAATGTAGTCTCTGTGGTCAAATTGGTAAAGGCAGATTTCAGCTATAGAAACTGTTTCCCTGCTGAGAAAAGGAATACAATTCCTCTCAGAGGTACAGTCTCTTTTTAGTAATGGTAATATTAACTGTTTCCTTATAAGGAAACATTCATTGACCGAAATGCCGTTACTGCTTTCAGTTGAAATTTATAAAACCTTTCTCTCAAAAAAATTTTTCAGGAAAATAGATTTTTCAAGCCGAGTAGCTGTTATCACTCTTTCCAGTACTGATAGGGGTTTCGTTCCTAGCCTTTTATTTATGTGGATGGTTAGCATCTTTATTATGTTGTTATTTTCTCTTTGAGTTACATGTGTTATCCATTTTAGTTGTTGCTTCTGTTGGAAGTCCTCAAGTGATGTGGTTTCTGTTATTTTGTACAGTTCTTTGTTTGCGATTCTGTATTGCCAGTCCACAATGTGTTAAGAAGGATGATCTTTGCCAAAACCTTCAGGAGTAAGACTTCTCAATTTAGGCTGGTTCTTTTTAATTTCACTCTTTAATAAAACAAAAATAAAATAGGAATAACATCTCAAACACATGTGCCCACTAAAAATAACATTTATATTAATAAGAAATAATGTCAAATTAAATGATCTATTAAATAAAAACGTACTTATAAAATCATATATAATAATATACATAATTTACTTGTTCTCCAGTAAGTAACATGATTTTATACTAACTGACTAGTTAGCCAACATATGCTTTAGTTATTGATTTTGTTTAGTAGCAGCATATCAACATCTAGGGGTTATTTAATGCCAAAATCTAAATATTTTGAATGCAATTTTATGCCTTTAACTAAATATATTTTGTTCATAATTTTATACTTTGAGTAAAGCTATGTTATTTTAGATATATATATATATATTGTAGATTATAAAATGATTGTGGTAATTTTAGTATAAAAATGTATTTTTATATTTTTTTAGGGTCACATTGATTGTCATTTTCCTACAAAAGTGTATTGTTGATTTTTGTTTGAGAGCTCACTATTTACCCATAGCTGGGACGCTAACAGGTGTTAACACCCCCATGTTTGGGTGGACCTGGAAATAACAGTAATTAAGAGATGGTTCCAGGCTCCTGAAAACTGCCAATCTCTCAATCAGAGGCCTTGCTGCTGGATGTAGTTTATCGTCATACCCAGAACGATTTTGCTTATGGAGAAGGAAAAACTTCTTCATTGCAACACCAAATCTTTTGTAGTTCAACATCAAAGTTGTTTGCTGTATTTATTTCTTCTTTTGTACTTTGGTAGATCAAAGCACTTTACAGAAGACTTCAAGCTGATTTTTTTCTGGATTAATTACACACTTGATGGTTAATTAGGTACTGTGCTTTATTCTAGTTTCTCTTAGAAATCTTCTGAGAGTAAAGAGCTTTGTGTTTTTGTCCCCAATAATTGTATCAACAAATGCATATTGAAGTGGCTGCACAATTCTTGTAACTACAATCTTAATCTGTTCAAGACTAATGTTACTGGTTATCTTCTACGCATACCCACATAAGCTATGTCTCTTACGCAGTAGCCCTCTACCTCAAATGGCCCTTGGGCCTTATACAGGCTAAACACCAATGTCAAAAACAAATAAATAAAATAATCAGATTAGATGTCTGAACAACGAACATGGTTCTGAGATCCGTCAATGATCTGCTAACAACGTTTGTGGTTTATCATAAGAATTACTTCTTTTTTTTTTTTTCTAGATTTATTCACCATGTCAAAGAGCTTTTTTTTTCATCATCATCAGCACCAGTTGCATCAGATACAGGACAATGTGTAGTTGTAGAGTCACTACACAGATGAGCACTTGACCAGTTATCTATATACATATATATATATATATATATATATATATATATATATAGGTCAAATGTCAAAGCGTTATTCATTCATGCATAGTGCATCTTTGACAAGAAGACCTGGTGGAGCTTATCCCTCTGCAGGTCAATGACAGCCAATGACCTCCAAACTGAACACTCACTATGGTTAAATATACATGGCCATTATTTCCATCAGTCCTGGCTGTTGACTTCAATCTAGGAAACTGTCTACCTAACAATGCTGTTTCATTACAGCACTGGCTGCATACACTGCTCACAAGGCTAGCTTATCCCTCTGGAGGTCAAATGACAACCACTGTCCTCCAAACTGAAGGTTCACCCTTGTCAAATACACATGATTCAACTGAATGCCTTCCAAGATGGTTCGACCTACATTTGATAAATCTTGATTTTAATCCTGCTGGCTGTCTATCCAAACTCTACATTGAACATTGTGCACTGGCAATACAGAATCACAAAAAAAGAACTGTACCAAATAACAGAAACCACATCACTTGAGGACTACCAACAGCAGCAACAACTAAAATGGATAGCATATGTAGCTCTAAGAGAAAATAATGACATAAGGAAGATGTTGGCATTCTATACTACTTTCAAATAAAATTTTAGAAAGGAAACTCCCATCAATATTGGAAAGAGCAATAACAGCTTCTTCTTTATGTGCCATGTCCCTTCAGGATGTATGGCTCTCCACAACTTCCTGTCATTTGTAGCTCTTAAAAAATTTTGTTTTTTGTTATTTCTCCTAAATCCTTTTCCACCTTCCATTTACACAACCTCACTATGTTATGCATTGTTTTCCTCTGTCCTTCTTGCCTTCAATCTGTCCTGTGTGCATCAGATTTTCCAAGCCTTCTTTCCTCATTAGGTACATTAGTAATTTCAACTGTCTCTTTCTGTTAACTATGTTTCTTTTTTGTTTCCATTTTCTCTAAAACTTCATTGTTATTCAGTCCATGGTATCCTCAGCATCCTTCTATAGAACAACATTTCTGTTGCTTCTATATATTCTTCAAAAACTGTTTTAAGAGAAATAGTGTATAAATTTCAACTGAAAGCACTACTGACTGCTCGGTCAATGAATGCCAAATATTTTCTTATAGGGAAATGGCTAATATTACCATTATCATATAAAGGTCACATATATTGCCTTTTCTTTTTTGCCTGATTGTATAATGGAATGCTGGAAAGTTCGCGACCCAGCCTACTTCCCAAAATCTGATCAAATGACAAAAACATCAGAATTCTTTTGAAAAGACTTTTTTTGGTTGGGTTAGAAAAGGATTGACTTTGCTTTTAGCCAAAGAGAAACTGGATGTTGGACAAGTTTTCTCAGGTTATATTAACATGGCTGTCAAATTGCGTTCAGGTATATTGAAATCTCACAACAGCAAAATGGCATTACTTCAAGCATTGCTTCTCCAATAATCTTTAAGTCAATAAATATAGAGCATTGGCCTGGAAATTACTGTATCTTGAACCAGCCTTTGCTTAATGCAATGTTTCTTAGAAAAAGAATTCTAAAGGTCCTTTATGCACCATTGCAGTTAAATTCTAAATAATTCTTTATATTTCAAAGTATTTTCATGTAGTCTGACATTATGGCCATAAAAACAAAATGGCAAGAAGAACATATAAAGTGTGAGCACTCACACAATGGTTAAAGAAGAATTTATTAAAAGACATCCTGTTATTCTAAAACCTTGTATCATATTTTCTTGTATATAAAATGACTTGTATATAATACGACCCCATGTTTCTGAAGCAAAAACAGGGAATAGATTACATCCTTGAGTAAAATACGACACTTTAGTACAGTCATCCTTATATATATATTTTTTAAGTTATACAATATTATCCATTTAAATCTCAATGTCTTACATAGATTTCACTGAAATATTTCATTTTTCACAATATTAAAAAAATAGATAAAATGAACCAGATGTCTAGCCATTGCATGTTTCTTCTCTCAATTTCCATTTAAAAACTTATTCTTGTATTTTCAGGAAAAGATGCTAAAAAGCATACTTGGTAATAAATTTTATTCTTCAATGCTCCACATCCCTTCAAGACATTGGCAACCATGACTCCCCACAATTTCTTGTGCTTAAATTTTGTCTTTTTATTATTTCTCCTAAACCTTGTTCCACCATTCATTTACTCAAGCTTGCTAGGTAGATTATATATTGTTTTCCTCTTTCCTTATTGCCTTCGATATGTCCTGTGAGTATCAAATTTTCCAAGCCCACTTTCCTCATTATGTGCCCTAGAAATTTCAACTATCTCTTTCTGATTCTAAGTGTAAATTTCTTTTTTGTTACCATTTTCTCTAAAATTTCGTCATTTGTCACATTTTTCATCCAATGTTATTTTCAGCATCCTTCAGTAGAACCAGATTTCTATTTTCTCAAGACTATTCTTCATCTGTGAAGAGATTGTCCAACATTCACTTCCATATAGGATGACTGATATTACATAACAGTTCATTACATTTCTTTGTTTCTAATAAAAGTTTTCTGTTTATTATGTCAAGTCCATTTAAGAAATACATAAATAAAAATAAATTAATTATGCTCTCATGGTGTTGTGTCCATAAAAAAATAAGTGGAAATTCATTATAGTGTCAAAAATAATTATGGTAAAATAATTATAATTTTCATTAATTCACTCATTCTAAACTAATGAGAATTGACTCCACTTTTTTTCCTCTAAACACACAAACATGTGACATTCTCACTATCAGACAAGCAGTTCACATGGACAGGTGCTAAACATGTACGTCAACAAAAATTGTTTCTTTTTCCCTTTCAGGCCTTAATAGTAACATTTATCTTTTAGCACTCAACAAAATTCAAGGTAAGAAAACCACAGAGACTGATATTTTCCAACTAAATTATCTTGACACTCATTGAACACATCTATAAAAAACATACAAGAAAAATTTTACTTATTCTTTATCTTCTCATTCTGTTGGATTCCAATCCATATTTGATCTAGATTTGCCCCCAAATTCGCAATTTTACTCAGCATTATCGTCACTTGTGTCTTCAACACTACATAACAACCTGATAATAAATAATTTTGTTGTTTCCACATCTTGCTGTTTCTCATTTTCTCAAGTATTTTTGTATATATAAATATTAGGGGATTTGTAATTATTTACTCAGAGTTATAACTCCCCTACTTTGACAAAATATTTGTATTTGTTTGTGATATTTATTTTTTTGTTTTTGCTTTTCTACTTAACTTTTCCATGAAATTTATTCAGATTAGATGCGGATTATTGAAAATTTAAACTTAGGGTCATTTTTGAAGATCCAGACACTCTTCAGGAGGGATAAAAAGAATATCTTTAAAAAATGGTAATATAGAAGGGAAATATTCTTTTTAAAGTGGTTGATAATACTATCCTCCATTTTTTTTTTCATAATTTTAAAATCATTGAATACATTGTTCTTTGTTCATCATTTTTAAATTAATAGATAATCAACTTACCTCCTTTATTTTATGCACGCTCTTGCAGAAATTAAACTGGCAAATAATTTGATCTTCTGGAAGAAAAAATAATAAATATAAAGAATATGTAATAAAATTTGAAAATTCTGCTTTTTCATAAAAGACTGTAAAAAAAGGAGGAAAAGATTTTCTTTGAAATGTTACTTATTCCTTATACTATTGTTACAGACAAGTGTATGGTTGCAAGAAAGAAATACGACAACAGCAGAAATAGATTTACGTGATTTATTTCAACAGGAATGTGTGGGTTTGGGACAGCTACCTTGTAGTATAGTCCATGATCCGGCTTCTCTCATAGTAGTTCTCACTGGTTGGTGTGGCGCTCCTCCTGCTGACTGCTGCTGACTGTTGCCGACCGCTCAGCCTGACCGTGACAGGTCTCTTCCCTGTCCTCCTGTTGACTGCCCTTGTACTTCCCCATGTGACCCCTTTTATGGTGTTTTTTATGGCTTAACAGGCTCGTAAAACAATGCAAGTATAATTAGGAGGGAAGCATTTTTATTGGTCAAAAATAGAAACACTTTAAAATATTATTTTATTTTTCGACCAGAACTCGTGCGTTGGGCCTATGTGCAAACGACAATAATGGTCATTTTGTGACAGGGCCTTGTCCCGTTCACATCTGGCTCTCGCTCTTGAGTATGTTAGTTTATTTGCCTGCAAATTAGCCAAGATATGTCTTATTTTATTTTATAACACTATAATTCTGTTAGATTCTGATCCATATTTGATCTACTTTTGCCCCTGAACTCACAATTTTACTCAGTGTTACCATCACTCATGTCTACAAGAAAACATAACAAGCTGATAATAAATAATACATATCTTGTTTCTTGTTTCACAAGTATTTTTTATATATAAATATTAGGGGGCTTATAATTATTTACTCAGACTTATGACTCCCCTACACTTACAACTTTGCCTACCTTTTTCCAAGGGACCATTCATTATCCCAATGCACCTTCAGATTTTCATTTTTTAAACCAGTATCACCCCAAACAAAACATATAATGCCACTAAACACAAGGGGTACAAGGTGTGGAAGAATTAGGAACAGAAACAATAATGATGAGCAAAAAGGAAGAGAGTAATCAGGAAGACAGTAGATAGCAATTGATATTGTATTTAAATTTTTGCAGATTAAAATTGGTTGGAAAGCATGGAGCCAGAAGGGAGTTCTGCATACAAGAAAAGGAACTGTTAGCAAAGAATTTATGGCAACATCTAGCCAGCTCAACTGCATTCCGTGTAGTGCTGTGCTTAAATTCAAAAAGGCTAGGTGCAATAGTAAAGAGCTGATCTAAACAATTAACATGAAAGTATTTATAGAAAAGACAAAGAGAGGCAACCTTACAGTGGTGGGAAAATGACTGAAGCTGCCAATAATACTGCTGATTCTTCTTTGGATCTTATCAAGGAGATCCAGTTAAATAGCAGGAACAGTGGACCATATGTGGCAGCAATATTCTAAGTATGGGTGAATAGTAGACTTATAGATATATAAGATAGATTATGGAGAGAAAAATTGTCTCACCAACATTGTGAATGGACTTTTTTAGCAGCTGACCTAACAATGGATTCAACATGTCAGCTGAGAATGTTAGCCTAAGAAGGTGCAATGAATCACTTTCTTGGAGGTTAGCACTAGCCATGCTGACAGAAAGCATCAAGGGGTCTCTCAGATGATTAATGGAGAGAAGTTTAGTTTTGGAGGTGTTAAAATTAACAAGCCATCTCTTGCCCCAGTTAACAATGGATCTGGGGTTGTTTTTGACCTCAGCTGTCATTATAACCTTGTCAGACTGACAAGCTTTACTATTGAGACAGGAGTAAATTGTTGTATCATAAGTGTAAATACCAAATTTAAGAGTTGATGTCATCAGAGAGGTCATTAATGAAAATTAAAAACAGAGTAGGGCCAAGGATAGAGCCTTGGGGGACATCTGCAGTAGTATGAAAGGATTTAGACCAGTGACCATTGAGGATACCTCTCATTTCATTATTTGATAGGAAAAACTGGAAACAATATAACTTTTCAGCTTATGGAGAAATCCTGAATGCTAGATCCTGTCAAAGGCTTTTGAGATGTCCAATTCTATAGCCTGGGCTTCACCATTTTTATGTAGAGCATGACTCTTTCCACAATTATCATAGACTCTTTCTGCAATTATCATCAGTACATCAGTAGCTGACCTGGAGAAATGAATGCCATGGTGCTTGTCTGAGAAAAAGCTGAGAGTTGATGAATAAATTTAGCATTGACTAGCAGCATGGCCAGACTTGATTCAAAAAATCGTACGACTCATACAGCAATTGCTATCACTTGACTTAAAATATTTTTGCCCTTCCTTGCCTTTAAAGGAGTGCCCTTTGCCATGCTGATGTTGCTACATGCCTTACTTCTTGCCTATCTCACACTGCAATTTTTTCTAAGCTCTATACTAAACATTAAATCTGTTACAAAAAAAGAACTAAACAAAATGAACACAAAACGATCAGCTTTAAAAAAGGACTCGTAACTGGAAAAACCAAATGAAAAAAGAATGTTAACAACAAATACTTTTCACACCCAACCCAGTTCTGTGGAATCAGAATCAACATTGAGTTTAAGCAAGCGAATGAGCCAATTGGAGTAATGTGCCATGCAGATTTAAATTTTTCCCACTTGTGACGAATGCAGCTATCGATTTTTTTGCCTGCTAGCATGCTAGTTAACATTCATGTCAGTCAGCTGTTGGCTTTCACACTGGCCAATAGAATCTTCCTGCCTATTCGTGGCAGCCAGCTATTGGCTCTCACTCTGGCCAGTACAAAATGGCTGCAAACTACATGAAAACTGCCGTAGAAGATGAAAAAATCTGTTATTTCCACTATCGAGTTGGGAAATGCAAAGTCAGTCTTGGCCTTCCTACTAACTTGGAACATGTGCATGTAAATTTTGGTGCAAATCCGTCGAAAATTGCGGCCGTTTCATTCGTTACACACACACACATCCTGCCTTTTATAGATAGAGATTAGGGCCTCTAGAAGGCTGATAGTTGGAAGGGTCGGACAGTTCACCGGAGTTCTTAAAAACTGGAAGAACAGATGAGAACTTCCAGCAGGTAGGAAGGCAGGAGGTAGCAAGGTATTTATTATATTTAGAGGGGACAGGAACCAGTTCAGGAGCACACTTCTTAATGACTATGACAGAGATATCATCAGGTCCACATGCTTTGTGGGGATCTAGGTTAGAGATGATAACAGAGAGCATGGAAGGGATTATATGCATATCACTCAACAGAGAATCAGTACTAGGAGGGAAGTTAATCAGGGATATTCCAGATGAGTCAAGAGTAGAATTTGAGGAGAATTTACAGGTAAAGCATTCAGTTTTATAAGCAGAGGATGATAGCACCACATGTTGATTGAATAGGGGAGGAATAGACAGCTTATACTCATTTAATGCCCTCTTACAGAACTGACATTAATCCTGGTAGCCAAAGTTGTTAGTGGCTATGGGCTTCCTCATTATCTTGGCAAACAGGGACTTTGCTCTTTTGAGGACTGGCTTACAATTATTGTGAGCAGCAACAAATGGGTGCCTGTTGTGATGATAGCCATCATGCTGCTATAGTCAAAAATAGTGTCTCCTGTGTGCTATAGTGGTCAAACATGCCAGTGTGGACCATGGAGAGAGTTGAGGTTTCACCTGGTATTTCCAAGAAGAGATGAAAGCATCCATACCAGCTTTGACTCAAGAAGAAACATCAGTGGCACAATTTTCAATTGGGAGTTTAAAGGTATCAGTCCAAGGGGTGTCACAAAGAAAATCACAGAATGTGTCCCAATCAACATGGATGTCACTTAGGGGTTTGCTCTACATTTTCCAGGAGTTGGCCTGGTATTTAAAACTATAGGGTATGTGCGAGAAAACGGGGAAAAAAAACAACATCCTGCGAACCTGAAACGAACGCCTTCTTGCAAACCTGAAATGAACGTCTTCTTGCGAACCTGAAATGAACGCATTCTTGTGAACCTGAAATGAACGCCTCCTTGCGAACCTCAAATGAACATCTTCCAGCGAACCTGAAACGAATGCCTCCTTGTGAACCTGAAACGAACGTCTTCTAGCGAACCTGAAACGAATGCCTTGTTGCAACACAAAAACGAATGCCTACTTGCGAACCTGAAACGAACACCTTCTTGCGAACCTGAAAAAAAACGACTTCTCTTCCAACCGACCGCAATGGCTTTTGTTGCCCAAGAAAAGACAACGACTCGTGCGTCTTCTTCTTGTAGTCCTCGGTTGAGTCCATTATGGTACTCCAAGGTGTGCCAGGCAACAACACACACACGCAGTTCGAGGACGCTTCCACGCATGCTTGTTACAGGGTACAATAACTAAAACATGATATTAATATATCCAAGGTGAGCTTAAACATAGGTTATCATGAGTTGCATAGAGTAATGGTCATGGTAAGTGCTACTTGATTTACACTTTTCTTCACTCTCTGGTCACCAAATTGGAATCAAAGTGTAGTATCTGTTCTCCTAATCTCATCTCATCATGGTAATATTAGCCGTTTTCTTATAAGGAAACATTCAGCGTTCACACTGAAAAGCACATGCTACTTGATATGTGTTTATTCTTCATTGCCTGGCAGTCATGTTGGGATCAAAATGTAGTATCTGTTCTCATCTTATGGGCAATATTAGCAGTTTCCTTATAAGGTAACATTTGGCATTCATTGACTGAGTATTTAGACTTGTTGTCAGCTGAAATTTAGAAAATCTTTTCAAGAAAAACTTTTTCAAAAAAACAGGTTTCTCAGGTCCAGTTGCTCTTTCCAGGATTGATGGGGTTTCCTTCCTTTTCTTTTGTTTGGGAGTTTGTGGAATGTCAGCATTTTGATTATGTCATATATTCTTTCTTTGAGTGACATGAGCTATCCTTTTTAGTTATTGCTCATGTTGAAACTCCTCAGGTGATGTTGTTTCTGTTATCTGGCATAGTTCATTGTTTGTGACTGTGTAACTCCAATCCACAAAGTTCGATGAAATATGGTCTTCACTGAGGCCTACACGCTTCATGCTCTTAAAACCCTTTTTTGACCATTGATCTGAGTAAATGGTCATATAGAGCTGAAAGTTTTGATATTAATAAAACAAGTTTGATGTCATGCAAGGCATCAATATAAAAGTATCAATCTGACTTGAATTTCAAAACTTATTTTCAAATTCTGCTAACTAGATATAGCGCAATACATTTTAATCTATCATACATTTCTGTTTGATTAGTTGTTTTTTAGCAGCATATCAACACCTCTATGGGTTATTTAATGCCAAGATCTACATACTTTGTATGCAATATTTTTTGGGGAGGAAATAATATTTTTAGTGATACTAATTAACTCATAGCTGGGGGAGAAGAGGCGGATCCCTACCTTTCCCAAGGGTATTTGCATGTAAGTGAATATAACAAACACAATTGGAATTGGAACTTGGCTCTTTGATTTCCAATTTCGAGCCATTATTCATTACACCATTTGCACAAACAACCTTACAGCACCTGATATTCCCAAGTGGTCACCCATTTAAGTACTGACCAAGCTCAACATTGCTCAACTTCAGTGATCATACAGGAACCAGTGTTTAAACATGATGTGGCCATAAGCCTATTTCTGTTCGATGTGATTCTATTATTTTTCTATATATTAATAAATTCTGAAGGTAAAAAATATTGTATCATTAAAAATATACAAATATTGCCACCATTAAGAATAAAATGAAAAACAAATATTGCTGACATATCAAATATCTTTTGTAAAGAATTGTTATCAACACCTGCCTACTTTGTGTTTTATTATCTACTAGCCAAATTACCCATGCTTCGCTGCATGTCACACATTTTTTTTGTAAGAAAATGATGATTGATTTTAAATCATTGTTAAAATATCTGGAGAAAAATGATGCATTTCAATATTACTCAATATTCTTGCTGTTGTGACCTCCATCTTCTGGCTTTCTCAGTCTATATTTTGAATAGGAGTCATTACCTTGTTCAAATTTATATTTAATTTAAATCAAAGGGAAAAAATATTCAAGGGGGGTGCAAAAACAACTTGATCTGACCCCTTTGATATATATTTGATGCAATACTTGATTGAATGAATTGATGAACAGATTTCAACATTGATATGACAGTTGAAATATGTACCGTAAGGCACTACCAACTGATTGATGATTTCTTGCTCAACTTGGTGTCCATATTGTCTCATTTTGAACTTGCTGATGAGGCCTCCATATTCTGGCTTTCTCCTTCTAGATTTTGGATAGGAGTCATTCTCTTGTTCAAATTTAAATTTAATTTAAATCAAAGGGAAAAAAAAACTTTCTGTGGTGGAGTGGGGGGTCATTGTGCCCTCTGGGGACCCCTTTGATCAAAATGAAATATACTTATCCAAGTACTCTGGGTAATGTAGTTTCAGAATATATATGGTTATGGTGTTCTATCTCCAAAATCGTTGGAGGAGTTTGATAACAAACAGACAGACAGACAGACAGAGGCTATAACTTTAAAGTAAACATTGAAGTCAACACTTAGAGGCTGTTTCATGCTAGATGCAATCATCAAGCCTAACACCTCTAAATGCTGACTTCAATATTCACTTTTATATTTACACACGCTCTATCTCTGATATTGAGCACTTTATCCCATAAATATAGTGCACCTTAAGATTATATTTCTTCATATATATATATATATATATATATATATATATAGAGAGAGAGAGAGAGAGAGAGATTGGGCTAAGTGAGTGTATTTGCAATGTTGCTGTTACAAATAAGAGTTGTTTTAAACCAAGTAAAAATTTCTGAAAATGTATAATACAACAACCCAGCGCTTTTTTGCCTTTAATTTTCATTCAAAATTTTCTTGTACTATGTACAAGAAAATATGGTATACTCAAAACCAGAAGACAACTGAAATTTCTAGGATGTATTATGAGGAAAGAGTGCTTGGAAATTTTAACACTCACAGGACACATTGTGAGAAGGAGGGAAGTAACAGCGGGGAAACAGCAAGTGACATACATTGAGTTTGTGCAAATGGATGGTAGAGTGGATGCAAAGAGGGATAGTAAGGAGACAATTGTTACTTAGAGACAGGAAGCTGTAGAGGACCATAATCATCTATTCTCTGATGGGTCACAGCAGAGAATATTTTGGTTGGTGTAGGATGAAAAATTTGGAAAGTTTGAATTTTAGCCAAATCTGTTTATGCTCACTTTTTATTAATTTCATTAGGAAAAGGCATAAACCCACTTCTCCCTATATTCAATCACATTGCTATATAAATCAACATATTAGAATTGGCTAATTAATTTGATTTTTATAGCAACAGAAATGTGGTCCTACAAAAAGCTTCTGAGAATATGATAGATTGAACATGTGAACAATGACAAAATTTAAAGAAAATGGAAACAAAAAGGATACTCGTAATTAATATCAGAAAGACAGTGAAATTACTCGAACCCATAATGAGGAAAGAAAGCGTGGAAAATTTAACACTCATAGGACACATTGTGAGATGGAGAAAAGTAACAAAGAGAAAACTTTATAAAAATCAGGAAAATAAAAATGTACACAAGCTTTATCTTGTAAGCAAAGCTGAGACAATTGCTGTTCAATTATGCTGATTCCTAAAGAATAAATTTTTTCTGACATATTAAATACCATTTGAGAATTGTTATTAACACCTGCTTACTTTGCAATTTAATATCTATTGTGGTAAATGAGTGTATTTTCAAATAAAAGGATGTTTTAAGTTGTGTAATTATTTCTGAAAACATGTATATGTTTAATACAACCTCATCCGTTTTCTTTTTTACTTTTGTTCAAAATTTTGCACAAAAAAATACCATATATATCATTAGTCTATTTACTCAAGCTCATGGCTCTCTACGATTTCCTGTCCTTTGTAGTATTTTGTCTTTTTATTATCTCTCCTAAAGCCTGTTCAGCCATCCATTTACACAAGCACACTAGGTTGGTTATGCACTGCTTTCCTCTATCCATCTTACTCTTAATATGACCTGTGTTCAGTATCAACATTTTGTTGCTTTTTAACCTTTTTCATCTTTTCACTGCTCATTATGTGAAATTTCAACTCTTTCATTTTGGGAGAAATTTCAACCAATCTTTTAGTCAATGAACACTGAATGTTTCCTGTATAGAAACAACTATTCTTACCATTATTCTTGCCATGTGCAATATTTCTTTGTTAGTTTTGAGCTTTTACTGTGATATTTGGTATGCATATTAAGTCTACACTATCAGATGCTCTTAGATACAGAAGTGTATTAATTTCATGACCACCTCTGTAACAATATATCAGAATAAGTAAAAGAAAAGGTTTGGACAAAGGTAATATAAAACTTTATAATGAGATCAAATCGAAGGCAAATTCATTCAAATGCATCATAGCAGGAATCATTGAATTTTTTCCAAGAAAAACTTAACTCTTATAAAGATTAACTCATCCAAGTCAGATATTAAAAACTTGAATTATAGTGCAGATGATTTTGAGAGTGCTATCCGGGATATCAGACTCATCCTTGAGGATATTAAAATAACACCTAAGGAGGAATTACATATTCTTGGTTCTCCAGTCTTTCCAATGGCCATTCGAGAGTGTTTAGATAATAAGCATGTCATTCTAACAAGAATGACTGAGAAATTGCAACTAATTGATGCACACCCAGCCCTCTTCCTCTTGAAGAACAGTTTTTCGCTACCAAGTTTCCTCTACACTCTCCGAAGTGCCCCTTGCTACCTCAAACAGGATTTCTTAAATGAGATAGATATCACAGTTAAGAGATGTGTAGAACTAATTTGCAACATCAATTTCAACAACACAGGCTGGAGGCAGGCAAAGCTCCCTTGGGATAAAATAAAATGCGAGGCCAATTTTACTAATTTGAGGCTCTCTCTGGATTAGCATCGCCTCACCTGTCTACTGTCTGCTTCACAGTGGCGCCTGGCTCAACACAGTGCCCTCTTCAGCTACCGGTACCCTTCTAGATGATGAGTGCACTCAAGTCGGAGTTGGGATCCGTCTTGGACTCAAATTATGTGAGCCTCACAGATGCAGATGTGGAGCCTCCATCGATGAGTTTGGTTTGCATCCTCTCTCCTTTCGTCGTAGTGCCGGCCGCTTTCCACGGCATGCAGCCATTAATGACATCATCAAAAGAGGTTTGGATGCAGCTGGGTTCCCTTCCAAAATTGAACCCATAGGCCTCGACCGCGGTGATAGAAAAATGGGAAGGCATTGATTTGGGATGCGACCTGTGCGGATACATTTTCGGCTGGTAATTTGATCAGTTCTGCAGTTAAGCCGGGATCCATCGCCTGGGATGCAGAGATGAAAAAAATTGTAAAATATTCTTCTCTTGCTGATAGATTTTTTTTTTACTCCTGTGCCAGTGGAGACATCAGGGGTTATTGACCCTCATTCGATGGCGTTCCTTCGGAGGATTGGCACGATTGCATCTCATTAAGGGACAAGCCTTGCGAAACGGAGTGGCTCTTGCAGCATTTTTCACTGGCAATGGTAATGCTTTCTCCATCATTGAGGCTGGCAGAGGATAGAAAAAAAATTGTTTATAGTTATGTTGTTCTGGAATTGTCATCAGTGGTCGACTGAACTTGTTTTGTTTCAATAAATTTATTCTCCTGTTTTTAGAATAATGTAAATATAAAATTATTCTTGTAAATAAATAATCAAATAAATAAATTTAAAAAATCCAAGAAATTATTCTCTTAAGTTGAAAAGCTTGGGAAATTTGCAAACGAACATTTAAATTCTAAGCAGATTTTTCCTTTTCTGATGGCTCATGAAATTCTTCACAAAGAATGAAGTTTTAATAATTTTAAATGAAGTGAACTAGAATGGCACTTGTATATTCTTAAGTATAATACAACTTGAGTATAATACAACACAATGTTTCTGAATCTAAAAACGGAATAAATTACATTCTTGAGTATAATACGAGCACGTGTTTCTGAAGCTAAAAGCAGGGAATAAATTACATCCTTGAGTATAATATGAGCACGTGTTTCTGAAGCTAAAAGCAGGGAATAAATTACATCCTTGAGTATAAAACGAACCCATGTTTCTGAAGCTAAAAGCAGGGAATAAATTACATCCTTGAGTATAAAACGAACCCATGTTTCTGAAGCTAAAAGCAGGGAATAAATTACATCCTTGAGTATAATACGAACCCGTGTTTCTGAAGCTAAAAGCAGGGAATAAATTACATCCTTGAGTATAATACGAACCCATGTTTCTGAAGCTAAAAGCAGGGAATAAATTACATCCTTGAGTATAAAACGAACCCGTGTTTCTGAAGCTAAAAGCAGGGAATAAATTACATCCTTGAGTATAAAACGAACCCGTGTTTCTGAAGCTAAAAACAGGGAATAAATTACATCCTTGAATACAAACCAGTGTTTCTGAAGCTGAAAACATGGAATTGATTACATTCTTGAATATAATATGACCTTGTGTTCCTGAAGCTACAAGCAGGGAATAAATTATATCTTTGAGTATAATACAACTCTATAATATCGCCATCCCTATGTAATTTAAAAAAAAAAAAATTATACCATATTATACATTAAAATCTCAATATCATACATATATTTCACCAAAATATTTAATTTTTCACAATATTAAAGAATAGAAAGGAACCGAATGCTTAGCCATTTTTTGTTTTCCTGGTTTCCATTTCAAAACTTAGTTTTGAATTTTCAGAGAAAGGTGCTAATTAGACATATCTGGTAATACATTTTAAGATGTTAATTAATCTATCTTACTTTTCTGTTTGATACAACTCTATTATATTTCTATATATTAATAAACTATGAAAATAAAAAAAAATTATTGTCTTTCATTAAGAATGAAGAGAGAAACAAATATGGTTGACATATCAAACAGATTTTGTAAAGAATTATCAACACCTGCCTGCTTTGTATTTTATTATCTATTGTACTGAGTGTAGTTGCAATCTTGTTATTTCAAATAAGAGGTTTTTTTAAACTGAATAATAATTTCTGAAACCATGTATGAACACCCCCTTATTTTTTGGCTTTAATTTTCATTCAAAATTTCTCATCTTAATCACAAAAAAATACTGTATCTCGTTGATCTCTTAATGTCTGATCTCTCATTAGGTAACGCTAATCTAATTAATTTGTAAACTCAAAAATTTACTAAGTAATTTGAATTCTGCACATCAGGACCAAGATGCAACTCAAAAACATAACTAATCAAAAGTTCCAGAAATTCAAACATTAAATCAAAGGCTCAATGAAATAGAGAAAGTGACCTTCCTAAAGCTAAACCAGGTATTATGAAACAGGAAAATTTCATTGGAAATAAAGAAAAGTTTGCTAAACTGCTATATAAGATCAATTTTTCTATATGGCAATGAACATGGAACAATAACCTCACAGATGAAGAGGATACTTGAGGTAACAGAGATATAGTTTTACAGAAGCATGCTGGGAATAACACAGACAGAGCATGCAATCAACAAAATAGTTTTACAGAAAATGGGACAAAAATGGACACTTGTAGCTAGAATCGGAAAATAACTAGAAAATTTCTAAGTCCACATAAAGAAGAAAGAGTGCTTGGAGAATTTGATACTTACAGTATGTATTGAAGGCAAGAGGAATATCGACTAACCTACCTAAGTAGCTTGTGTGAACAGATGGCAAAATAGAGGCTGGAAGGAATAGTAAGGAAATAAACATTGCTTAGAGCAATAAAGGATAGGAAGTTGTGAAGAGCCATGGTCACACACATTTTGAAGAGACATGGAACATAAAAAAGAAGACATAAAGCAAGTCTATTTCACATGTTTTTCTTCCATTATTGAAGATAAACTTTGAAAAACTGCTATGAGATAAGCTGTTTCCATGCAGAAAATTTGTGCCTGCAAAAAAATTGTTAGTCAGAAAGAATGGTTTTTCCATTGGCATCACTATTATTTTAACTACCTTCATGACCTCAGCAATGTTTATTGTTTTAAAAAGCAATGATTAGAATTATAATAACACCTAAATATATGAAAGTGAATTTATACACATTTTATTCTTGAGAATTGACAACAAAAATAATAAACACTATTTATTTATTAGAGTGTTTATTTACACTATCTATTTATTATATATTTTATTAGAATGTTTGGAAAGACATTGGGTAATTGCCAATCTGTTCGAACTATATGAAATGGTAAATAATCATAAAAAGACTGATGTGTATATGCGCGTATATGTGCTGTGTGTGCAGAGGTATATATCAATGGGCATATATATGTATACATGTATATGAAAAACAAAAATGTATTATTTCATAATTTTTTTTTTTACAAAAATGTATTGCTCGAAATATTTTTTGTTTTTTTTTCAAAATGTATTGCTGGAAATTTTTTTGTAGTAAAATGTATTGCTGCTATTTTTACTATAAAAAACTTATTTTCATAATGTTTTGATTCCTCTAACTATTTACACCTAGCTGGGATCCTAACTGTTGCTACCACCCTGTTTCAGGTTGGACCTGGGAATGACAGCAATTAAGTAGTACCATGTTACTTAGTTTCAATGAGAAAATGAAAGAAACAAACAAAAAAATGACCATTACACCCTGCCAATACCACATAAATAATGAACTATTCCATTTTGATTGTGTGGAAAGATGGAAAAGACATATCAGAGATGCTACTTGGTTTCAGTGAGAAAATGAAAGAAAGAAGAGATGAAATCCGTGTTTAATTTCAAATCATTTTATTTATACCCCTTTACTTATTAAAATCACAACCAGCTTTCATATTTATGATTATTATTGCAATATATTGTTAAAGCTGTTAACGATGCGATAGAGGAATTTCTATGGATATTTTATTGCCATAGAACTCGCCAGGAGCTTATTCAATGATTAACTGAAGAATTAAGATTGGTCAGAAAATTAAAATAGGAAAACTCTTTCTATGAAAAACATGTAGAATTGTAACCAATGTTAGCTGTATTTCATATAATCCACTTGCTACATATATATATATATATATATATATATATATTCCATTCATTATTAGTGCTGCCAGTTCAAGAATGGCCTTGCTTTGTGCACATGTTAAAAAACACCTCATTTCCTATATATTCCACTGGTAGGAATGGTATTCCATTCAGACTCCACAAGAACTGTGTAACAGACTCCCATGTGGATGCTTCTCCAAACACTACAATTGGATAAAACAGAAGTGGTTAATAAAGGGAAAAAAGATGGAAAAATTTCCATTAAAAAAAAATGTTGAGAAAGAGAGAAAAATAATTGTCCAATGTGAAGCAGACATCTGACTGGTCAAGCAAGAAGAAATATGGCCAAAGTAGAGAGATATAAACTGCATATTCCTGCATCAGACTGAATGATTAGATTTAAATTTCTCTGTCCAGCTGCCAACTTTAATTAAACAGTTCAATCCCAGCACACTTCCTGAACACACAAATTATCTTCTACTATTCATCTTGAGCTGTAGATTGTAAATATACAGGAAGGTTTTAATATCAAAAGAATTATTAGAACTGATTAGTTATGCTTCATTATTTGAAACCATCACAGATGAATGTCTTAAGTTTGGGAACGGACACTTTCAAATATTTTGGCATCTGTCCGAGGCCAACAGGGGCATTCTAGTGTCAACTCATATTGTGATGGTTCACTAACAACTCAGCAATTTGGCATTGAAGCACTAATCCCTCTCAACTGTAGCAATGTCTAACACTAAACATTGTACAACTGGATACTGAACTTTGTAATGTTGACTTTAAAATGACTTACATGATTATATTTTACTCAAGTAATTAAATAAGCAAGCAAGGATACACAGATGACACTGTGTTGAATGTAGACACAGAAGGAAAACTATAGGTACTCCGAGACAAACTAGTAAAGGAAAGTAAGAAGGGACTAACCATTAATTGTAAAAATAAAAGCAGAGGTATGATTGTCAGCAAAACAAAAAAGATCAATATCAATTACAAATTGCAAATATTAAAATTGTTATAGACAAGCGTATGGTTGCAAGAAAGAAATACGACAACAGCAGAAAGAGATTTACGTGATTTATTTCAATAGAAACGTGTAGTTTTGGGACAGCTACCTTGTGGTATAGTTCATAAGCTGGCTCCCAATCTGGGTTGATCTCTCATAGTAGTTCACACTGGTTGATGGCGCTCCTCCTGCTGACTGACCATGACAGGTCTCTTCCCTGGCCTCCTGTTGACTGCTAGTACTTTCCCGTGTGACCCCTTTTATGGCGTTTTTTATGGCTTAACAGGCTTGAAAAACGATGCGAGTATAATTAGGAGGGAAGCATTTTTATTGGTTGAAAAATAGAAACACTTTAAAATATTATTTTATTTTTCCACCGGAACTGGTACGTCAGGCCTATGCGTAAACGACGATAATGGTCATTTTGTGACGGGGCCTTGTCCCGTTCACATCAGGCTCTCACTCTTGAGTAGGTTAGTTTATTTGCCTGCAAATCAGCCGAGATATGTCTTCTTTTATTTTATAACAAAATCAAACAAGTCTTCTTCATGCAGCGTGTCCTTTGTAGCTCTTAATAAATTTTGTCTTTTTGTTATTTCTCCTAAAACTTGTTCTGCTATCCATTTACTCAAGCTCACTAAGTAGGTTATGCATTGTTTTGCACTGTCTATCTTGCTCTCAAATCTGTCCTGTGAGTATCAGATTTTCTAAGCCCTCCTTCCTCATTATGTGTCCTAGAAATTTCAGCTCTCTCTTTGTGATGTTAAGTACAAGTTTTCTTTTTGTGTACATTTTCTCTAAAATTTCGCCATAGTATCCTCAGCATCCTTCTTTAGAACCACATTTCTGTTGTGTCAAGTCACCTCTTCATCTTTGAGGAGATTGTCCAGCATCAAACAAGAACAGAAGTTT
Source organism: Acanthosepion pharaonis (assembly GCA_903632075.3). Lineage (NCBI taxonomy): Eukaryota > Metazoa > Mollusca > Cephalopoda > Sepiida > Sepiidae > Acanthosepion > Acanthosepion pharaonis. The sequence continues at coordinate 2,579,043 of CAHIKZ030000446.1, read as the reverse complement.
AAATATCTTGGAAGTGGTTATGCTGAAATCTAAAATATGCATTAAAAAAGTGCAAAGGTGCCTTCCAAAAACTAAACAAAGTATTAAAAAAAATGGGGAAATTTTCTTAGAAAACTAAAAAAAGAATGCTGAACCCCTATATAATATCAATCTTCCATTAATGGTGACAGCTGGACAATTTCCTCCCAGATCAAAACTTATATATATATATATATATATATATATAAAAAAACAAAGAACTGAACTTATTTTGTTTGCAGGATTGTTGTTTCATACGAAACAAACATAAAAAACTGAACTGAAAGACACTCATATGTTGAAAAGAGAGTGTCCATCATCATCATCATATATATATATATATATATATATATATATATATATATATATATATATTTGTGTATTTAGGCAGCAATCCTTCTTTCATGCACATTTCATTAAATGTGACAGACAAGGTGCTTTGATTTAGTTTTTTATACAATTTCTCATGCGATCTAATAATTTTTTTCTTTTCAGATGATAAATTATATAAAAACTGTTTGAATGTTCTTTTAATCCAAGTGCTTTCGGCTATACATTTAGCCATTTTCAAGGATTAAATATTTTAACTATTAAATAAGAAATAATTTGTTGCATGTATGTATTTATATAATGTTTCCACTTTTTGAAAACAGTCAAGATATTGTCTCTCTCTCTCTCTCTCTCTCTCTCTCTATATATATATATATATATATATATATATATATATATATATATATATATATATATGGTTCTATTGAGAGTTATGAAAATATCATGAAAAGAGCAAGAAAGTTTTAAGGAAAATGGAAAGAAAAGAATCCTTATACATAAAATCAGTAAGAAAGAATGGAAATTTCTGGGAAATATAATGAGAAAAGGAAACCTGGAAAATTTGACACTCATAAGAGATACTGTAGGTAAGAAGAGATGGAATTAGTGATTAAGCAGCTTAAACAACTTGTGTAAATAGACCAAAGTACAGGATATAGGAAGGATAGTAAAAAAAAAAAACGAACTAGCCAAGAGTTACAAAGCCTGGTCAGCCCTATTGTTAGAACACCACTAGGTCATCTAAGAGGTGAAATCAACAGAAAATTTACAACCTCAAGCTCCTATTCCTAACTGTCATATATATATATATGCGCTTTGTTTAAATGGTGGACCAGGCACATGCTGTATCTTACGTTGAGATGTCACTAGAGTTTGGGGGGCTGATCTATTCTCCTGCATCAAATGAAGGAAACCCTGATAAAACTTAATTCTCAAACATCAGCCCTGATGATGATATATTTTATCATATATACAGGGTGTGTTGGAAAAATTCTCATCAAAATTAAGCCAAAATGAAAATAGCACTGACATCTCTTTTTAACAGATATATTTACCAAAATTACACAAAAATATCTTGAAGTACTAAATAGTAAATTTATTCAATAAAATCTCCATTAGCTTTAACGACAGCCTCCAAATGACTTTAGAATCTCCTACAACTCTTCTAATCAGTCTCCTTGTTTAATTTGGTGAATGCTGCCATAATCCTTGCTTTCAGTTCATCTTTGGTATTACAAGGAGTTTTGTTAGTCTCTCACTCAACTGCACCACACACATCAAGGGGGTTGCAGTTTGGGAAGTTTGGTGGTCAGATGTAAGGGGTGATGTGATTGCAGAAATTGTCTGACAGTCATGACTGGGTTCTCCTGCTTGTTTGGCATGGTGCAGAGTCCTGTTGCTAGACATAGGCCTTCCAGCAGCCACCCTCTTGACACAGGGCAGCACTATCACTTTAAGCTACTTGATGTAGGCCCTGCAGGAAGATGAATGGAGGCAAACTCCTTTATCATCACCATTAAACTCATGCAATTCTTTCTGAATCTTCTGCACTGTCCTCATATTGACACCCAAACACACTGAAATGTTTGAATTGGAATTTATGGTGCAAATACTAAGCAGTACAGCAAGCCATTTCCAAACCTCTAGTGGAGTGAATGACACATGGTGTTCTTTTTCTCACAAACAGTGCCCTACTGATCCTAATATACTGGGCAGTCAATAAAATGGTGGCAATTTATCCATCATGCCCTGTACATTGACCTTTCACAATTGGCTTCATCATTTTCTTTTTATGAAGACCCAGCCGACATTTTTGTTGGTTGGTTGTTTTTGTTTTGTGGTCGATCAACCTCTATGGGTTATTTAATGCCAAAATCTAAATATTTTGTACACAATTCTATTTATTTTTTTGAGATAATATTAGTTTTAGAGATACAAGTCTTATTAATTAACCCATAGGTAGGGAGTAAAGGGGGGGATTCATAGCTTTCCCAAAGGCATTTGTGCACAAGTGAATATAATGAACCCAACTGGAATTGGAACTCAGCTTTCCAGTTAACAATTCTGAGCCATTATCAATTACACCACTTGTACATCCAAGCTCACAAGATCTGGTATTTCCACGTGGTTACCCATCTAGGTATTGACCAGGTTTGACATTGCTTAACTTCAGTGATCATATGGGAACTAATGTTTCAACATGACAAGCCTAAATTTGTTTTTGAGTCTTGATAAAATATATTTGGATCCATTATACAATATGTGACCCAGGTACCTTATTAGTTGTGTCTTATGCTACAAAATGTGATATGGCTGTGAACCTGATTTATAAAAATAGAATATTTGAGAGCCTTACAATTTTAAGATAATACCATAAAATGAATATATATTACAATTTTATAGCATGGCACATCTTACTAATTCAATAACTAATTAACTTAATGATTATGGATAAAATTACAAAGAATATACCGAAATATTAAAACTTGACAAGTTTATTATTTACATTTAGGAGGGTTTCAAAGTTTAACCAACAAACAATAGTAACAAGATACAAATAGACTTCAGACTGCAAGAATATAATGACAACTGTTAATAAATAATGACTAGGCAGTGTTTTAACAGAGGATATAAAGTGTGAAACGTAAATCTGAAGATGCACTGAGTGAGTGAAAGAAGCATTCCAAAAGCTAAGCAAAGTATTAAGAAAAAGGAAAAGAAACAAGGAAAAGTGTACTGAACTGTTACATAATATCAGTCTTCCTAATGGAAGTCAATGCTTGACAATCTCCTCATAGATGTGGAAGAGACTTGAAGCAACAAAAATCTGGTTCTACAGAATGATGTCAGAAATATCAGGAAAGAGGACTGAGAAAATTTGATACTCACAGGACAGATTGAAGGCAAGAGGGACAGAGGAAAGCAACGTGTAACCTACCCAGAGAGCTTAAGCAAATGGATGGAAGAAGAAGGTTTAAGAGAGAAAAGAAAAAAACAAAATTTATTAAAGGCTAAAAAGGAGAAGAAATTATGGTGAGCTACAATCATCAACATTCTGATATGGCACAGGGAAGAAGTCATCTGTCCCCTGAAAAGAGGGAAGAAAAAAGGAGAAAGAAAGATGAGTTTTTCAAGAAAACATGGGGAGGAGAATAAAGATGTTTTGTTTCATGCCTTAATAAATGCACTGTATCATGTTTTAGAATGCAATTCAGTATTTTTGCAATTGTAATTAACTGACCAATGTTGGGCAAGATTTCACTTCTGAGATTAGAAATCCATTGACTATAAACAAGAAGGATGAATTTCTGTCAGAATTTCTGGGATGAGGTGTTATCATGAAATCAACTGTCTTGATGGGTCAGCCAAGTTGATATCTCCACACAGAGTTCTAATTCACCGAAGCAAGAGTCCTAATGCAAAAACAATATTTCATTGGCCAGCAATTTTCCTGGAGTCCTTTTCTTTCTGAATGACCTAGGATCCTCAGCGACGTGTATGGATATTCATTGGTCAATTTCATTTAGTATATAGCAACCTTTTCATTCTGTAATTGACAGACTTTGCTGTTTTCTTTATTATAATGGACAGTCCATTAAGAATTTGATCAATTTGCTTACTGGTCTTCATCCACCACTGGTCAGACAGGAAGCTGCCTCCTTTTTTTTTAGATTTTTACTGTCCTCAGTTTGTCATGTGGGTTTCCCTTCATTCTTGATCGGGTATGTAGGAAGATAAGATGCAAATAACGAGGTGGTTGTGTAATGGACAAAGATCCAAGCAACCCTCAGTAGGGTCTGATCATGTGATCACTTGATGGTCGCATGGTTTTAGAATCAGGTCATTCTTGGGTTGGATCACCTCAAAGTTCATGTGCCCTTGGCATGGGAGTGGAAGAAAAGGGAAAACAGAAAGAAATGAAAGAGAAAAGAAGGTGAAGACAGGTAGGTTCTTGATAGTAGTTATTAACAGCCAGAAATGCTGGTGTCCAACGCAGGTGTCTTCCAGAGGTCATTTCTCAAACCAACCCTCTTTTTGATTTTCATTAATGATCTACCAAAGAATATACTCAGATCATTTGTAAACATTTACATCAAGGATACAACTATATAAAGATGCATCTCTAAAACTTGATCAGAGATTGGCAGCTGATCTCTCATCTGATCTAGCACTAACTACCCAATGGAGGAAAAATTGGCTGGTTACATCCTTTATGCACATGTATAGTTGTATCAACATAAGCATCACTGTAGTCTGATGCAGTCCTAAATGATGAAATACTTCACACAAAACTATTTTCAGTTTGTCATAGTTTTATTTTTTCCCCTAAAATTGTTCTTGATATATAAAAATTTTGGCTAACTTTGACTTTTGTGCCTTAAAAAAATAGAATGTCACAAGGAGAGTTTTTACATTATTATTTTAACTACCTTCACTCCTCATTATTTACCATTCATATATAGAATCAATTGGCAATTAGCTGATTTTTTTTACCAATAGTAAACAATAAAACTAATAAATAGTGTTTATTATTTTTGTTGTGAATTCTAAAGAACAAAGAAAATGTATAAATTCACTATCATATGTTTAGATTTCATTATAATTCTCATCAATGTTTTTTAAAAGAATAAACATTGCTGAAGAGTGAAAGTAGTTAAAATAACAGCAGTGTCAATGGAAAAAAAATTGAATATCTCCTCTTTACTTATCATCAAGTATTCTAACATTTGATAACTTTTCTTCAAGTATCAAATTAAGCCTTTTAATATGAACTATGGAGTGGGTAGATAAGTTTTTGGTCCACTTTCTTTTTTTTCTTCAAAGTTCAATTTGAACTTGCTATGTCACTATGACAGATATACTGTGATTCAAAAAGAAGCAACAATTAATTTCAAAACAAATCTGTTAATGGTATTATAATATAAACTGGTTAGAGCATAAGCATTTGGTCTTTGGGTTTACTTTTCATACCTCAAAGTAACAAATTCAAATAGAATATGGTATTATAGTACAAACTAATAGACTGAAGTAGACTTTAGAAGGAACCAGAAACCTAATATGAAACAGGAAACAAAATAAAAGGATTAAGTTTTTTTCATTAAGAAATGTCTCATTAAATAATTTAGACACATTTTGTCGACTTATTTTTAATAGGATCCTCTCATAATTATGGACAAGTTTCTTAGTATCCTTATTAAAGGAAGAAAGAAAAATATCATGCTGATGAATATTTATTTTATTCTAAGTATTTTCAACATTAGCACAATGTCATCATCAAGGTGTTGTTTTTTCTAAGAAAAAAATTGCTGTGTTCATTATTTTAATTAAATTTTAATGTGTGAAGTGAAAAACGCTAAGATTATGTTATGTACAATATTCATTTTGACAGATACATTTGAAGTATAGAGTTGAAGTAGACTTTAGAAGGAACTGGAAACCCAATCTTAAAACAGGAAACAATGGATAAATCTCTACTACTGTTCAAAAGACCATGTAAGAGTTTTGAACTGGATGATAGGTGAACCTATCTATTCCTATGAAGGAAAAAGAATGAAATAAATCTCTATCTATAAAAGGCAGGATGTGTGTGTGTGTGTGTGTGTGTGTGTGTGTGTGTGTGTGTGTGTGTAACAAATGCACGGCCACAATTTTCAACAGATTTGCACCAAAATTTACATGCACATGCTCCAAGTTAGCAGGAAGGCCAAGACCAACTTTGCATTTCCCAACTCCCATCGATAGTGGAAATAATCGATTTTTTCATGCTTCTACGGCAGTTTTCATGTAGTGTGCGGCCATTTTCTACTGGCCAGAGTGAGAGCCTATAGCTGGCTGCCACGAATAATCAGGAAGATTCTATTGGACAGCGTGAGAGTCAACAGCTGACTGACACAAATGTTAACTAGCATGCTAGCATGCAAAAAAAATCAATAGCTGCATTTGTCACAAGTGGGAAAAATTTAAATCTGCATGGTACTTTACTCCAATTGGCTCATTCACTTGCTTAAACTCAACGTGGATTCTGATTTCACAGAACTGGGTTGGTTATGAAAAAGTATTTGTTGTTAACATTCTTTTTTCATTCGGTTTTTCCAGTTATGAGTCCTGTGTACATTTTGTTTAGTTCTTTTTCCGTAACAGATTTAATGTTTAGTATAGAGCTTAGAAAAAATTTGCAGTGTGAGATAGGCAAGAAGTAAGGCATGTAGCAACATCAGCACGGCAAAGGGCACTCCTTTAAAGTCAAGGAAGGGCAAAAATATTTTAAGTCAAGTGATAGCGATTGCTGTATGAGTCATACGATTTTTGAATCAAGCACAGGCAACACCAGGCCATGCTGCTAGTAGAATATCAAATTTCAGAGTTTAGGCAGAGACATTAGAAATATAAGGTTGAAGTAGACTTTAGAAGGATCCAGAAACCTAATCCTAAACAGGAAACAAAATAAAATTTTTTTTCTATCTGTAACAAGAAATACTGCTCCCTCTTGCTTTTTTATGGCTTTCACAATGTTTTAATTCCGGTCAATTTACGCCAATCAGTATTTTACTTTAAAGACATCCGTTGAACATATAAATTTATTCTTCACAAGACTTACCATCAATTCCAAGATGAAGAACAAAGCCAATTCCAAGAACAAAGATAATTCTAAAGAAAGAAAATACAAATTATATATGTAATGAATATTTGATTAACAAACAAAAAGAAAACATAGTTGGGATTTTCTTAACATTTGTAGCGTATTCACCTCTCGGAGATTGTGAATAAAAAATCAGATTTTCTCAGAAAATGCCTTGCCAGTAAATCAAAAATTTATTATATTAAACGACCGTTTCTTTAGAAGCATCTTATCTTAAACCTCACATTATCTAAATAGAAAAGTGAATCATCATGTAACCACACACACATTTACACATGAATTATATATATATATATATATATATATATATATATATATATATATGTATGTGTGTGTGTGTGTGTACATTATAAGTTGTATGAATGTATGTACACACAGATACATACATATACATAAAGTTGCATGCACTTTTATCTTTGCATACACTCATTTTATGCTATATCTATGTGGAATGCTCCAAAAGTAATGCTCCTTAGTTATTTCAACAGAAACTACAACCGATACAGAGAGCACAATAACACTGTTGAATAGAGCAAGTTTTCAGCTACAAAAACCCTATTTTCCCACATAGTCACTATTGTTATTCCAGAAATGAAGGAGACGCTTGGGATGTGACTTGTCATAGACATTGCTGTCACTATTGCTGAAATTCACAACCAATTATAAAACTGAGCTCATATCCAATGTTTGGTCTCCATAAACAATAAGCATCAAAATTTCAATGGATGCCATGAGGTTTTTTATTATAGCAAAATTATAAAGGCATTATGTTTAACAGTGAACTAATGAAAGAATTCAATAATACACTTTGCTTCATGTGACAGACAACATTTGCCTCATGTATCATGGACTAATATAATAAATTATTACTCTTGGACTGGATGTGCAGGTAGCGTAATGGATATCAGCTCAGAATAGAAATTGGAGAATTTAAATCCTAGTTGGATTCATTATATTTACTTATGCTCAAATACCCTTGGGAAAGGTATGAATGCATTTCTTCTTCCCAGCTATGGGTTGAATAGTAGACTGGGTTATACAGCCTTGGTTGGCAATCAGTCTACCACAAAAAGAAACAGTAACCTAATGCAGGAAAATATTCTGCCTAGTCAGTCATGAATCGAAAGCGACATGATCACCCAAGCATGTATCATGTATGGGTTGCATAGCAGGACAGATTGAGTAAAATAGCCTTGGGTGGCAACCAGTCTACTGCAGAAAGAAACAGCAAACTACTGTGGGGAAAATCTTCTGCCAAGTCAGTCATGAATAAAAAGGGACATGATTGCTCAAGCATGTATATGGTGGCACTTGACTGACTGACTTTTGGAGTCAAATTTGTAATATTATCAGATCTCTACAGGTTTACTGATATCATTTTTCTGATAAATACCCTCCAGTGTATTATTTCAGCATATAATGCTATCATTAAACAGGTGAAGAAAAATCACAAGACTAAATTTCTTATATGTAAAATGATTGTTTATCCAATTCCTGACTTCATCAAATAATATCAGTGAGTGATTGTGTGTGTCTTTGCGTGTTTCTTCCAAACCTAGGTACTTCTCATGAGAGTATGAGAAATTCTCTTCATTCTCCCTCTTGGAGTGCTCATATATCTACCTGTCATTTGCTTATCCATCAGATGTGTGCACATCCTAAGCACAGCTGTGTTGACCACCTGTTTACATATCAGTGACAGCCCTGAAATCTTCACCTTTCAAGTTAACTCTTTGATGCACCTGGCTCCTCTGATGCTCTGTTGGGACATTGAGTCTGCTTTGGTATCTTTCTGGGGCAACTCCAGATCAACTTCTCTTAGGACAAAGGTCCCTTATTGACATTAAATTCAATTTCAGTTCAGACTATCTGGTATTTTCTGACATGAATCACATGCTACAAGTACACTAGAAATATTAAAATGAACAAAAAAAATTATGTATTTCAGCCTCTAAATCAGTTGTTCCAAGATTATAGAACATTTTCCTTGTGTTACTTTGGTGGACAAAGATACAAAACATAACTGTTACTTCTCATAAAATTCCATAGAATTCTAAAGAAAATTCTGTCTGGATTACTCTCATTAAATTCATCTGCTGAAACTCAAAAACTCGTTGGCTACTTAACAGATGAAGGGATTGACCAAACTGTTAGGAAGTGGGATTTCTTTTATATTTTATCAGTTCAGCAGTAGTCATTTATTTTGTATACAGAGAGCTTGTCTACCCTTACTGCTTGGGCATTTATATATTCTATGCCTTAGTTATTGCTAATTAGGCAGTCATTTACATATCACTACACAATTCCTTCAACTTTCTGGTAGTATTACTCATTACCCATAGCACTAGGTGTGGGAGCTTCAAAATTCTTCCCACTTTTAATGAAATTGAGAATGGTAAATTCTTCCAGATTCATGCTACACTAATTTCACCACTAGCTGGATGGGAACACTTCAAATGCCCAAAACTCACCTAAAAATCCATCATCTGTGCAAGGCTCCATACACATATTCTCTTTACTCATACACTCAAAGAAAGACAAAGAAATACAATCCAGAATTTCCACCCGATAGCCCCCACTCCCACCTAAAGAAACAAAATAAAGATGGAGCTGATTTGAGCTTTAAAAAGACCATAAAAGTCTATTAAAGGGAAATTCAGAAGTAGGACAGAATCTCAACCCAAGTTCACATACTTTGATGAAAAGCGACCTCCCATCTCCAAAGACATAAGTCTTGACCAGCTCACCAAATGATGTCACCTCAGTAAATCACAATTCATCCTCTCTCTTCTGTCTGCTTCACCAGAAGCCTTTTACATCTCCACTTACCTCTTTTTTCATATGAGAGACATCTACCCTGATTTTTCATTTGTTTTTGTATTTCATGTTAATACACTTGTTTATTTCTTTAAATTTTTCTTGTTTCCTCTTTTAGTAATGTGAAACACATTCATAACATAACAAGAACAAAACTAAGGACTAAATTTAACCACAATCTATGATATTCATAATTAACTGAGCTGTATCATTTGTCTTTAATCATTAGAGATACTAATTTTCAGAATAATTCACAAAATTTCATTATTTGTTTTTTTCTTTTTGTATTTTTATCCCAAAACATTCACTTCTAAAAACTTTTATGTAAGTCTTATATGTGAAAAAAATCTTTAGGTCTAATTCCAGATAAAAATTTATAAAATCAGGTAGAAATAGATCAAAAACTGGGCAAGAATTGTATGGTTTCATTAAAGATACTGGGACAAGAAAGGGAATTTACACTAGGATAATAGATCTAAAAATATTAATTTTATGAATGGATTAGATAAATAAGTTATAAGACCAGCTAGAATTAGACCAAAAGTGAACAAGACTAGTGTGGTTTTGTTAGAGACACTGAAACAAGGAAGGTTATTTACACTAGGATAATAGACCTAAAAAATATATGTTATAAAACCAGCTTAAATTATACCAAAAATTGGACAAGACTAGTGTGGTTTCAGTAAAGACACTGGAACAAGGAAGGTAATTTACACTAGGATAATAGATGTAAAAATATTTATTTTAGGAGTGGATCAGACAAAAAATAAAGAACCAGGAGTTTTTAAAATTTATCATCTGATTTAGACCCCCATACATTTTAACATCTGCTTCTCCCCACCAATCAGGCTTAACCTCACCTCATCTTATTTTGCAGTACTGTGCTCAAATGTTAAACACATTAAGACACAAGCAAGGGTCGAGCTCGCTGGGTAACTCACAAAGCTAGTTTAGTAGCCAAATTTGGTTTTTTTCAACAAGTATATCTCAACCGGATAGGGATATGTTGAAGAGTGATAATTTGAAATTAAATCTTGCAAACTGTTCTTACTGAGTTCAATCCTCATTTGCTAACCCACTCTTAAAAATATTTGCATCTGTGTATACACATTATTATCTCACCCACTTGCATAAACACACTTGCACACACAAACATATACTGCATTTTCCAGCTTACAAGATGATGCAGCTTGAAAGATGCACCCTAGTATTGGAAAGAAATTTCTAAGAAAAAAAAAGTCATTCTCATACAACAATGCATTCACCATGCGTTCCTCACATATTGGCACTATATATTGTTTACATTAATCACTCGTCCAACTGTTTGTATGGCAATGGCGTATTAGTTAAGAGCAAGAAGGCTACCACTGCTGCTAGTAAACAGAGCATGTTTAAGCTTGTTGCTTGGCTCCATGAAGGTTTATAGTCTTGGAAATACTTGTCACAGCTAAGTACTGAGGTTACATCATATAAAAGGCTGAATTAGATAAATAGCTAGCATTATAGTGTAATAACTCAACATGCAAATCCATGTCCCTATCAGCCAAGCTAATTAGGTGACTGTCCAAGCTTACTTGAGCCTGGATGTTGCCCTACATTCATCTTGGTAGATCTGCACATGAATTTTTTAGGGTATTTTTTAGGGAAAAATGCCTCTTGTAAGCTGGAAAATAAAGTATATATAGTGATTTTCCAAGGGTAGCTTAGATGTGGCACAAGGCCGAAATTAGGGGGTACCCAGTGAGGATCGAACTCACTACTCAGTCATAATTGTTCTAGCGAGCCAAGCTTGCTAACCATTATATATATATATATATATATATATATATATATATATATATATAAAATATATATATATATATGAAAATGCATATATCTACATAGGTATAGCAGATTTATATATATTTTTTTATCTTTTTTCAAAAAAATAAGCTTCTAAAATTTTTATGTATTATATATGGAAAAAGTATATAGGTTTCATTCCAGAAAATAAATAAAAGCAAAAAATTAAAAAAAAAATAAATTGTGCTTTTAAAAATCAAAACAAAAAATGTTTTTCTTCTTACTCTGTATTTAATAAACAAATGAATAAGTGCACGACATGCGGTGTGGTAGCATTCATAATTTTTTTATTTTTAAAAATAAATCATGAGGAAATTAATTGACCAAAATCATCTGAAGATACAGAAAGAATGAAACGAATGTAGTGGAAGTGACAGATTACCTAATTTTCTATATTTAAAAGCTCTACATGTTAAATTTTTATCTATTTATATGTATATTCATCACTTTTTTAATACTATTGTTTCCTGGTCTACTTCAACTCTTTTTTATTATAATATGGATTTTTTTATTTAATTTTTTTAAAATATATATTATACTTTATTTCCAGATTTTTTGCTGCACAAGTTTCAGGTCTTGTGACCATCATCAAGTGAAGAATGGTTATTTCCACATTATTTAAAAGAATTTTTTTTTTTCTTTATGCTTTCCTATATTTAACCATTGTCTTTTGTGTGGGGTAGTAATCCAAATTCTTCTTGGATTGGTGGAGAAAATGTTCCTCTGCTTAAAGAGTAATAAAACAATTAGAATTGGTCAGAAAAAGATGGAAGTAAGGAGGTTTTTGTTCTTATTTTTTAATGACCTCTGTATCTTTTTAAACCTATCTCCATTTTTGTGTATTGCGTGTCTGTTTTTGATAGTGACATGATTTTATCTGTTAGGATTTCATCAGACTGGACTTTGTTGATGTTGCCACATCTACACATGTGCACAAAATGATAAACATAAGTAGCTTCAACATTTTTTTTAAAAGAATTATTTGATTTTTCACAAAAATGAAACGACAATGGTTAAACATAGGAAATCATAAAGAAAAAAATTAATTGTCTGGTCAGTTTATAGACAGGTGACCACTTGAGAATTAGCAGGTTCTATAATCTTGGATGTGTGGATGGTGCAATGGATGATATCTCAGAATTGTTAATTTCAGAGCTGAGTTCTAATTCCTGTTGGGTTCATTATATTCATTTATGCAAAAATATCCTTAGGAAATGTATGAATCCACCTCTTCTTCCTCCAACTATGGGTTAATTAGTAAGACTTGCATCATTAAACCATTATTAACTCAAAAAGATACTTGCAATCTAAAAATATTTTTTGGCTTTAAATAACCAACAAAGAGTTGATAAGCTGTAAAAATAAATGAATCAATCAATTAATCAATAAAATTTTATCTTAATATATTAATATTAATATTAACTACAGGTATTAATATTGGATTTACCAAGCTTATGTAGCATTAGCAGTGTTAATCTTCATGAGTTGCTCCCCTTGGCAACTCTTTAACCGGGAAAGGAGCAGTTAACTTGGAAGAGGCTGAGCAGCCATTTTAGATAGAGTGCACATGTAGAGAATAAAGGAATCCAAATAAAGCATTCTCTTTCCATTACATGTCAAAGTTCCTTTAATTTGAAGTTACGCTGGTAGCAGAGCATAGCGATCAGTACAATGGCTTCCAATTTTATTCCTCCACCTATTTTAAACACAGATAAATACAACACTTGGAAAAAAGAAATGCAACTTTTGAAACTTGCTACCTGTAGCGACAAACCTCACCATGGACCTATAGTATTTTCATCCCTGGAAGGAAAAGCCAGAGAGGCCATATTGGAACTGGACATAACCATATAACATGCCAAACTGACGTAGCATCAGTTGTAATAAGTATATTATACTTAAACAAATATTTAAAATAAAGATGGCTAGAGAGAAATTGGAAGAATAGAATTGAAGCTTTTATTTCCTAGAAAGAGAATATGCTAACAACATGTCTTCTACCTGACTTTATAAAAGAAAGTCAGCGGATATTACAAATGTAACCTTGAATCACAAGCTCAGAATGTCATGTTGCAAGAGGACATTTTTACTCATATATCAGGAAAGCATCTTCTGTTCATGATGTCTACCACTGCAAAGACTACGTTTCACTGACTGTTAAGCATCATGTGATTAATCAAGCTTTTAATTAATCAAGAGTATAATGACTGAGGGACAGGACAAAAAATTTAACCCAAAAATATATTCAAATTAACATTTTGTAAATTTCAGAACATTTCAGACTGCTCAGTAACTGAGGTAATTACATTTCAGAGAAAGTATTTAGTGTTAGTCCAGGTGAAAACCTGCATTTTGCTGGCTGATTTGGAAAGTAGACCCTTAACACTCAAAAAAATAATAATAATAATAATAATAGAAGTAAGGGTATATAAATGAAAAGATTTAAAATGAACAATTTTTACCATTTTGCTGCAACATATATTAAACACTTCTTTCCTCCCTTCTTTCTTTCTTCCTTTCTTTCATTTTCTCAGCTCTGAAATGTCAGATGTTTTCAGGCAGTTAAAATTGGAATAGTCCATTATTCATGACTTACTGTCAGGGCGTCATTGTCATAGGAACTAACTAACAAAAGGAGGAACAATCAGAATTATAATAGCAAGAACTATAAATATAAAATAGAGAGAGAAACAAGAGACTCAAAATATCTAGATGATGTTCTTTAATGGTTTCATGGCTTTCTTAACTATTTGAAAATTTATTCCTGCTAAAAGTTATTCTAACAATTTCTTCTCTCTTGAAGTTCCAAATACATTTGTCGAGACTAAAAATTGTCAGCACATTATTGGAATCAAGACTTGCTTTCTACAAGAGGCTAACAATATGCTTGTCTATATTCTCTATCACACCCACAAACATGTTATTTCTTACTTTTGTGGTATTCTTGATGTCAACAATTGTTCTGTTCAGTATTAGAAGTAAAAAAAAAAACAACTTTATTCTTTTATAATTTTGGTTGCCGATTTAAAAGGTCAGAATGCCAGATTGAAAGTTCAAGAGCATATTTGTTCAATCAAATTGCTGCAAAATAATTGTTTTGTTGCGATTATAGATTAATCAAAAACAATTTTTATATTTTAATAATCTACATAAAAATGTACAGATTTTTTTTTATTTAAGATCACAGCTTGTTTCAAAACAAGTTGTTTTCTTAAATTCTAAGATGAAGTTCTTATTTAAATGAATCATTCAGACTAATACCTTTGTTATTTTAAGGACTATATTTCAACCAGTGAGTTCTTTTACCTTCTCCAGTTAGTTAATATGTCTGTCTGGTAATTTACAACAGCATTAAAATTTAAAATTTCCTGATGTGGTAACCACCTGAGGAATTCTAGTATGCCTGAATTTCATAGTTGTGCTGTCATATCCTGCTATGACAACAGAAAACAACTTTAAGTGAAATTAACAATAATGATACTACAAGTAAGAGGCCTTGAAAAAGAATGCAGTTGAAAGGGAAGTTATATTAATAAAGCCGAATACTAAAAGTTAAGATCACAACTTAAAAAGTGAAAAATTTTGCAAGTTTGTAGGGTCACACAGTAATGATTCCTTATCTATTTTAACACCCAAAATGGCAATCTAGACCAGTAGGTTCCTGGTGTTCCCCAAGCAGTCACTAAGAATTCTATAAAAAACAGTGATAAATAGGCTAATGCATTTTGAGTAATTTTTGTTTAATTTTATATTCATAATTTTACTATACACGTACGACATATTGTCAGAAAAATGTTGGCTATCATAATAAAGGCTTCAACCTCTTATATTATTTAAAATTATAATAATCATAGGGTATATATTTAGCCATGTCTTTATGGCATCAGTGTGAAATGACCTTCACTGATCAGTGAACAGAACCTATACATGGCAGATTGAATGACTCGCTTGAGTACAGCACAAGTGTCCATACATTGTTTACCATGTGAACTATGATAAATATAAAAGAGATATTAATAATGGTATACAATAATTTTATGCAGGTATTCGCTGAGACATGAAAACTATTTCAAGGTTGGCACAAGGGTAAAATGGTTGAGAAACGCAGGTTTAGATATAAAGATTAAAATGTGTCAATTGTTAAATTTACGGTTGGAAGATGCAAGTTTAAACAGTCCATGTTATTGCCCTAATGGAAATCTTTTATCTGGAGACCTTGACTTTAGACATTCATACTTGTTCTAAGTGATTTCTACTACACTTTTATATCTACATTTTATAATTATAAATTTACTGTTTTAATATTGTCTATGTTTTTTATTGGTTCACACCCATCTTAAGTTTTCTTTGATAATTATGAAGAGGTTAGGTGAAGTGATGCATAGTACAGAGCTGAATTAACCCTAAAGCAAAATAAGCAACGTGCTTAGGGCATCAAGAGAAGAGGATCCCACTGAAATTGTAATGATATTATGTTGGTGTATATGTCTAAAGAAATAAGTCAAACATAATTAACATTTGAATCAACGGCGTACCATTATGAATGCAGAGACAACTGACCCGCAGTGAATCTTTATTACCATTTTGATTGGTTATAAGGGAATTCCTCAGAATCTTAAGGTTCCACAAGAGGCCAGGAAACAGTGATAAATGGGGTAATGCATTTTTTAGTAATTTTGTTTAATTTTATATTCGTAATTTTACTATACACATACCACATATTGTTGGAAAATCCTTGGTTATTATAA
The DNA here is from genome assembly GCA_903632075.3 of Acanthosepion pharaonis. Classification (NCBI taxonomy): domain Eukaryota; kingdom Metazoa; phylum Mollusca; class Cephalopoda; order Sepiida; family Sepiidae; genus Acanthosepion; species Acanthosepion pharaonis. The sequence goes on along the minus strand of CAHIKZ030000446.1, from coordinate 2,562,648 downwards.
TAGAAGCTTCAACCTCTTATTTAAAATACTAATAATCATAGGGAATGTATTTAACTATATCTATATGACATTAGTGTGAAACCAGCTTTACTGGTTAGTGGACAGGACTTGTACGTGGCAGATACATGTATCATTGAGTGACTCACTCGAGTACAAGATGCATGCATGGTGTCTATATATTATGTTTACCAAGTGAACTATGATAGAAATATAAAAGAGGTAGATCTTAATAATGGTGTACAATAATTTTATGCAGGGATTCCCTGAAACATGAAAACTATTTCATGGATCCCACAAGAGTAAGAAGGTCGAGAAATCTTATTAAAAATTATTTTTTTCACTCTGAGCAAATTTTGCCTGTCAGTAGTTTGGAGGAAAGGATAAAGATAATAAAATAATTACTGAAACCTGAACCATGCCACTCACCATGCAATGCTCTTTGACTAAGGAGCAGAGGTGGGGGGGTCAGTTGAAGGTGAAGAAAAGGGAAAGAAAACAGAAATGTTTCTTTCTATTACAATCGTTTTGATAAATGTGATTGTTTAATCAATGGCTATTCAAGCCGGTTGAAATCTGAAATTATTGTGTTGACCATCAAAGTTTTTTTTCCGGTAAATTGGAGCTGACCTTTCACTATAAAAATCTCTGCAATATGGCCATTAAGAGGAGGAGTGGGAGATGCAATACCAGGATTAGAAGAGGGCCGCCAGGAGTAGGAGATGTGACACCTTCCAAAACATCTGAAACTCTGACTGAACAAAAAGAGCAGGTATGAAAACTGACTCCTCAACAAAGTCTCGACAATGAAAATATTATTTTCACTTTGAGTATAGTAACAAAATAATTATTTCCATGACAGAGAACAAGTACTATTCTCAAAACAATGCTCTACGTTGAAGACTCTGAATGTATGAATGGAATCTGTCACAAACTTTGACAACTCATGTCAAATGATCACACCATATTTTGCACTATCTCCCACAAACTGTAACTAAAATCTGCTCAACATAGTTGCAGTATAAACTAAAGGTTGACTTTGTGGCAATTGAACAGCCACAAATGAACAGGGATTAGTAAGCTGCCCTAGCAAACAGGAATATTTTGATGAGTGGCCAGCCGTAGAAAATTTAAAAGGTAAACATTTTTTTTAATTTTTATACATAAAAATAATATCAAAATTTCAATGAAAAACCAAACCAGACCAAAAAAAAAAGAAGAAAACGTTTTAAAATTCTTGAACATAAAAGATATATCAAAAAAAATAAAAAATTTTTTTTAAAAAAACAGTTTTTATATTTGTTTGTGGATAATAAGATTCTTACTTTCAATATCTCATTATGCTTGGAATTCAATTTTGAAAGGTTTCTGGTATAGTTTCCAAATAATGAGATTGATTGATAGAGAGTGAATTAAAATTCCCATCAAGTGCTTGCTTCTAGTGTCAACAGACTGGAAACCAATGATCCGAGCAAAGTCAACAGATTCTTATTTGTGCTACTGACGTGATGCAGTATCACTTCCTGGCACAATCTCTTGCTTGATGAACTCATGATATACTTTTTTTCATATGCTATATCTCCTCAGGCTGTAGGTGATCATAGCACTCCACATCTTCCTGTCCCTTGTAGCTCTTAATAAGTTTTTTTTTGTTATTTCTCCCAATTTCTGTTTTACTATCCAATTACTCGAGCTCATCAAGTAGGTTACATGCTGCTTTCCTCTGTCCCTTTTTCTCTCATTCTTTCCTGTGAGTATCAGATTTTCCAAGCCTCATTACATGCCCAAGAAAATTCAGCTGCCTCTTCCTGATATTAAGTATGTTTTCTTTTTGTTTCCATTTTCTCTAAAACCTCATCATTGCTCACTTGTTATCCTCAGAATCTTTCTGTAGAACCACATTTCTGTTTCTTCATCTTTTAGGAGATTGTCCAGCATCTGCTGTCATGGGAGGACTGATATTGCATAACAGTTCAGTACTCTTTTCTTTGTTTCTAATGAAAATTTTCTATATCTTAATACTCTGCTTAGTTTTTGGAATGTATCTTTGACTATCCCAATGCATATTTGGATTTCAGTGTCACACTTTCCATCCTCTGTTAGAACACTTCCCTGATATTTAAATTGTTTTACTTGTTTGATTTTAGTATCCCTGATTTGTAATTTGCATTTTGGGTTCATCCATGTTGCTGATAACCATAGATTGTCTTCTCATAGTTTATACTTAGTCCTTTCTTCTCATCCTCCTTTGATACCTTCTGTAGGAGCTTTTGTAGTTTCTTTTTCATGTCCGCTATCAACTCTGTGTCATTTGTATATCTTATGTTGTTAAGTGATATAAAGTAGCATTTCAAGATGGGAATGAATGAGAACTGCTAAATTTGGATTGCATGAGGGAGAAAGAGGAAGAGGAAAAGGGAGAGTGTACAGGAATCAGGAGTAAAGCAAAAGGAATGATTCAGCAGACCTTTAAAATAAGAACTCACCTTCATCTGCAATTCTTTTTCATACCCATGCAAGTGAACATCAAGAATATAAAGATTTTGACTGAGCATAGTACTACTGTAGAGTACCAGAAGGGTCCAAAAGCCATTTATGATAGCTACTATCTCCCTCTCCGCTTCCAATAAAACAATGTTCAAGAATGTTCTTTCAAGACAGCCCAATTTCTTTTCAATACTAAAAAATGAATCATATATCTTCATGGAAGCAAACAAATTGCTCAAGATGTATTAAAAACATTTAAGAGTTTAGCTGAGAAAGTTTCTCTTTAAGAATAAAGTAGTTTTCTCACAACTTCCTCTAGCGCTGACAAAATTTTTTGTAGCCATTTATTTTGATTTGATAGATCTCTGAAATGAAACTCTTTAACAAGGTTCTTACTAGAAGGTTTATCAATTTGTTTTTTTTACAGCTTATCAACCTTTTTGCTGGTTATTTTGAAAAAATATTTTAAGATTTTAAGAGTTCTTTTTGAGATAATGATTTACGGATACAATTCCTCTGAATTAATCTATAGCCAGCGGGGAGAAGAGGTGGATCCATACCTTTCCCAATTGTATTTGCATGTAAGTGAATATAATGAACCTGAGTGGAATTGGAATTTCCAATTCTGAGACATTAATCATTATACCACCAATACATCCAATCTTACAGTACCTGATGTTCCCAATCAGTCACCCATCTAGGTACTGACTAAGCTTGATGTTGCTTAACCTCAGTGATCATATAAGAACTGGTGTTTCAACTTGATATTCCCATAAGCCATCTTGCTTGAAGGAATTGACCTGTGTCTATATTATTTACAAAAGATACACTGACCTTTATCATGTACTGATAAAATGCTAACTGGATATTTAATAGTATGAAATCCGTAAAAAGTTGAATGCAATTGTTACAAGTCACCCATGGACAAGATTTATTCCACACTCTCTCAGCTATTTTTTTTTTAACTAAATTTTCACTCAATACAAAGCCCAAGAGCCACTCAAAATAGAGGGTTACTGAGGTTGTTGTAGGGCCTCAGAAGGAAGAAGTAAGTGAAGATTCTGTGGATATGTTGGATAGATAGACTTTATGAAACTGATCACATACTCTTTAGGCTTTGTGCTACATCTAAGCTACACTTAGTAAATCACTATAACAGTTGGGTCAGGGACACCTTGATGTGCTGTAATGGTTAACAAGCCTGTCTCACTAGACCAATTACACCTGAATAGTGAGTATGATCCTCACTGGGTGCTCCATACTTTTACCCTTGTGCCACAACTAAGCTACACTCAATAAATTGCAATTTTAGACACTTAAACATGGTGCAATGTTTATCAAGCTTGTCTTACAACTGAATAGACAGTTCGAGTTTCACTGCTTGCACCACACTTTCAACCTTGTGTCACACCTAAGCTATGCTTAGAAAATCATTTGGGCACCTTGACATGGTGTAATGGTTAGCAAACTTGTCTTGCTAGATCAATTACAACTGAATAGTTAGTTCTATCCTCACCAGGTGACCCATATTTTTGGCCTTGAGCTTAATAAACTGCAATTTTGGACCCTTCAACATGGTGGAATGGTCATTTTGCTTGTCTCACTAACCCAATTACAAGTGAGAAGTGAGTTTGATTCTCACTGAGTGTCCCATACTAGTAAATTGCTATATTTTTTGTGCATTTCAACATGCTGTAATGGTTAAGCAAGCTTGTCTCACTAGATCAATTACAGATAAATAGTGAGTTTGATTCTCACTGAGTGCTTCATATGGTGCCACATCTAAGCTTTGCTCAATAAATCACAATTTTGAACACTTCAACATGGTGCCATGGTTATTAAGCTTGTCTTTCTGGATCAATTACAACTGAGTAGTGAGTTTAGTTCTTGCTGGGTACTCCACACTTTCACCCTTATGCCATATCTAAGCTATGCTTAGAAAATCAATTGGGAACCTTGACATGGTGTAATGGTTAGCAAGCTTGTTTCACTGGGTCAATTATAATTAAAGTTTGGTTCTCACGGGATGTTCCATACTTTCAGCTTTGTGCCTCATTTAAGCTATGCTTAGTAAATTGCTCTTTTGTAATAACAAATGATACTGACACTTGACAAATGAATAGTGCTTAAATGAGAAATATCAAGATACAAAAATGATATTTTTGTATATACTATTGTTCACCCAATACAAAGCCCAAGAGTCATTCAAGGTAGAGGGTTACTGATTGAGATTGCTATAAGGGTGTTGAAAGAGGATGAAGTGGTACATGTTATGAGGATATGTAGGATAGATAATAGCTGATCCTAGTCTTGAAAAGGTTAAGATAATAGTAATTAAAGAAGTATCCTCTTGGGAGTCTGTTCTATTAAGTAGCTTTCTGAATCGAATTTTCTTCTTATAAATGGAATACAAAGGGAATGAAGATGATTTAACCCTGTGTACATAGCATATCTAGTCATAGCTGTGAAGACTGTTGTCCTCATCTTTGTTGCCACATTCACAATGGTTTGACTGTTGTATACTCCAGTCTTCTTCAGTACAAACAATGTAAATAGTGCAAATAATTGCAATACCGTATCTCAGAAATATAGACAGATAGGTAAGGAATATGGCTCATTCGTTAGCAGCAATAATTCAAAGTCTTAATTTTTTATACTGATATTCACAGAATGCAAGTCCAAGAGCCACTCAAGGTAATGGGTTACTGCATGGTGTTGTATGAGTATAAGAAAAGACAAGAAGTAGAGTTCATGAAAAATATACAGGAAAAATAATGGTTAACCCTAGACTTAAAAAGATTCTGATTATAGCGATTGGGGAAACATACTACTGGGAGTCCACAAAGCAGCAGTTCTTGGGAAGAAGATGTCCAAGTGGAACGTACTTCTTACTAATGAAATAGAAAGGGAATGGAGATGAAGAGTTATGATAATGTAAAATTCGAACTAATGTCCTCATCTATTTTGTTATTATCACAACATTTTGGTCTTCTTCAGGTGTCTTCTGATCCGGGAAAACTTCAAGGAATTTAAACTGAACACCTTCTTTTGTCTACAGGGCTAGATTGTTCTTGTTCTGCTGTTCAAGGGCATAAAAACAAGACAAGTTATCTCTGGACAGTGAAACAAGAACACTCTAATCCTGTAAATTAGATTAAGGATTCAGTTAAAAATTCCCCAAGAATGTGTGGGTGGTGTAATGGATTGTGGCTTGGTAGGAGAAATCAAAGAGCCAAGTTTGAATTCCGTCCACACAAATACCCTTGTGAAAGGTATCAATCCATCTATGGGTTAAATAGCTGAACAGACTAGTTTTTATAACCTTGGCTGCTAACTATTCTAGAGATGGTGATTTGATAAAATCACCCATCTTCCAGAAAGTCTGGGCCACCTGTGGGGATGCATCAACTGATGAAAATGCACAAAGAGTGAAATTCTTCAGTCCTGTGAATTGTGCATTATGCTGCAGCAGAGAAAGTGTTTACATTTTTAAAATTTCTAAAGGTCACCCAGATTGTGCTTTCTAGCTTTCAGGTATCAGTCAATGGCTGAAAGTTAATCAATGTGGAACTTGGCCAGTATCTAGATTGGGGACGACTGGGGAATATCAAATGTGTTGTAAGCTTTGATGTGCAAGTGGTTTAATGGATACTGGTTCAGAATTGTTAATCGCAGAGACATGTTCTAATTCCAGTTGGGTTTGTTATATTCATTTATGTGCAAACACCCTTGGGAAAGATATGACTCTACCACTTTTCCCAACAGCTATAGGTTATTTAGTAAGACTTATATCACTGAAACCATCATTATCTCAAAAGAAAAAATTATATACAAAATAATTAGATTTCCACAATAAATAGTCCATAGAGTTTGATAAGCTGCTAAACAAAAAAACAATCCACATATATATATATACAATCATATATATATATATATATATATATATATATATATATATATATGAAAAGTGTATATAAATATAAATAAATATAAGTATGTATAATTATTTATATATTATATGCGCAGTACTTATTAGAAAGCGATCAATATCAGAGATAGAGCTAACATATTGTCTGACGATCGCTCAAGCGTGAAATTCAGGGTCACAAACTCACATCTATCCAACCAAATATATATATATATATATTATATCATATACATTTTATCTATAATTGAAGTCATACAATTGCATTCAAAATATATATAGCTGAAGCTATAAAATTGTGTTCAAAATATTTAGATTTCAGCATTAAATCTCTATCTATAAAAGGCAGGATGTGTGTGTGTGTGTGTAACGAATGCACAGCCACAATTTGCCAACGGATTTGCACCAAAATTTACATGCACATGCTTCAAGTTAGCGGGAAGGTGAAAACTGACTTTGCATTTCCCAACTCCCATCAATAGTGGAAATAATCAATTTTTTCATACTTCTACGGCAGTTTTCATGTAGTTTGCGGCCATTTTCTACTGGCCAGAGTGAGAGCCTATAGCTGGCTGCCACGAATAGGCAGGAAGATTCTATTGGCCAGCATGAGAGCCAACAGCTAACTGACACGAATGTTAACTAGCATGCTAGCATGCAAAAAAAATCAATAGCTGCATTCGTCACAAGTAGGAAAAATTTAAATCTGCATGGCACTTTACTCCAATTGGCTCATTCGCTTGCTTAAACTCAACATTGATTCTGATTCCGCAGAACTGGGTTGGGTGTGAAAAGTATTTGTCGTTAACATTTTTTTTTCATTCGGTTTTTCCAGTTACGAGTCCTTTTTTAAAGCTTATCATTTTGTGTTCATTTTGTTTAGTTCTTTTTTTTGGAAAAGATTTAATTTTTAGTATAGAGCTTAGAAAAAATTCGAAGTGTGAGATAGGCAAGAAGTAAGGCATGTAGCAACATCAGCATGGCAAGGAATGGCAAAAATATTACAAGTCAAGTGATAGCGATTGCTGTATGAGTCGTACGATTTTTGAATCAAGCACGAGCAACACCAGGCCATGTTGCTAGTAACCCATAAAGCTTTTGATATGCCTCTAAACAAAATCAACCCAAAACAACAACTAAAAAGGAGAGGAGGAACCCAAAATTTTAAACTTTTGATTTTAATTTTAATTTTATTTTGTGATAATGACGAAAAAGATACTATTACTCTAAATGTAAAGAAGTGAAACTTTAATATTTGATACAGGATTATGAAAAATATTTAAATGTCTACTTAACACTGCATGTGAAAAGGATCAGAAAGAAAAAAAGAGTGTTGGAAAGAAAGAAGGAATAGACTAGTAGGAGAAAGAATAGAGAATAAAAGAGAGATTGAGATAGAATAATTCTAAAGGAAAATGAGTATACAACATGAACCAGAAGGTGAAATGGTAGCATAAAAAGCACTTAATCCCAACCGCTAGTTCAAACAGTGTCCAATAAATGATGTCCAACTGAATGACCCCATTCACCTCATCTCTTCTTGGTTATTCTTTGAGTTGACTGGGCAGGAAATCAACCAAAGTAATTATTATCCAAGTAAAAGGAAAGTTTGTAACTATTTGCTGATCAATCGGAAATGCAAGTAGCCAGAGAGTGATAACAAGCTTCAACAAATCGCAGATTAACGTATAAAACAGGAAATACACCTTCATCAGATTTGGGTGACTGCATATCTTCTTATGCAAATTGATTTGTGTATTATTATTAAAATAGCTCTCCACTCCACCTCAGGGAATAAATAAGTAAAATAAAATAAAACAAATAAAATAAAATAAACAAATGCAAAAGATAACTTTCCGTTGTTAAATGGGGCAAAAGATGGTCTGTTAATTTTAATGCCTCCAAAACTAAACTGCTCTCCATTACTTATCTGAGAGACTCTTCTCTGCCCTCCATCAGTATGGCTGATTCAAACCTCCAGTACTAGACTGTCATCAACATCTCATCAATTTACAATTGAGTTCACTAGATTTAACCATAAATTCTATGCTAACAATTTCTTTGCTTGCACTTCTTGCTTGTGGAACTGCCTTCTGGTTCTATGCTTTCCAGCCAACGTTAATCTTCAAAAAGTTAAATGCAATGTCAATCACTATCTATTGTCCTCCTGGTCATTAGTAATGTTTCTGTTCTTAATACTTCCTCACCCAGTAACCCCTTGTGTCTTAGTGGCTGTACTGCTTTGCATGGAATGAAACAGATTAAAAATAAGAAAAGTAAACAAATTAAGTAAATAATAAAAAAAAATAACAAACTACGAAGACACAAATAAATATAGTAATAATAATCAACAACAAATAATAAGGTAATCAATAATAAAATAAGCCACCACAAGGAAAAAAACATAAGTAAAATAAAATAAAACAAACAAAACAATAAGCATAGTTTTAAATAAATCATGTTTGAAAGAATAAACACTACATAATTACACTGAATATATATATATATATATATATATATATATATATATATATATATATATATACACTGGTGTTAATAAAATAGTGTTTGATGCAATATAAGTACTGCTGCCAGTGAATATGTGAGAGGTAGAGTAATAGAGAGAGTGAGAGTGTGAGGTAACCACTTTGTAGGAGTCACAGTTGCGAGCACGTAGACTCAGAAGGAAGTCCTACTTCGATACTGAATTTCCCAGACTGTATATATATTATTATTGCTACTAACCACATTTCTGGATTTACTAACCGTATTACCAATTGTATTATTAAGTCAATACATTTATTTGCTATATTTCATTCCTGCGTTTGTCATTCATTTGAGACTGGATTTCATCCCAGAATCCACAACAATAACAGAGCTATAGATTATATACAACTACACTGAGGCATAGTGGAGTAATGGATAGCAGCTTGGATTTACGAATCAGCCAAGGGCGAATTCCAGTCAAATCCAGTACATTTGGTTACATGCTAATACCCTTGGCAAAGATATGAATCCTCTTCTTTTCCCACCAGCTATGGGTAAATAACATGACAGACTGGGTTCTATAGCATTGGATGGCAACTGGTCTACCACAGAAAGAAATGGCAACCTACTGCAGGAAAAATCTGTCTCTTCAGTCATGTATCAAAAGATACATGATCACCTAAGCATTTATCATGCATAGCACATAACTGACTGACATTGAATCAGTAGCTGCATCTATTGCAAGGAAAGTTGGTCCTCTGTGTCGCACAAGAAGTTTTTCTCATCTGAGTCCATCCTTCACAGCTACAAATCTACCATTTGCCCATATATTAAATAATGTTGCCATACATGGTCTGGTGTCCCTGCTGTTCAGTTTGAGGTTCTCGTTAAAATCCAAAGACAGATATACAATGTGATCAGTCCTGACCTGTAATCTTGACTCAAGTCACTTTCTCACAGACATGATGTGGCTTCCCTCTGACTTTTCTACAAATATTTTCATGGCGACTGCTCTAACAAGCTATTTTCCCTGGTGCCTCGACTGCATGAATTTAACCATGTTACTAGGTTGGCATCTCAGCCCCACACTTTTACTATCAAAACAGTTAAATGTAACTGCTTCTTCTACTGCAACAGCTTCTTCTCTCACACTTCCTGGCAGTGGAACTCCCTTCCCCTTACTTGCTTCCCTGATAACTATAATCCTTAAAAATTTAAATGTAATGTCAATTAACATCATCTGATTTTTTTGATCTTGATCCCTATTCTTCTTTTTATCCTTTCCTCAATCCACCTTATACCCAGTGTTTTCTCATACTTTCACTCTCTGTAACCCCATGCATACTAGTGGCACTCCCACCTTGCTTGAGGTGAAATGTTTAAAAAAAATGTTAATAATAAATATAAATGTTTTTCCTGACCAGTAGCAGAGCTCTGAGTTTCATACAAAAAGCAATCTTCAGGTGCTGAATATTCTTACATATATATATATATATATATGTATAAATAAGCAATGTGGACACAGTGTTGACACAGAATGTCAAAAGTCTGTTTCATGTTTGAATGCAATCTTCAGGCCACACTGCTTGTATTTACACATGCTCTTTCCTGCATATTAAATGCTTTTACCCTATATATATATATATATATATATATATATATATATATATATATATATATATATAGGTAAAATCACTTATAACATGATTTCGTTGTCAAGCTTTTGAATCTTTCTATACTTGGTTTTTGATTGGTTATTCTAGCTTTTGTAACAATGTTTCCCCCTAGTGTAGGATCGTTAATTAATCTGAAACTTTTAAAACCATTTATTTTATTTTCAACATCATCACTTGATAAGACACAGAGTGTGTTGAAACAAAATGGCTATTTTTGTAGTGATTTTATAACATACTTATGTTATAATTTTTTTATAAAAAAATAATTATATATATATATATATATATATATATATATATATATATATATCTTAAAACAATATTTTATTGTATATGTAAATATTAGCTTCAAAAAACTCCTTGCCAAATTTGGTACCTTGATAAAGTATATATATATCTTTTTTAGAGAACATTTACAAATATTGCTCCCTAGACTATATATTGAGCCCTTTTTCAAATCTCAGTTGGTCAGTTTTGGGTTAGACTTTATTTCATAGCTGATTTATGCTACAGGATATATATATATATATATATATATATATATATATATATATATATATATATATATAATAAAAATGATGATAGAAACCGCAAACATTTTTTTTGGTTGTAATGTAGATTCTTTTAAAAATATATATTATGTCTGTATTTCTAAGATGAGGTATTATGTACACTATTTACATTATTTGGACTATTGTCCTTATCTTTGATGCCATATTTATCACAACGTTTTGGCCATTGTATGCTTCGGTCTTGAAGCACCATGAGTGTGGCACCATACATGAAATTCGTATGAGGCTATTTAGGAATATGACTCAAGTCTTGAGGTTAGTGTGATGGTTTTGTAACAAATTGCAGTATTCAGCAAAACTACTTCTCACACAGACTATCCTACAGAGTGTAACAGAATTACCTCCCACATTTTAAATTGTCGCCTGTGTAGTGCTAGTGAACCTTGCTATTGAAACATCTTCTAAATACTGGTGAATCTGTAATTGCTACAGAGAAGTTTTTTTATTTTGGTCATTTCATGTTATATCAGAATGATCCTATTCCAAGTCAAACACAGATACTGCTATGGGTTGGAAATTTCAGGAAAAACAAGTTCAGCACTTAAAAAATGATACCTGAATGAGCCTGAAGCACTCAAACTTCCAGATGATGAAAAACTTTAGAAATCATCTACAACAGTGTATAGTAAATAGACGTCACCATTTGGAGGATGTTATTTTTAAAACCAAGTGACTACAAACTCTAGCCAAACAACGGTGATATAATTTTTTTAACAGCAGTTACCTTGGTCATTTTATCAACTTCCTTTTGTCAAATTCCTCCTATATTTTAATAAGGAAGAAATTTGACAAGGAACAGGAATATTTACATGAGAATTTCTCCTTCACCCTGTATATTCAGTTTCATTATCTCCTATGCTAAATTTATTATAACTGATTCATATGCACCAAGGTATTTGAAATGTTTAGTATCTATAATTCCACATCCTTTATACAATTTAGTGAGATATATATATACACATATATGCCAGAAGCAACACTGCTAAGTAATTCTGAACATTTTCCTCTTTTGTATTCAAAAGAGAATGTCTTTAAAAATTCTTACTTAATTTATCCGTTTTATTCGTACAAAAGATGAAATAAATCTAAAACATTGTTCTTCTTAAAATCAAAAGAACTAAAATAAAATGGCACTGAACAAAACCTTTGTAGAAGTTAATAATGTCTCTCAAAAATTATTAACATCTTACATAAAAAAATGCCAGATGTTCAACATTAATAAGAATGTCAGGTAATTTTTTTTGTATGTGTTTAGAGTTACCAAAATATGCCTAATTGAAAATTTTCTGCAGAGATGCTAGTCTTTTCGTAGGTGTGGAATATCAGAGATAAAACAAAAGAAACAGTTGTTATTCGATGCACCAGCCACCATTATTAACCCATTCCAGAAATGAACATTCTAAAATCGCTGACTACTGCATGTACTGAAAAATGTTTTAGAAAACAATTTAACAAGCATTTTCAACTATTTTACATAAACTTACAGCCTGTATGAAGACAGAGAATCAATTTGGTAAATACACAAAAATAGAAAGAGCAGTAAGGCAAATGTAATATCATTGTTCATTGGTTGTTTTTGTTTAGCAGCATATCAACTCCTATGGGTTATTTAATACCAAAATCTAAATATTTTGTACATCATTTATTTTTGAGCTAATAATGGTTTTAGTAATACAAGTCATACTTATTAACCCATAGCTAGGAGGAAAAGAGCTGGATTCATACCTATCCATAGGGTATTTTCACTTATGTGAATATAATGAACTCAACTGGAATTGGAACTCAGCTCTCCTATTAACAATTCCAGGCCATTATCCCTTGCACTACCCACACATCCAAGCTTACTGCACTTGGTATTCCCAAGCGGTTTTTATGTGGTTGGGTATTTTTAAGAACATAGATTCTTATCTTGAGAATATGAAAGACTCCTTTTTACCTCTCAGGTGGGTGCTTATATATCTTCCTGTCATCAAGGCATATCTTAAGTGCAACTTGGTCAACCAGTTGTTTACATATTGGTGGCTTTTAGATCTTCTTCCAGGTCAACCCACTGATGTGCTTGGCTTCTTTGAAGTTCTAGTGTAACACTGAGTCATATACTACACAAGGATGAAGAAAAATATACAGAAAAACAAACAAAAATCTTAATATGCAATTATGCTGTATTAATGTTAATATAAAGTCAACGTTGGACGTTTTGGTCTATTTTAGACCATCTTCAGGACATTTTCATTAAACATAATTAACATTAGAATATATAAAATTCAACATGAAAAGACGATGAACATAAGAGCACAACTAATCCAAACAGATAACTGAAATTTTTATATAAGATCAGCGTTCCGTTTAAATATGATCACGTCGTCGTCACGTGGGCGATGTTGTGAAAACGTATTCGAAGATGATTTCCAAATATTAAAATATTAAAAAAGTCGATTGAGCTATTTTATATAAACAGTTCAAGAAATCCCTTCCGTTGATATAGGAATACGCAGAGATCAATAGGTTCTTACATCTTCATACAAGCTTGAAGTCCTCCATGTTACAAAGCAAATCAAAAATGATTTCAAAATATCAGAATGATGGAACAATTTTAAAAACAGTTCGATAATAAATCCTTTCCTTACTTGATCAATAGATTCTTATATTTTCGTACAAGCTTGAAGTCTTCCATGTTATAAAGTAAATTCAGGTTTGTATTTCCAGTAGACAGTATGTAAGCAAATATATGGATATAGATCCGACAGTATGAAGAAAAATATACAGAAAAAACAAACAAAAATCTTAATATGCAATTATGCTGTATTAACTACACAAGGATATATCTCACCAGATTCTTGCATATGCAGACAGAGAAGGAATTTGGTGAATATACAAAAACAGAAAGAGAAGACAAGTATAATTTTATTGTACAGACTAATAAAAGCATAATATTATATCTCTCATATGTACAATTATTGTATTTTTTAACTCTGGACTTAATTAATATTGGCAAGTAAGTATGTAGTTTTGAGACCTTTTCTAAGAATATAGATTCTTCTCTCAAGAATATGAAAAGAATCTGTCCTTCTTTTTCTTTTCAGGTGAATACTTATATATCTTTCTGTTATCAATTGACACACCTCTGCACATCCGAAGTCTAACCACCGGTTGACCTACATGTTGATGACTTGTAGGTTTTCTACCAGGTTGACCTGACAGAAGACCTACAAACCGTAATGCAACAATGAGTCACATATTACAGAAGGATACATTTTCTCTCCAAGTTTTTTTCAACTGATACAGAAAGACAATCCTAAGAGAACTTTGAAAACCTATCATAGGTTATTATCAACGGACATCATCTTAACTCAAAAAAGGTTATCATAGAAAGCAAGAAGAAAGAGCTAAGTATTAACTGTATGATGACAGAAAGCATGGATGCCTCTGCTGCTCTGTGGTACCAACTCCCAAGAGGATGCTTTCCAACCACTACAATCTTAACTTGTTCAAGTCTAGGGTCAACCCTTATCTTCCCTACATATCTCCATAAACTGCACTCTTAAACTGTAACCCTCTACTTCAAGTCGTTGTTGGGCCTTATACAGGGTGAACATAATTGTAAAATATATGTCAGTAGAAAAAGTCAAAGTGTGAGCTACATTTCATTATCAAGCAGGTACAGAAATTTATCATAACAGAAGACAGAAAAGGTGTCACAAAAATCCAAAGGCACATAGGAATAGTGAAAGATGCCTTCAAGAAACTAAGCACAATATTAAGAGATAGGAAATTCATAAAATTTTGAACTGCAATTTCATATCTAATCTCCTGTATAGCAGTGAATGAAAAGACTTTCAAGTGGCAGAGATGTGGTTTTACTGACAAATGATGAGACTACAATGGACAGAATATGTGAACTACAAAGAAACTTATAATCAAAAAGAGATAGATAAAATTTCTAGGATGCATAATAAGAAAAAAGGGTCTGGTGAATCTAACACTCACAGGACATAATAAAGAGTGAAAAATCTATTTAAAGCATTTGAGTGAGTGGATGACAGAGGAGGGACAAAGAGAGTTGGTAAAGGTAAAATTGGTTTGGTTTGTTTTGTTTTACGGCATATCAACCTCAGTGGGTCATTTAATGCCGACAACTTTTTGTTTTTTTTCCTGGTAATATTTTTGTTTTTTTCAAAAATCTATTTCTGTTAATATTTTTTTTCCTCAAAAATGTATAGCTGGTAAAAACATATAACATATAGCTGGTAATATTATTTTTTCAAAAACATATTATTAGAAGCTTTGCTGTTGGACGTAGTTTATCGTCTTGCCCAGAATGAGGATGTAGTTTATTGTCATACCCAGGATGCAGATGTAGTCTATCGTCATATTCAAGATGCAGGTAAAATTGGCTATAAACTAAGATTTTTATGGTGATACTGTCACAGTTAATTTAAAAATTTAAATTTTCTTATTTTTGAATAGAAGCAAAAAAGTTGTAATATATTCATAGGTATTCACTGCAATACATATACACACGCATACATATACATACATATATATATATATTATGAAATGGATTTATTTCAATAAATCTTTAATATAACAATAGCCCAACATCACCATTCTTATCTAAAACTTGAGAGACTCTTTCAACAACAACTGTCAACGCATCAGTAGTTGATCTAGAGAAGCAAAAGCCATATTGGTAAAGGTATGAATTTCCATGAATTTCTCAAAAGTATTTGCATATAAGCGTATGTAATAAACCTGACTGAATATTAAACTTGGCTCTCTGAATTCCTATTCCAAGCCATTATCAATTACAGCACCTGACACATCCTATATATGATCAACATATGTGAAATTTATGTAAATTGTTACTAACTGATAGATATATATTATATCATATTATATCAGTTATTGTGAAAAGTTTACCATCATTTAGTTTATAATAATTTATATAAAATTATGTATAAGTGTAAAAGCAAAATTGTCGAATTGTTAGATTAAGCTTTGAACCACTTTATCTTAAAATGATTAAAGATATCTTACTGAAATACTCCAAGGTTTTTATAACACTATTGGGATCTACTTCGAGCAATAAGAATGAATAATTACTCTCAGAGCTTAACAGAAGAAATTGATCTTAAATGAAAATAACATGTTCATCATTAATTAATCATAATTAAGGACTGGAAGCTCATAAAGTATTGAAATTAAGTTCAAATATATATATATATATATATATATATATATATATATATATATATATATATATACTATTCCAGGATCATTTTCCAAATTATTCAAGTTGATCTTCGCCCTCTCTATCCTTCTAACTTTGTGTCCTGAAGTAACAAAGTGCCTCGCAGGTTTCACATATGATTTTATTTTCAAGTCTTTTTTCACTGCTCTTTGCACTATTATAGCTGAAAATCCTCTCTCACATGCCAAATGTCTTATGAATTGAGTTGGATCTTTTCTAATTGATCTCTTAAGCTCTAAGCTGAAATAATGATTCCTACTGTTCCCTCTTTTTTAAACTTATTTACCTTTTTCTTGATGGTTCTTGAACGGACTTTGAAGAGAGAAGCCAAATTATGAATGTTAGTACCATTACTGAAGGTCTAAATGATTTTTTCCTCTCGCCATTGCTCATTTGAGAAGACAATGGGTCTGACACAAAATGATTTTAACCTGTTCTCTTTCTGTGATTCTTACAACAAATTGTGTCAAGATGGCTAAATGTATTAATTAAAAACCTGGAAAAAAGAAACTCAATTAATTTAGTGGTTTTTAGATATTAAACATTTTGTTGGATGGACAATTATTAGTATGTATATATATATATATATATATATATATATATATATATATATATATATATATATATATATACATACTAATAATTCAGCCAATACAAGGGCTGCTCAAGCTAAAAGATTACTGAATAAGATTGCAAGGGAGGAAATAGTAAATGTATTAAAGACACTAAGATTGTGGTTATCAGGTTTTGATTGATTAACTGATCTGTTTTTTATGGCTTATCAACCCTGTAGTTGTCAGGAAAGCTTTTACTCATGAGTTTGTTCCATATAGTAACAGTTCTGGAGAAGAAGTGGAGCTTATAATATTGATATTATTAGAATTAATGATAATAATTTTTCTGTTTTTTTTTTTTTTTGGTGGGGGGGGCAGATTTTATCATGCAAGCAGACAATGTGCAACATCAATGTTTATTTATCATCACTCCTTATCCTTCACATTGTCACAGCCTCACTGAATGTTATGACTGTGGTTTCTGTAGCAAAGACAAAGTCATAGCATTCCCACATGGATTTGTGCAAAAGTGAATGCAATGAACTTGGCCGAAATTTGAACTTGCCATCTGATTTAACTCTCTATTCATCACTAAAGGTTACTGTTGTGAAATCAAATTTTGTGGGACTTCTTCACCAACTTGCACATTTCTCTTTGTGATGTTTATATAAAGGTGGTAATTTGGTTTCTTTCATGTCTTTAGCCAATTTTTTGTATCTTTTCTCCCTTCAATTATTTTCTTAATGGTCAAGCCTCATTTCTTGCTTATTAACTTTTTAATATTATAGTGAGATTCTTCAAGGTACTCTCATTTTTGCTTTTGTATTGACAATGTTGGCAAATTTCTATGAGGCACCTTAGCATGGCATAACAGTTATTGAGGGTAACTATTGCTACTAAATACTGGGTGCTGCATACAAAATTCAACATTAACTAACTCAATAGGTCATAAAAACAAACAACTAAAACTTTATTTTTTGAGTGACCTCTATTCAACTTTTTCATAATTTATAAAATTGTGATCACATCATTCTATAACTCTGCAATAATTGTTCTACTTCTTACAAACAATAACAATCTTTTTTTTTCTGAAATTAAAAAGTACTTAATTATCAATAACTCTACTATTATATATATTATTATACAATGTGATGGACAGCTCTTAAGTTACATATTAAGTCCTCACACCATAAAATAAGTTATAAATATTTCTATTAGGTTGTTTATAAAATAATGTCCAATTTTAGAATCAACTTTAATTCCTGGATTAATAAATTTAAACTGTTTAAGTCAGTCAAAATAGGAACCCTGAACATTGATAGATTTCTGACATTGAGTTAAAAGGTTATTTATTCCTTTATCATGAAATTCTAAAGGTTTGGACAGCAAGAAATCTTTGAATGCATTTTCTGCATCTTCTTTGCAACAGAATGTCTTTTGGCTTAAAAGAAACTGTCAAGATTGCTTGAAAAAGTGATATTCAGTGGGCGAAAGATGTGCCAGTGAAAAAGTTTCACAAAATGACAAGGTAGGAAACTTATTCTAGAAACAAAAAATGTTTCAGCTGTTTTACAGCCTGGACTTTTTCAGGTGATTGGAATTTTGAACCAAACCATCTATTTTCTCCACCAGTGTAGATTGTTCTAGTTCCACGTGCCATGTCTCTTCTGGATATCTCAGTATCAGTTATCTCCCTTTAACTCAATTCTCCAAGATTTTTTTCACCTCTGCTGTAGCCAGGTATTGAACACACGACTCTTTGGGTTAAGTCTTTGGATTCAACCAACACTTTTATCCACTGGTCCATGTGAAATTCCAATCACTGAAAAAGCTGGAGTATACAATGGCCAAAGTACCATGAATATGGCAACAAAGATGAGAACAATAGTCTGAGCAATATTAATAGTGTAAATAATTACAATACCTCATCTCAGAGATATTGGAGTATTTACCAACAAAGAAATTGGGACATGCAGATGGTTCACTCAGATTAATCCCAAATTTAGATCAAGGCGAAAGATCAAGGGAATATTGATTTTCTAAGCATAGTTTAGATGTGGCACAAGGCCGAAAGTATGGGACACCCAGTGAGAATCGAAGTCATTAACTGTTTTAGCAAGACAAGCTTGTTAACCATTACACCATGCCGAGGTGCTCAAGATCAAGGGAATATGGCGGGTGTGGCAACATTAAGTATCTCAAATCAGCAAAGCTTTTGCAGTGTCATCCTGGAAACATGTGGTCAAGTACTGTCATAAAGCAGAATTAGAAAGTGTTGAGTAACCAGTGCTGATCACATTTTGTTGGTGTGATTTCAGTTTTGGAAAATGTTTGGGTCCTTCATCATGTACAAGCCATTGAGCCAATCATTTATGATTGTCATAAAGGATCCATTTCTCACCATAAGTCACTATTCAATCAAGAAATAAATCATTTGAATTTTGCAGATGAAGGACTGAAAACCCTTCAAAATGTCAAGCTCTTTAATTTTCACTGAGTTTATGTGGAACTCATTTATTGCCAACTTTTTTGAGATTGTGCAATATTGTTAAAATGTTGACAACTATTACTTGAGACATTTCTCTGACATGTTGATGTGAGTTATGCTTGACTAGCATTTTTCAGATGTTGATTGTCAATTGCAGATGAACATCCTGTACCACCTTGATCTTCAAGAACTAACAGAAACCAGCGCTATACTGTCTGATCAAAAGTGGATCCTTCCCCCATGCTCTGTTAATGTTTCCAGCAGTTTCAAATGAACAAGCTTGAACTCATGCAAAAAAGTGAACACTCCTCCAGTAGCGAAAGCTAGAGTAAACATCCCCCGGAGCGGTCCGCTCAAATGTCACCCCAATGACCCCGATTCACCCTATGCTGAATGGTTAGCTAAATTTTCATACATGCTCTACCTCTACTTTACTCTACTGACTGGTACGTTACTGTTTACATGTATGATCCAAGACAAAATCCAATACCACAAAATAATCAGTTCAAATCAAAAGCTGAAAACATTGCTATTTTTCCTACTCACAAATTTCCCGACAATTTATTAGAAAATTTCTGATGTGGGGACAAAACTGGGGGGTCATAAATTATTTCTGGGGAGTCATATGCCCACCTGCGAAACCCTGTGTCTCCACCACTGTTTTCAGACTATTTTTGGCACCTTAGCCTGGTTGAAAAATTTTGTTGGGGGTGACATTGTGTCACCCTTCCTGTGCTGGCACCTGGGCGGTCCACCCCTCTCCACCTCCTTAGCTATGCCACTGCACTCTGTTTTATATTCCAGATGATGAGTATATAATATTTTAAGTTAAATTCTGAAAGCAATTAATATAAAATTAACAAAGAAAACACTTTATTCATTAGCTATGTGTAATAGACTTTTGTTCAGTTTATAAAAAAAATAAACACAATTAAAAGTTTAATTCTAAAATCAGTCATTATTTTACAAACAATATAATACCACTAGTGTACCCATGTTGTCAATTTTGACAGCAGGAAGTAATGTATTATCAGTAATATATACTATATTGTAAATAATTTTTGTTTAATCCAAGTACAATTTTGTTATTTAAAATAATTTTTTGTTAACATTAATAATTGAACAGTGTACAATTTATAAACACCTCAGGAAAGATATCCGTATTTTATCCTAATAAATATTACATATTTACAACCAAAATTTTTTTTTGCTGCAAAGGTTCCCAAAGCACAATATTTTTTTATGTAAACTTTGGAAGGTCTGAGTAATCCTTGACAGTGCATAAATTCAATCCGTAATTTCAGAATCTGGGAAAGAAGAAGATTGATTGTTACACACAAAAATAAACATAGTTAGAATTTAGTTCTTACTGTGAACTGTGTCACCATTGTTTGGAGCATTCTTTTTGTAGTTTGTCAGCACGGTAGCTTTTTGCGTGTGGACATGAATGGGGTCATGACTTCTGTGCATCTTGTTTCAAAATTTTGCACACAGTCCTTCAATTGTTATACACAAAATAAAATATAAATATATATATATATATATATATATATATATATATATATATATATATATATATATATATATATGGTATATTATAGAGAGAGATTTTCCAGTGTATACAGAGGGTATTTCATGTATTTGAAAACAAGATTAAGAAAGAACTTGATATAAAATTGTCTAGCACAGCACAATGAACCAACTTTCCTAGCAGCAGACATTTGTTTTTTGTTTTTTTTTAAGCTTTTCACCTCAAGCAAGGTGGGAGTGCCACGAGCATGCAGGGGGTTACATACAGTGAAAGTGAGATAAAAGACTGGACATAGGGGGGATTGAGGAAAGGATAAAAGATGAATGGGATTCAAGTCAACAGAAGATGGCAGTTGACACTGTATTTAAATTTTTGAAGATTGTAGTTCTCAGGGAAGCAAATAAGAGGAAAGGAGTTCCACAGTTGGGAAGTGCAAGAAAAGAAGCTGTTGAAGTAGAAGTCGTGGTTATATTTAACTATTTCAACAGTAAAAGGGTGGGACCTAGATGCCAATCTAGTAGCAGACTTAAATTCATGTAGTCAGGGCACCAGGGGAAAAAAGCTTATCAGAACAGTTGCCATGAAAATATTTGTAGAAAAGCCAGATGGAAGCCACATCCCATCTGTGAGAAAGTGACTGGAGTTGAGATGCCAGGTCAGGATCGATTACATTGCAGATCCTTTTTTGGATTTTGTTGAGAACCTCGAGATGAGCAGCAGGGCACCAGACCAGAGATGTCAATAGTATTCAATGCACAGACGAATAGTAGATTTGTAGATATGTAAGATGGACTCTGACAAGAAAAACCTTCTGGTATGACACAGGTAACCAACTTTCCTTGCAGTAGATGCAGCTATTGATTCAATGACGTTGTTTCTCCTCAAGTGTTATGGTGACCTATCTCCATTGCAATGAACTCTTCCTCCTTCATAAATACTAATGTGCGAGACTTCCTAGGCAAGCAGTTGAGATGCAGTGTAACCTGACAGTTTGGATGAACACTTCTATCTGCTGACTAATAACACTCTTATTTTGTATATATGTTCTTTTATTTCAATACACTTGTTCAACACCCCCTTCTTCTTTCCATGTCTTTCTTTCTGGTCCCTAATAGGCCACAACATCAAGTCAGTTGAAAATGTGAGGCCAAGAAGACACAGTGAGACACTCTCCCAGAGTCGAGCATCAACCATGCTGACGGTGGGAAGGAAAGTTTCTCTGTAGTGGTTAAATGATAGCAGTTTAGTTTTAGAGAAGCAATTGGTTCATAATAATATAATCTTTCCACATCTTGTCAGTGGAAAACATTAGCCTGAGGAAGCAAAATGTATCACTTTCCTTGAGGTTAGCATTAGTCATGTTGACAGAAGACAATAAAGGAACAAGGCATTTAAAAAAAAATAAAGCTTAATCAATACCTATGTCCATCTATTGATAGTAATTACTAAGCTTAGCTCAGTAGTTGTAAAAAGGAAACCATTTCTGCTGTAATGAATTCAGTGTTCTCTTGGAGCACAATACTAGCATCCTTGTGCCAAACTATGTAAAGTGCATCACTGATATTATCTATCACTTAATGCAAGAGAGGATTTAGCTGTTGTAGCACAAGGCAAAATCCCAGTAGACCAAAGAGTCTATGGATTGGTACCACCTGGCGCCTAGTCAGTAGACCAATAACATGATTAGCTTCATTTGTGTCTGTCAGGGTCATTTAAGTTTTCTATTCTGCCTATGAGTTAATGTGCTTATTGATGGATCTGCTTATTTTATAATCTAAGAAACATTGATTTCAAGAATATAGTTTCTTAAGCTACCAATATGCTGCCAGTGCTTTTCTTGGAGGCATTTGTCTGTGAAACATATGTGTAAATCTTATAAGAACCAGATAACACACAAGATATTGATTAATCATGAAAGCAGATAGCAGAAAATTTGAGATCAGTTGCAACATTAAAATTAGTGTAAATACAATTAATAGATTAGTTCTTAACACAGAAAATATCATACAAATCTCAAGAAAAAAAGAGGAAGTTTTAATTTTTGTAATCTCTGATATACAACACAGACTTCCTTTATCTGCTAATCCAAATTCCCTTTTTTGTATGTAGCTTGCATACAAAAGCTAATTTTGTTATGTTGTTCCGATGTCAAAATCATCTGTCAACAAGAGTTTATCATGATTTGTCTGTAAGTAAAAGACTTATAATGCATAAAAAATTATAATGAATAATATCATGAGATAACAATGTCTTCAGTGTGGCCCCCATCATGTCAGTTTTTTTAAATCCTCTTTTAACTAATTTGCATCTTAACAATATAAGCTATGCAGATGATACAATGTTGATAGCAGACACAAAAAGGAAACTGGTAGAACTCCTACAGAAGGTAGTGAAGGAAAGCAAGAAGCAAGGACTAAGTTGCAAGCAGAGAGAATGTTTAGTTGTCAGCAAAAGGAATAGCCCAAGATGAAAATTACAAATTGGAGAGGATGGAAAGTGCAACACTGAAATCCAAGGTACATTGGGATAGCGAAAGATACATTCCAAAAAGTAGGCAAAGTATTAAGAAGCAAGGAATATTTCATTAAAAACAAAGAAAAGAGTACTGAACTATTATATAATCAGTCTTCCTATATAGCAGTGAATTCTGGACAATCTTCTCAAAAATGAAGAAGAGACTTGAAGCAACAGAAATGTGGTTCAACAGAAGGATGTTGAGAATATCATATGCAGAAAATGTGAGCAACAACACAGTTTTAGAAAAAAATGGAAACAAAAAAGACCTTTGTGCTTAACATCAGGAAGAAGCTGTTGAAATTTCTAAGACACAATTAGGAAAGAGGGCTTGGAAAATTTGACACTCAAAGGACAGATTGAACATAAGAGGGTCAGAGGAAAACATCACATGATTGACCTAGCAAGCTAGAAGAAATGGATGGCAGAACAGAATTTAGAAGAGATAACAAAAAGACAACACTTATTAAAAGCTATGAAAGATGGGAAATTTCAGAGAGCTATGGTCGCTAATATCAATTAAGGGATATGGTACATAGAAGCAGAAAAAAGCAAGGTACAAAGAGTAGAAAGAAAGTCTCATTTCTCTGAAGTTACTTTTCTTATCTCTTAAAAATGCAGCATAGACAAAAGCCAGCAGTAAAAGAATAAGTAGTTGTAGTGGAAGTGAAATGCAGGATAAACTGCCAGCTACCTTCGATGAGCTTACCTATCCACATCAATCAAAAAGACAATGCTTGGTGTGCTGTGTATGCAGGAGAGGATGGTCAGCTTGAACCCAAGAACACTCGCTTGCAAAAAATATGGTCACAGTAGTGGGCCTAAAATTTATGGGTTCAATATAAACAGACTGTTTAGAAAGTGAGTTGCCAGCAATATATTAAACCTCTGAGACACACTGCTTGTCAACCTCTCTGTCTCTGGGCAGAGAGGAATCCAGAGAGGCTATGATGAAGGGCAGAGTCTCCTGGGGAGGTAGACAAACTTGACCCCATCATTAGAGGCTCTATGAGGAATTCTTGCCTGAGCCTCTGAACTTGGCATGTCCCACATCCCACCTGATACTATTATTTGGAACATCATGATTCTGATTTCCATTGTTTCTTCGTTGTCACTTTCTATGTCCAGTTGCATTCAACCTTTGTTTGCGCTGTTCCTGTGTGGAATTCTTTGTTGCCTCTGCCATGGATGTGTCACTGTCTTATTTGTTTTGATTGTCTTCGATGCTGCTGTTCATTCCATTCCTTCTCATTTTGTGTCCTGGCAGCAGAAAAACCCTTAAATAGTAGAGAGAAAAAAAAACATTCTTCTTTTATTTACCATATTTTTTCAGGATGTGGATGATTATAGCCCTGTACAACTTACTTTGCTTTGTAGCTCTAAGTAATGTTTGTCAATGGTATTTACTTTCAGAATGTTGAGTCAGAGATGTGGTGCTGCTGCCTGTTTTTATTCATACATCTTTGTCTTATATTCCTTGCTATTTTTGCAAATTGGTCAACTCATTTTCTGTCTGTATACAGTCTGATTGTTCCTAATAAATATTCTGGAATATTCTAATATCTTTCCTAAATAAGTCAAGTTTTCCTAGCAATCCAAACAGCCATTTCTTTTTATCCAACTGATTAAATTCTAAAAAGCAAATCATGTATGTAGGTCAGTCAGTTATGTGCCATACGTGATCCACACTTCGGAAAGGTCATGTATTTTTCAATACAGGACTGACGAGACAGATTTTTTACTGCAGTAGGTTGCCATTTCTTTCTGCAGTAGACTGGTTGCCAACCAAGGCTAAAGAACCAAGTTTGTCTTGCTATAGATGAGGGTGGGGAAGAGATGGCTTCATCCTTTTTCTCAAGGGTATTTTTGTTTAAGTGAATCTAATGAACTTGACTGGAATTTGAACTTGGCTCTCAAAGTTCTCACTCCAGGTTAATATCCATTACACCACAATTCACATCCTACATATGTAGGTAAATAATCTTAATTGTGTTGTGCCAATATAACTTGTTTTTCTATTATGCCAATTGAAAGCATCTTTCTCAAACTTTGCAGATTTATGCTAAATATACAATAGCTTAAAGTCTTATTCCATTAAAAATGAGTAACATGGTAACCATCCCACTATATTCATTTGTTTTTTACTAATTTTTCATTGAATACAAATCCAAGGCATAGGGTTACTGAATGAGGTCCTTGTCTGAACATAAGAGAATGTAAGAAATGTATATTATGAGGATATGTAGGATAGATAATGGTTAACTGAAACTCAAAGAGGTTAAGTTTATAATGATTGGGGTAGCATCCTCTTAGGTGTTTGTTCCACAAAGTAGTGGTTCCTAGGAAGAAGTTATCTGAGTGGAACTTCCTCCTTACCAATGGTTGGTTGGTTGATTTTGGTTAGCAGCATATCAACACCTCTATGGGTTATTTAATGCTGAAATCTAAATATTTTAAGCACAATTTTATGGCTTCAACTAAATATATTTTAAGTGCAATCATATACCTTCAACTACAGATAAAATGTATTATTTGTCATTTTTCTAGAAATAGGTATTGTTGGTAATTTTATTATAAAGAAGTAATGGCTAGTGGCTTGGATTGAGGAATCAGAAAGCTTGAGTTTGAATTCTTTGAGCATTTTAGCTTACTCCAGTATTGTTGAATTGGAGAGCTGAGTTCGAATTCCAGTCAAATCCATAACAATCACTTACATGCTAATACCCTTGGGAAAGTTATGAATCCTCTTCTTCTCCCCCCAGCTATGGGTAAATAGCAGGACAGACCAAGTTCTACAGCCTTGGATAGCAACTGATCTACTACATAAAGAAATGGCAACCTACTGTGGGAAAAAAATAATCTGCTTCATCAGTCATGTACTAAAAGATATATGATCACCTAAGCATGTATCATGCATGGCACATATATCTGACTAACTGATTGTTAGTAATTTTACTATAAATAAGTATTGTTGATAATGTATTGCTGGCATTTTTACTTTTAAAGTATTTTTGTTTGGTTTTCACTATTTTTCCATAGCTGGGACTCTGACAGGTGCTACCATCCTGGGTCAGGGTGGGAACAACAGAAATTAAGAGGTGGTTCCATACTCCTCAGAACCTCCATTCTCCTGATCTGTGGCACGACTGCCAGATCTTACCAACGGAATATGAAGAGATTGAGAATAATTCGACCGTGTACATTGCATGTCAAGTTTTAGGTCAAAACTAGAGAAACTAAGAAATGCTGTTTGCTCAAATATCCATCATGGAAATAGTGATAATAGAGCATACTGATATTTAGTCTAAGGGAAAGAGGTTGTAAAGTGGAAAATAATTCATCACCCACAATAATTATGTATAGAAAAGGAAAAGGGATGCTACATTATGGCAGTGAGAAAGTGAATAAAGCTTGGATGCCAGGTCAGGACCATTGACATTGCAGATTCTTCTTTAAACTTTATTAAAAATCTCTAAATATATAGCAGGAGCATTGGACCAGATGTGACCACAATATTCAGAACAAGGGCAAATGATAGACTTGTAAATATGTATGATAGATTCTAGTAAGAAGAAGAATTATCTAGTACAAAACAGTGAACCAATTTTTCTAGCAGTAAATCTAGCAATTGATTCAATATAATCATGTCAGGGGAAAACATTAGTCCAAGAAGCTACCATGAAAACATTAGTCCAAGAATCTGCCATGAAGTTTAGCTTTCCTGGAGTTTAGCATCTGCCATGCTGATGAGAGGTAAAAAGGGTTCTCTCAGATAAGAATTGGAAATGTTTATACAAATGTCACCACTATCGTGGGACAGAGATACTCATGAATAAATAATGCTATCTCTCTCCTATAAGCATTGGTACATTTAGAGTATGATTTTTTTTTGTAATCCTTTTACCCCAAGCAATGTGGTAATGTCACAATGGATTCCTGAGTGAAAGAGAACCAGAAGACCTTAGGTAAAAAGAAAAAGAAAAGAATAGGATTCAGGATGACAAGATAGTGATTGATGTTATATTTAAATTTCTGAAGATTGTAGGTGACAGGGAAGAAGTGAAAGAACAGAATCTATGAAAATAGAACTTAGAGTTACGTCTAGTTATTTTAACAGTGAAACAGTAAGACCATGTTGCCAATCAAGTAGTATGCATATATTCATGTGGTCAAGGTACCAAAGGGGAAAAAGAAAACTCATTAGAAGAATTACCATGAAAATATTTATAATAAAGGAACAGGGAAGCCCCACGTTATTGGTGAGTGTGAAAGTGACTGAAGTCAAAATGCCAGGTCAGAGCTGATAACAGTAAAATGATAAATGCTAAATTTATAAATGTGCAAGATGGGTTGTTCTTAGAAAAATTGTCTGGCATGACACAATGAACCAACTTTCCTAGCAACAGATCTAGCAATTGATTAAATATAATCTCTCTATTTCATGTCAGTGGAAAATGTGAGAGAAAGAAATTGCACTGAGTTTCTCTCCTGAAGGTTAGTATCAGCCATGTTGATAAGAGGCAAAAAGAGTTCTCTATAATGATTAAAAGATCACGGTTTCATTATGGAAGATCTGTCTATATTTTACCTCACGTATATGGTCTCCGTAAGATTCACAAAGATGGTATCCCACTCAGGGTGATCGTTAGTTACCAAGGCTCTGAGTACCACTTACTGAGTCCCCATTTATATCTATAGCTCAATTCTTTTTAAAAAATTATGACAACCTTCTTTGGATGTGCTATGGAAGAAAGAAAAAAAAAAGTAACATGGGGTAGTACAAGAAATCCTTGAATATTATCTTGAAAAAAGTTCTATATATTTATTTTTTCATTCTGAAAATAATTTTTCTCAAGCAATATTTTTTTTCTCTATTTTAGTCGAATGTACACATGATCTCCATTCTTTAGTTCCACTAGTTCATATCTTTACAACTCAGATATGCCATGAGATGTCCACTGAAAATGAAATGACTCCCATTATAATCAGAGATTATCTTAATTCTATTTTTAAAACTAAACCAAAATTATTCAGGGTTTGTGGAGATGAGCACACAAACTGATTTTATATTGAAAATACAAATTTATAAACAGAATCTTACAAATGCTCATATCTGTACAGCAACCTCAATAAATATATCCGTGTCACAAATAAATGCAAATTCATATCGGGCAGATAGAGAGACATTGCTTTCGAAATAATTTTCTTTCCGAAACCAATAATCTAAAAACCTTGTGATGCATATGGAAGTTAATCTGACTTTTTTGGTTCGCAAATTGTTAATTAAAACAGCTAATCTAATTATTGGGATTGATTGAAAATTAATAAGGTACACCAGAAAGAGAACAGAATGTTTAATTTTAAAAATACTGAGATTAATTTCATTCTAATTATTATTATTATTATTTCTTTTTGTCAACCTACAAGATGATAATGTGTGAAATTTCAATGTGGAAGTCAACGTTGGTGTTTTAATATGCAGATAATGAATTACAAGCAATTTAATATTCTAAGTAGCTTTTTCTTCATTATAGCAAACACTGAAATTCAATTGCATTGATTAAATGATACAATGGAAAGGAATACGAAAAAGAGATAAAAATGATTAATATGATAAAATTAAATTCCAATCAATATAACTTTATTCAAGTTGGGCTGCAACTTTAAGGAACTATTGGGAAAAGGAAATACTGCTATTTCTAAGTTCATCTTCAACACAAGAATAATGGTAATTTTTTACTGTTTTCTTCATGGTTTAAAATTTTATTAGATGGGTTGCCACTCAAAACTAAAAAGCCCAGTATACCCTGCTATTTAAAACAGAATTCTACATAATATCAAAAAATCAGTATTCCAAGATTTAAGACTCAAGATAAACGTTTCCAAACCAGAAACTATGATTTGGAAATGGAACAGAAGCAGTGATGGCACATACCCTGATTCCTTCATGAAAATTCTGAATGTAGAACTAGTAAATACTAAACACTTCAAATAAATTGGTGTGGAGTGAGTAGCCATGGTCAAATGGAAAAGAAAGAACAGAACTGTTCAACAAACAGAATTAACAGTAAGGTGGCAAAAAGCTCACAAACTAAGAATTGGCATCAACACACAAAAGCAAGTTCAAACAAGTGAACATAGCATTCTGGCTTCTAAATAAAGTAGATAAGGACTGAGTCATGTCAAACTGCAAAACAGCCTATTTTATTGGCTAAGAAAAAATCCCAGCATGCAAGAGGGCATGTTTTCTGCAGTCATTCTTGACAGATTGAAATCAAAGATTGAAATAAGGAATTTGAACATAGATTAGGCTGTACTCGGGCTTGTTTCATCCAATACTGTAAGCTGCTACAAAACTAAGACCATAACCTAAATCTAAACTCATGTTCTTAAAAAGCCTTTTCCCATTGGCATTTGTCATATAGATTCTATGTATGATACCAGTCTCATTCAGAATATACCTAAACTATCAGATGTATACCTCAGCTTTCACAGATTAATCAGTAAAAATGTCTTGTGGGTGAATCTTGTGGATATTGGTGAAGACCATCCTTCTTCGGACATTGTGGACTGGTATTAAGGAATCACAAACAAAGAACTATACCAAATAACAGAAAATTTAGGACTTTAATACTTTCAAAAGCAATAATTACTAATAAAATTGGTAACACATATTGAAGAGAGAATAATGCCATAATCAAAATGACAACATTCCACACTACTCCAAAGAAAAGGCAAGGAAGAAGCCATCAGTAATAGAAAGAGTTACTGGATTTTAGAACCTATTTTCCTGAAAAATTGTTTTAAGATATAAATATTTTATAAATTTCAACCGACAGTGGCACTAACTGCTAAGTCAATGAATATGGAATGTTTCCTTATAAGGAAACAACTACCATTACTATTAATTGGTCTCAAAAGAATTCCTGTTTTTTTTTTTACTGATTATTACACCACATATTCTTAAATATATCCTGATCAATACTTTTATTTCAGTTGTTATAAGTCAGTTAAGTGCCATATGTGAAGTAGCGTTCAGAAAGGGGGGAGGGCAGAGAGTGATTTTGCTCTGGGCATCCATATTGGAAGGGTAGCTAATCAAAGAAAGAAATAAAAATTCAGTTTATATTTAATTTGAATAAAGTGTTTATTTTATATTTCATCTGTTTTTACATATTTAAAATGTCTTCTTTTCTCACATTTCTCATTGTGAGGCCCCCGGAGGCCCCCTGCAACTTCAGTCTTAAGGGCATACAATCAACAAGTTGGCCCTGGGCATCACCAAACATCTACACATCACAGCATATGTGATATACACTTGGGTAATTCTGTCTCTTTTGACTCATGACTGAATAGGCAGATTTTCCTGCAGTAGGCTGCTGTTTCTTTCTGCAGTAGACTGGTTGCCAACCAAGGATGTAGGACACAGTCTGTCCTGCTCGGGAGAGAAAAGATGGATTCATATCTTTCTCAACAGTATTTGTGTGTAAGTGAATGTAATAAACCTGACTGGAATTTGAACTTGATTCTCCAATATTTCAGGATGAGCCATTATACTACACTGCTCATGGATGTGTTGATATAATAGCAGATGCAATTATTGAGATTTTGGTTATTTTGAAGCCTTATTTTAAACTTGGTCAATAAAGCTGTTGAAGCACTTTTTGGTAAAAATTCTGCTAGCCTTAAGAATACATTAAATTCTAATAATTTTTATATATTTTGATACATGGAATTCAGTTGGATTATTGTTGCTTATAAAACAATACCAAAGAATGCATTTCTAACAATAAAAAAAGGTTGATATTTGCATAAGATAATTTTTTAAGGCATCTTTGTAATTTTAGTGCTTGATAAGAAAAGATGGAGTATTTACTGTAATAAATAAAATAAATGTTCAATTTATCAAGTCTCTACTTTGTATTACTTTGTGTCCAAAAGACATAGTCTAATTGCTTAAACCATTAACCAAAATATATCTGGTATCCTAGCAGATGTGAGTTCAATCCCTGAGCCTGATTATCTTGAAAACTCACATGCTCTGGTTGGCTGTTGATTTTTCAGTTTTTCAAACTGGCTGATTCTTTTTCCTTATTTTTAATACTTGACAATATGCAGCAGTTTGAAGTCAGACTGCTGTTTTAAACTGCTATGATAAAAAAACAAGTTTGCATATTATTTTTTTTGTTTTTCTTTAAATATTGTTCTCATCTGGCGCTATATTCATTCATAGGTATTTCTCCAATCAGGATTTGTCTGTCATTCTTGTGAGAGAGAGATTTCAGTTTACTACTATTATCTGTGTATATCTCACATGTTTTGCTGCCAGTGTCATTTTGTGTCTCATCTCTGAAGAGCTGTGTTGCACGCATATATCGGACTCAAGTTGCTGTCACAAATGATATACTGATAAGATTCAACCATTAATTTAAGCTTTCGAAAAGTCTGTTTAGAAACTACATGGCAAGTGTTCCACTTGACCAAAGTTAGATAACACAATTTCCCCAAAACTATTCTTCCAGTGTAATTATCATTATAATTTTATCAATACTATTCAACAGTAACTATTGTTTCAGATGTTATAATAGTAGATACAAGTATTAAGATTTTGGTAATTTTGAAGCATTATTTTAAACTTGGCCCCAGAGACACTGAAGTTAGATGGCAGAAGGAAATAAAAGAATACAGGGACAGAATAGATGCATTCAAAATTTTTTTCATTTTACCTTAGTTCACCTAATACAAAGCTCAAGAACCACTAAAGGCAGAGCGTTACTGACTGAGGTTGTTGTATGGACATAGGAGGAATTAAGTACAGATTATGAGGATGTGTAGAATATATAATTGCTGGCCTTTGACTTGAAAATGTTAAGATTATTCTTATCAGGAAAGCATCCTCTTGGGAGTCTGTTCTATAAAGCAATATGAATGGAACTTTTTTCTTACCAATGGAATATAGAGAGAATACGATTGATTTGACCCTGCGGACATAACATGTCAGGTATAATTTGTAAAGGTCTGAATTGGTGGAATTAAAGTATGTAGCTCATCGGAACATTTGCCATGGAAATAGCAAAAGAATTAGAAAGAGGCTTGCAACATTTTGTCTGTGGGAAAGGGGTTACAGGGCTGAAAATAATTGACCATCCACAATGCTGTGTAAACACTTTTGAATTATCATATGATGGACATGCCTCAAACACTCGATAGCTTTGGGGAAATACGTTGGTTGATTTTGTTTAGTGGCATATCAACCTCTCTGGATTATTTAATGCTGAAATCTAAATAATTTGAACACAACTGTATGCCTTCAACTATAGATGGTCATTTTGCTTTAAAAATGCATTGTTGGTTATTTTTACTATTAAAATGTATTTTTATGCTTTCATAGTATTTTGTTTGGGATTTCATTATTTGCACATAGCTAACAGGTGCGACAACCCTATGTCAGGGTGGACATGGAAACAACGGTAATTAAGAGGTGGTTCCACACTCCTCAAAACCTCCAATCTCCTGATCAGAGGCCTAGATTTGGGAAAGGTCTGAGTCATACAAGATTGAATCTTTCAATTATAAATTTACTGTTTATTCATTTCTGGACTCCATCAAATTAAAATGTCGGATAGATATCAATTGACTTCAGATGTTGAAAAGGTTACGATTAAAGTGGTCAGGGATTCATTCTCTCAGGAATTTGTTGCACAAAGTACCAGTTCTTACGAACAAGCTGTCAGTGGAACTACCAAAAAGAGCACAAAGTACAATTTGACAATATAGACATGGCATAAGAGATCCTAGCTGTGAAAATTGGAGCTGGTGGAACTAAGGAATATAACTCATTTGGACATTTCCCATAGAAATATGTGATAGAGTATAGAGACACCTGTAGTATTTCATCTGTCAGATAAGGGTTGCAGGGAGGAATAATTCATCACCCACAAGGCAACATAATCGCTTTAGAACTCCATTGAGGATGAACAGTGTGGATAGGACAGCACCAACCAAATATGACAGCAATCTCTCATCCTTGGTCTGATCTAATTCTTGTAAAAGAGTTAGGTAATTTCTGGAGTGATACAAGGAACTGACTTCCAGAAGTTTTAGTGATTACACAAATATACAAGTTCCGTTTGTGATCCAGAGTGAGCTTTAGATCCAAATGGTATTCAAGGTAAGAAGTTCTTTGAGAGTATGACCATGTATCAGGCTTGGGGAAAATTAAAAGTTCTAGTTGGTGGGGATGAAATATTACTAGTTTTTGTTTTAGAGATATTGAATGACACAAGCCAGTCTAAGGATATTTGTGTGAAAGTGAAGGCAATAAACT
Source organism: Acanthosepion pharaonis (assembly GCA_903632075.3). Classification (NCBI taxonomy): domain Eukaryota; kingdom Metazoa; phylum Mollusca; class Cephalopoda; order Sepiida; family Sepiidae; genus Acanthosepion; species Acanthosepion pharaonis. The sequence continues at coordinate 2,528,839 of CAHIKZ030000446.1, read as the reverse complement.
AGACTGGAATTTGAACTCTGCTCACTGATTTCACTTTTTTGGTACCAATATTCACCCAGTATAAAGCTCAAGAGCCACTCAAGGTAGAGGGTTACTGTGTGGTGTTGCTGAGCATAAAAAAGAGCACAATGTGAACTTCATGAGGTGATACAGGAAAGATAACAAATAACCCAAGACTTGAAGAGGTCAAAATTGTAGTGATTGAGAAAACATCCTGCTGAGAGTCCATTCTACAAAGTAGAAATTTTTGGTAAGAAGCTGTCCGAATAGAACTTTCTTCTTACTAATGGAATACGAAGGGAATGGCATATGATTTACCCTTGTGAATGTGACATGGTGGGTTCAGTTTCTGTATCAATATCTATTATTTTGCATGAACATCCCACATAAATAAATAAGGTAAAAAAAAAATTTAATAAATTTAACAATTTAATTCATAACTGAAACAGTGTAGGGAAGCTGCATGTGGAGTTATTCAATTATTCAAAATTGTTATCAAAACAGTAAACAAACCAGTTATTTATGAGTTTGAATTGAAGGCAAAACTGGATTCAAGCCTTTGTTTATTTTTATCATTTTAAAATATTATTATCATTTAACATCATTTTTAAATTATCATTATCGATTCTTTTCATTTTAAATTGTTTTAAATAAATATTCAACATTTTAAATCCTTTTTCTATCATTTTAATAAAACTATGAAACTGATTTTTCTACTTCTCAGATATACAAGATCTCAAAATTTTTGATCAATTAATTAATATTGAATTGATTAATAAACCAAATATTATTAATTCAAAAAATATCATTATTAAATCAACAAATATCCCAAAAGTCATTCAAAGCAAATTCTGAACAATTCATTTTTCTTCCTTTTTTTTTTTTCAAATACTATATCCTTTCAGGATATAGGTGATCATGGCTCTCCAAAGATTCCATTTCTTCATTATGTGCGAATTGTTATGACCTGTGAAAAGTAATAGTTTCCTGCTCCTTTTGTTGCAGTTTTAAATTCAGAGTAATACTTCTTGCAGACTGGCAGCCAATCAAGGCTAGAATGCTCAGTTGAAATATAAAAAATTATAGCAGAGTTAAAGTGTTTCTTTGGAATATTATATATAATCCTCACATATATGATGCTAATTATATAGGAATTAAGAAAATCAAATTTCTACCATTTTATAGACACTGCTGTCAGTGAGGTCTCAATTCTGGGAGGTCATATTACAAATCTGCAATTTGTCTTTCCAGGAACAGGGATTACTACAATATGACAATCTTATCAGTGATCTCTTCCTCACATCTATATTAAGTATTGATAAGTAATACTAAATTAAGCTTGATGAGTAATATACAGGGTGCGATGGATAAATTGTCATCTAAATTACACAAAAATGAAAATAACACTGACATATCATTTTAACAGATATTTTTGTGTAATTTTGGTAAATATTTCTGGAAATACTAAAGAATAAATTTATTCAATAAAATCTCCATTGACTTCAACAAGAGCCTCCAGATGACTTTGGAATCTCCTGCAACTCTTCTGGATGGTCTCCTTGTTTAAGTTGGTGAATGCTGCTATAATCCTTGCCTTCAGTTCATCTTTGGTTTTACAAAGAGTTTTGATGGTCTCTTGCTCAACTGCACCCTACATATAATAATCAAGGATGTCGCAGTCTGGGGAGTTAGGTGGCCAGATGTAAGCAGTGATGTGGTCATATAAATTGTCCACCAGCCATGACTGGGTTCTCCTGCTTGTGTGGCATGGTGCAGAGTCCTGTTGCCAGACATAAGGTCTTCCAGCGGCCACCCTCTTGACCCAGGGCAGCACTACCTCTTTAAGGCATTTGGTGTAGGCCTCTGTTTTGAGTCTGTGGCCCTGTGGAAAGATGAATGGAGGCATAATGTCACCTTCAGAATCACCATTGGACTCATCCAACTCTTTCCAAATCCTCTGCATTATCTTCAGATTGACATCCAAACACTCTGAAATGTTTGTATGGGAGCTTCAAGCAATGATGCCAAACAGTACAGCATGCTGTTTCCAGAGTTTTGGCAGAGTCAACTGCGTCATGGTGCTTTTTTTCTCACAGAAGGTGCCCAACTGACCCTACTATACTGTGCAGTCAACAAAATCAAAAACAAACAACATGCATGTGTGAAATTAAAAAAATAAAACAGCAACAATTTACCCATAATTTACACATTGTACCCTGTAGAAGCATCAGCTAATAACCAGGAGGACTATAAGCAGCAATTGTACCAATTCTGAATCCATCATGAAAATACAAGACGTGGAATTACTAAATACTAACCACTTAAAATACCTAGGTGTAGGGATTAGCTATAAGAAATTTAGTATAAAGAAGGAAATTGAATATAGAAGTAATTATGTTCAACATTGCAAGATGCTGCAAAGCCAAAATATTAACCTAAGTACTCAAATCATGTGTTTAAAATAGCCTCATCAGCTTTGTATTCTGCTCTCTGGCATTATGGTAAAAAAATATGGCCAAGCAAGACCTAAACATGGTGAGTGAATATTTTTCTAATAAGATTTCTCAAATATTCAGGCTGGTAGATGAAAATAAATATATAGTTTAGTAATTGAACAGAACATCTACTCAAATATAGATATATCTTAATATAGATTATTAAAGGAAAATCAATGCCTATATATATATATATATATATATATATATATATATATATATATATATATATATATATATATATATTGATTGATTGCCACTTCTTGGCAGAAAGAAACCCTCTCTTGAATTTTGGAATGAGTATCCATGACCAAGTAGTTGACTTAAAAGGCCCACTTTACTTCTACTGGTTTTCCTGTATATACATTGGCCTAAGAAAAGTTTTTAGCCAGGAGAAATAAACTACATCCAATTTGAAAATTTAATTACATATTCCTAACCCAACTTAAACAAACAGTATTTAGAACTAGTATGGAGTAAGTCCTCCATTTGCTAGTTTCAGTGCTTTTATTTGATTTTTCATGGATTTGATAAAGTTATCAACAATCGTCTGAGCCATATTTTAGCACTCCTTTAACAATATTTCTTTAAGGGTTGCTACTAACGATTTTGGTTACACGCTCTCAAAGTTTTCGGTGAAGGGGCTCCCAAACGTGCCCTATTGGATTCATGTCAGGTATTTGGGCTTCCCATGGCAGTGACTTGATTCCTTGTGATTCCTTCCAAATCTTTGCTACTTTTCTCGTATGACAAGAACCCCACCTACTGTCAATCTGATTGGTTTCAAATAGTGAAAGCAGTCCTTTCTCTAATATTTGACAGTAATTTGAACCATTCAACTGCTCATCAACAAGAATCAGCTCAGATTTCCGTCCAAGCCAGACAGCGCTCCACACATTATTCCAATCCCTCCATGTTTCACAGTTGCCTGCAGACATCCAGTATTCCAAGTCTTGTTCTGATTTCTTCAAACATAAACCTGTCTTGAATTTGAATATTGGCAGAATTTACTTTCATCTGAACAAATTACAAAGTGCCAAAATTCATAATCTTTGCTCTCGAATTCTCTTGCTCAATACATATGCCTGTTCCTGTTAACCTCTGAAATCAAAGGCTTCTTTCTTGCAAATCTTCTTTGATAGCCAAGCACTTTCAGATGGTTTCAGATGATTCCCTCTTCAGTGCCCTTTTCATTCACTCAGAAAATGATGCTTGGTCTTCCTGAACATTATTCCACATGACAATGGCCTTCTTCATTAAATTTCTTGAGAATATTATTAACTGTTTGATGATTAACCTGGCAAAACCTAGCAATTTCTCTATTTGACTTGCCACACTGAAGCCATCCTATTATTTGCTCTCGTTGAAATTCACCAATTTCCTTACTTCCGTGAAATTTCATTACAAAATATGTCAACTATCATTCATATATAAGAGTAGCTTGTTACTAACATGGTATTGTCTGAAAAAAAAAAGAAGAAACGTTATTACACAAGTCAAAATTGCTGTGATCAAGGGTGGCTAAAAATTTATGATAGACCACTGTATTGCAGACAAATGATTGTGTCAGGTATTACAGCCTGTCCAGTTCTGATGTACTCTTATGTGACTCTCTCACCTGCTGCTGACCCACATACTTTGTCACAGAACTAAAATAAATTTCCTGTTAGTTACTGTGGATAGGTTTCAAAATTGTCTGGGATTGCTTACTAACATGACATCTTAGTTGACTAGCATGTCCTACTTTGGATAAGAAGGCTTTACCACAGATGTTGCATGTATACTCAAGCTGATAATTATCTGGATTTGAGGACCTGCAACCATTTCAAGATTACATGACTAACCCTCTTTTCTTTGAATGCTTTCTGACTGTAACTTAACATTTTCTTTTGCACCTATCATAATATATAATTCTATTGTTTAAAATTTACTATATTTATACAGGAAAAGTGTTGTAGATATAAACTGTCAAACACATTGTCTGAAGTACATTTAAGGGAGAAAATGTAGAGAGGTAAGGAATCATAATATATAATTCTATTGTCTAAAATTTGCTATATTTATACAGGGAAAGTGCTTGTAGATATAGACTGCCAACACATCATCTGAAATACATTTAAGGGAGAAAATGTAGAGAGGTGAGGAATCATAATATATAATTCTATTGTTTAAAATTTGCATTTTATACAGGGAGAAAATATAGTGCCAACACATCATCTGAAATACATTTATAGGAGAAAATGTAGGGAGGTAAGGAATCATAATATATAATTCTATTGTTTAAAATTTGCTATATTTATACAGGGAAAGATATAGACTGCTTGAAATACATTTATAGACTGTAGGGAACATCATCTTTAAAATACATTTTTATGGGAGAAAATGTAGGGAGAAAATGTAAGGAATCATAATATATAATTCTATTGTTTAAAATTTGCTATATTTATACAGGAAAGTGCTTGTACATATAGACTGCCAACACATCATCTGAAATACATTTATGGGAGAAAAATGTAGGAGGTAAGGAATCATAATATATAATTCTATTGTTTAAAATTTGCTATATTTATACAGGAAAGTGCTTGTAGATATAGACTGCCAACACATCATCTGAAATACATTTATGGGAGAAAATGTAGGGAGGTAAGGAATCATAATATATAATTCTATTGTTTAAAATTTGCTATATTTATACAGGGAAAGTGCTTGTACATATAGACTGCCAACACATCATCTGAAATACATTTATGGGAGAAAATGTAGGGAGGTAAGGAATCATAATATATAATTCTATTGTTTAAAATTTGCTATATTTATACAGGGAAAGTGCTTGTACATATAGACTGCCAACACATCATCTGAAATACATTTATGGGAGAAAATGTAGGGAGGTAAGGAATCATAATATTCTATTGTTTATAATTCTATTGTTTTAAATAGACTGCCAACACATCATCTGCATATATTTATACAGGGTTTAAAATTTGCTATATTTATACAGGGAAGTGCTAGATATAGACTGCCAACACATCATCTTTATGGGAATACATTTATATAATTCTATTGGATATTTATACAGAAAATGTTGTAGAGATAAGGAATCATAATATATAATTCTATTGTTTAAAATTTGCTATATTTATACAGGGAAAGTGCTTGTAGATATAGACTGCCAACACATCACCTGAAATACATTTATGGGAGAAAATGTAGGAGGTAAGGAATCAAAATATATAATTCTATTGTTTTAATTTGCTATATTTATACAGGGTGCTTGTAAATAGACTGTAACTTGAAATACATTTATGGGAGAAAATGCCAACAATCATAATCTATTGTTTAAAATTTGCTATTTTATACAGGGAAGAAAATCTGAAATACATTTATGGGAGGTAAGGAATCATAATATATAATTCTATTGTTTAAAATTTGCTATATTTATACAGGGAAAAGTGCTTGTAGATATAGACTGCCAACACATCATCTGAAATACATTTATGGGAGAAAATGTAGGGAGGTAAGGAATCATAATATATAATTCTATTGTTTAAAATTTGCTATATTTATACAGGGAAAGTGCTTGTAGATATAGACTGCCAACACATCACCTGAAATACATTTATGGGAGTTTAAAAATGTATTTATACAGGGAGGTAAGGAATCATAATATATAATTCTATTGTTTAAAATTTGCTATATTTATACAGGAAAGTGCTTGTAGATATAGACTGCCAACACATCTGAAATACATTTATGGGAGAAAATTAATATATAATTCTATTGGATATTTATACAGGAAAATGTACATTTATGGGAGAAAATGTAAGGAATCATAATATATAATTCTATTGTTTAAAATTTGTTATATTTATACAGGGAAAGTGCTTGTAGATATAGACTGCCAACACATCATCTGAAATACATTTATGGGAGAAAATGTAGGGAGGTAAGGAATCATTTTATACAGGAAAGTGGGAGAAAACTGCCAACACATCATCTGTACATTTATGGGAGAAAATGTAGGGAATCATAATATATAATTCTATTGTTTAAAATTTGCTATATTTATACAGGAAAGTGCTTGTACATATAGACTGCCAACACATCATCTGAAAAAATACATTTATGGGAGAAAATGTAGGGAGGTAAATCATAATATATAATTCTATTGTTTAAAATTTGCTATATTTATACAGGAAAGTGCTTGTAGATATAGACTGCCAACACATCACCTGAAATACATTTATGGGAGAAAATGTAGGGAGGTAAGGAATCATAATATATAATTCTATTGTTTAAAATTTGCTATATTTATACAGGGAAAGTGCTTGTAGATATAGACTGCCAACACATCACCTGAAATACATTTATGGAAATGAAAAATATATAATTCTATTGTTTAAAATTTGCTATATTTTATACAGGAATATAGACTAATATATCATCTGAAATATTTATTTAAAATTTATATAATTTATTGTTTAAAATTTGCTATATTTATACAGGAAAGTGCTTGTAGATATAGACTGCCAACACATCATCTGAAATACATTTATGGGAGAAAAATGTAGGGGAGGTAAGGAATCATAATATATAATTCTATTGTTTTAAAATTTGCTATATTTATACAGGGAAAGTGCTTGTACATATAGACTGCCAACACATCATCTGAAATACATTTATGGGAGAAAATGTAGGGAGGTAAGGAATCATAATATATAATTCTATTGTTTAAAATTTGCTATATTTATACAGGAAAGTGCTTGTAGATATAGACTGCCAACACATCATCTGAAATACATTTATGGGAGAAAATGTAGGGAGGTAAGGAATCATAATATATAATTCTATTGTTTAAAATTTGCTATATTTATACAGGAAAGACTGCTCATCTGAAATACATTTATAGAGAAAATGTAGGGAGGTAAGGAATCATAATATATAATTCTATTGTTTTAAAATTTGAAATACATTTAAGGGACTGAAAATCATCTGAAATACATTTATGGAGAAAATGTAAGGAAATCATAATATATAATTCTATTGTTTAAAATTTGCTATATTTATACAGGGAAAGTGCTTGTACATATAGACTGCCAACACATCATCTGAAATACATTTATGGGAGAAAAATGTAGGGAGGTAAGAATCATAATATATAATTCTATTGTTTTAAAATTTGCTATATTTATACAGGGAAAGTGCTTGTAGATATAGACTGCCAACACATCATCTGAAATACATTTATGGGAGAAAATGTAGGGAGGTAAATATATAATTCCTATTGAATCATAATTATATAAAAGTTCTATTGTTTAAAATTTTCTATTGTTTATACAGGAAAAGTGCTTGTACATATAGACTGCCAACACATCATCTGAAATACATTTATGGGAGAAAATGTAGGGAGGTAAGGAATCATTTATTCTATTGAAAATTTGAAATTTATACAGGGAAAGGTAATAGGAATCATAATATTTATAATTCTATAATTCTATTGTTTAAAATTTGCTATATTTATACAGGGAAAGTGCTTGTACATATAGACTGCCAACACATCATCTGAAATACATTTATGGGAGAAAATGTAGGGAGGTAAGGAATCATAATATATAATTCTATTGTTTAAAATTTGCTATATTTATACAGGGAAAGCTTGCTAGTAGATATAGACTGCCAACACATCATCTGAAAAATACATTTAATATATAATTCTATTGGAGAAAATGTATAGACTGCCAACACATCATCTGAAATACATTTATGGAGAAAATAAGGGAATCATAATATATAATTCTATTGTTTAAAATTTGCTATATTTATACAGGGAAAGTGCTTGTATAGATATAGACTGAAATACATTTTATGGGACAAAATCTAGAAATACATTTATAATTCTAGAAAATGTATATTTATACAGGGAAAGGTAATAGGAATCAAAATATATAATTCTATTGTTTTAAAATTTGCTATATTTATACAGGGAAAGCTTGTACATATAGACTGCCAACATATCACCTGAAATACATTTATGGGAGAAAATGTAGGGAGGTAAGGAATCATCATCTATTGTTTAAAATTTGAAATACATTTATATGGGAGAAAATGTAGGGAGAAAATGTAGGGAGGTAAGGAATCATAATATATAATTCTATTGTTTAAAATTTGCTATATTTATACAGGAAAGTGCTTGTAGATATAGACTGCCAACACATCACCTGAAATACATTTATGGGAGAAAATGTAGGGAGGTAAGAATCATAATATATAATTCTATTGTTTAAAATTTGCTATATTTATACAGGGAAAGTGCTTGTACATATAGACTGCCAACACATCATCTGAAATACATTTATGGGAGAAAATGTAGGGAGGTAAGGAATCATAATATATAATTCTATTGTTTAAAAATTTGCTATATTTATACAGGGAAAGTGCTTGTAGATATAGACTGCCAACACATCATCTGAAATACATTTATGGGAGAAAATGTAGGGAGGTAAGAATCATAATATATAATTCTATTGTTTAAAATTTGCTATATTTATACAGGGAAAGTGCTTGTAGATATAGACTGCCAACACATCACCTGAAATACATTTATGGGAGAAAATGTAGGGAGGAATCAGGAATCATAATATATAATTCTATTGTTTAAAATTTGCTATATTTATACAGGGAAAGTGCTTGTAGATATAGACTGCCAACACATCACCTGAAATACATTTATGGGAGAAAATGTAGGGAGGTAAGGAATCATAATATATAATTCTATTGTTTAAAATTTGCTATATTTATACAGGGAAAGTGCTTGTAGATATAGACTGCCAACACATCACCTTTATGAAATACATTTATAATTCTATTGGGGGAGAAAAACACATCATCTGAAATACATTTATGGGAGGTAGGGGGAATCATAATATATAATTCTATTGTTTAAAATTTGCTATATTTATACAGGAAAGTGCTTGTACATATAGACTGCCAACACATCATCTGAAATACATTTATGGGAGAAAATGTAGGGAGGTAAGGAATCATAATATATAATTCTATTGTTTAAAATTTTCTATTATATTTATAATACAGGAAAAATGTGAGATAAGGAATCTTATAATTCTATTGTTTAAAATTTGCTATATTTATACAGGGAAAGTACATATAGACTGCCAACACATCATCTGAAATACATTTATGGGAGAAAATGTAGGGAGGTAAGGAATCATAATATATAATTCTATTGTTTAAAATTTGCTATATTTATACAGGGAAAGTGCTTGTAGATATAGACTGCCAACACATCACCTGAAATACATTTATGGGAGAAAATGTAGGGAGGTAAGGAATCATAATATATAATTCTATTGTTTTAAAATTTGCTATATTTATACAGGGAAAGTGCTTGTAGATATAGACTGCCAACACATCACCTGAAATACATTTATGGGAGAAAATGTAGGGAGGTAAGGAATCATAATATATAATTCTATTGTTTAAAATTTGCTATATTTATACAGGGAAAGTGCTTGTAGATATAGACTGCCAACACATCATCTGAAATACATTTATGGGAGAAAATGTAGGGAAGGAATCATAATATATAATAATTGTTTAAAATTTGCTATTGTTTAAAATTTGCCAACATATTTATACAGGGAAAAATGTAGGAGGTAAGGAATCATAATATATAATTCTATTGAAAATTTTCATATTTATACATCTATAGACTGTAATCACATTTTATGGGAGAAAATGTAGGGAGGTAAGGAATCATAATATATAATTCTATTGTTTAAAATTTGCTATATTTATACAGGGAAAGTGCTTGTACATATAGACTGCCAACACATCATCTGAAATACATTTATGGGAGAAAATGTAGGGAGGTAAGGAATCATAATATATAATTCTATTGTTTAAAATTTGCTATATTTATACAGGGAAAGTGCTTGTAGATATAGACTGCCAACACATCACCTGAAATACATTTAAGGGAGAAAATGTAGAGAGGTAAGGAATCATAATATATAATTCTATTGTTTAAAATTTGCTATATTTATACAGGGAAAGTGCTTGTAGATATAGACTGCCAACACATCACCTGAAATACATTTATGGGAGAAAATGTAGATGTAGGTATAATTCTATTGTTTAAAATTTACTAGGTAAGGAATCATAATATATAATTCTATTGTTTAAAATTTGCTATATTTATACAGGAAAGTGCTTGTAGATATATACTGCCAACACATCATCTGAAATACATTTATGGGAGAAAATGTAGGGAGGTAAGGAATCATAATATATAATTCTATTGTTTAAAATTTGCTATATTTATACAGGAAAGTGCTTGTAGATATAGACTGCCAACACATCATCTGAAATACATTTATGGGAGAAAATGTAGGGAGGTAAGGAATCATAATATATAATTCTATTGTTTAAAATTTGCTATATTTATACAGGGAAAGTGCTTGTAGATATAGACTGCCAACACATCATCTGAAATACATTTATGGGAGAAAATGTAGGGAGGTAAGGAATAAGGAATCAATTCTATTGTTTAAAATCTATTGTTTTAAAATTTGTAGATATAGACTGCTATATTTAAATACATTTATGGGAAAAAATGTAGAGGTAAGGAATCATATATAATTCTATTGTTTAAAATTTACATATCAGGGAAAGTGCTTGTACATATAGACATCATCTGAAAAATACATTTATGGGAGAAAATGTAGGGAGGTAAGGAATCATAATATATAATTCTATTGTTTAAAATTTGCTATATTTATACAGGGAAAATGGTTGTAGATATAGACTGCCAACACATCACCTGAAATACATTTATGGGAGAAAATGTAGGGAGGTAAGGAATCATAATATATAATTCTATTGTTTAAAATTTGCTATATTTATACAGGGAAAGTGCTTGTAGATATAGACTGCCAACACATCACCTGAAATACATTTATGGGAGAAAATGTAGGGAGGTAAGGAATCATAATATATAATTCTATTGTTTAAAATTTGCTATATTTATACAGGGAAAGTGCTTGTAGATATAGACTGCCAACACATCACCTGAAATACATTTATGGGAGAAAATGTAGGGAGGTAAGGAATCATAATATATAATTCTATTGTTTAAAATTTGCTATATTTATACAGGGAAAGTGCTTGTAGATATAGACTGCCAACACATCACCTGAAAATACATTTATGGGAGAAAATGTAGGGAGGTAAGGAATCATAATATATAATTCTATTGTTTAAAATTTTGCTATATTTATACAGGAAAGTGCTTGTAGATATAGACTGCCAACACATCATCTGAAATACATTTATGGGAGAAAATGTAGGGAGGTAAGGAATCATAATATATAATTCTATTGTTTAAAATTTGCTATATTTATACAGGAAAGTGCTTGTACATATAGACTGCCAACACATCATCTGAAATACATTTATGGGAGAAAATGTAGGGAGGTAAGGAATCATAATATATAATTCTATTGTTTAAAATTTGCTATATTTATACAGGAAAGTGCTTGTACATATAGACTGCCAACACATCATCTGAAATACATTTATGGGAGAAAATGTAGGGAGGTAAGGAATCATAATATATAATTCTATTGTTTAAAATTTGCTATATTTATACAGGAAAGTGCTTGTAGATATAGACTGCCAACACATCATCTGAAATACATTTATGGGAGAAAATGTAGGAGGTAAGGAATCATAATATATAATTCTATTGTTTAAAATTTGCTATATTTATACAGGGAAAGTGCTTGTAGATATAGACTGCCAACACATCATCTGAAATACATTTATGGGAGAAAATGTAGGGAGGTAAGGAATCATAATATATAATTCTATTGTTTAAAATTTGCTATATTTATACAGGGAAAGTGCTTGTAGATATATAGACTGCCAACACATCATCTGAAATACATTTATGGGAGAAAAATGTAGGGAGGTAAGGAATCATAATATATAATTCTATTGTTTAAAATTTGCTATATTTATACAGGAAAGTGCTTGTAGATATAGACTGCCAACAGATCATCTGAAATACATTTATGGGAGAAAATGTAGGAGGTAGGAATCAAGGAATCATAATATATAATTCTAGATTGTTTAAAATTTGGGAGAAAATATATTTATAATTCAGGTTTAAAATTTGCTATATTTACAGGGGAAAGTGCTTGTACATATAGACTGCCAACACATCATCTGAAATACATTTATGGGAGAAAAATGTAGGGAGGTAAGGAATCATAATATATAATTTGCTATTTTATACAGGGAAAAGTTTAAAATCATCTGAAATACATTTATGGGAGAAAATGTATATTTATACAGGGAAAGTTTGCTATATTTTATACAGGGAAAGTGCTTGTAGATATAGACTGCCAACACATCATCTGAAATACATTTATGGGAGAAAATGTAGGGAGGTAAGGAATCATAATATATAATTCTATTGTTTAAAATTTGCTATATTTATACAGGAAAGTGCTTGTAGATATAGACTGCCAACACATCATCTGAAATACATTTAAGGGAAAAATGTAGAAAAATGTTTAAAATTTGAGATATAGACTGCCAACACATCATAATATATAATTCTATTGTTTTCTATTTTAAAATTTGCTATATTTATACAGGGAAAGTGCTTGTAGATATAGACTGCCAACACATCATCTAAAATACATTTAATATATAATTCTATTGTTTAAAAATGTAGGGAGTTAAGGAATCATAATATATAATTCTATTGACTAAAATTTGCTATATTTATACAGGGAAAGTGCTTGTAGATATAGACTGCCAACACATCATCTGAAATACATTTATGGGAGAAAATGTAGGGAGGTAAGGAATCATAATATATAATTCTATTGTTTTAAAATTTGCTATATTTATACAGAGATTTATGGGAGAAAATGTAGGGAAAGGAATCATAATATATAATTCTATTGTTTAAAATTTTCTATATTTATACAGGAAAGTGCTTGTAGATATAGACTGCCAACACATCATCTGAAATACATTTATGGGGAGGAGAAAAATTCTATTGTTTAAAATGTATTTATACAGGAAAGTGCTTGTAGATATAGACTGTAACAGATCATCTGAGGGAATCATAATATATAATAATTCTATTGTTTAAAATTTTCTATATTTATACAGGAAAAGTGCTTGTAGATATAGACTGCCAACACATCATCTGAAATACATTTATGGGAGAAAATGTAGAGAGGTAAGGAATCATAATATATAATTCTATTGTTTAAAATTTTCTATATTTATACAGGAAAGTGCTTGTAGATATAGACTGGGAGAAAATGTATCATCTAAAATAATTCTATTTAAGGGAGAAAATGTACATTTAGGGGGAGAAAATGTAAGGAATCATAATATATAATTCTATTGACTAAAATTTGCTTATTTATACAGGGAAAGTGCTTGTAGATATAGACTGCCAACACATCATCTGAAATACATTTAAGGGAGAAAATGTAGAGAGGTAAGGAATCATAATATATAATTCTATTGTTTAAAATTTTCTATATTTATACAGGAAAAGTGCTTGTAGATATAGACTGCCAACACATCATCTGAAATACATTTAAGGGAGAAAAATGTAGAGAGGTAAGGAATCATAATATATAATTCTATTGTTTAAAATTTTCTATATTTATACAGGAAAAGTGCTTGTAGATATAGACTGCCAACACATCATCTGAAATACATTTATGGGAGAAAATGTAGAGAGGTAAGGAATCATAATATATAATTCTATTGTTTAAAATTTTCTATATTTATACAGGGAAAGTATATTTATACAGGAAAAAATGTGCATTGTAAATTTGATATAGACTGCTTGTAATACATCATCTGAAATACATTTAAGGGAGAAAATGTAGAGAGGTAAGGAATCATAATATATAATTCTATTGTTTAAAATTTTCTATATTTATACAGGGAAAGTGTCATCTGAAATACATTTAAGGGAGAAATAGACTGCCAACACAATCATCTAAAAATTTTCATTTTTATACAGGGAGAAAATGTATAGACTTAAGGAATCTGAAATAATTTATATGTAATTCTATATATACTAAAAATTTGCTTATTTATACAGGGAAAGTGCTTGTAGATATAGACTGCCAACACATCATCTGAAATACATTTAAGGGAGAAAATGTAGAGATAAGGTATCATAATATATAATTCTATTGTCTAAAATTTGCTTATTTATACAGGAAAGTGCTTGTATAGATATAGACTGCATCAAATACATCATCTGAAATACATTTAAGGGAGAAAATGTAGAGAGATAAGTAGAATCATAATATATAATTCTATTGTTTAAAATTTTCTATATTTATACAGGAAAAGTGCTTGTAGATATAGACTGCCAACACATCATCTGAAATACATTTAAGGGAGAAAATGTAGAGAGTAAGGAATCATAATATATAATTCTATTGTCTAAAATTTTCTATATTTATACAGGAAAAGTGCTTGGGAGATATAGACTGCCAAATACATCATCTGAAATACATTTATGGGAGAAAATGTAGAAATACATTTATGGGAGAAAATGAGGTAAGGAATCATAATATATAATTCTATTGTTTAAAATTTTCTATATTTATACAGGGAAAGTGCTTGTAGATATAGACTGCCAACACATCATCTAAAATACATTTAAGGGAGAAAATGTAGGGAGTTAAGGAATCATAATATATAATTCTATTGACTAAAATTTGCTTATTTATACAGGGAAAGTGCTTGTAGATATAGACTGCCAACACATCATCTGAAATACATTTAAGGGAGAAAATGTAGAGAGATAAGGAATCATAATATATAATTCTATTGTTTAAAATTTTCTATATTTATACAGGAAAAGTGCTTGTAGATATAGACTGCCAACACATCATCTGAAATACATTTAAGGGAGAAAATGTAGAGAGGTAAGGAATCATAATATATAATTCTATTGTCTAAAATTTTCTATATTTATACAGGAAAAGTGCTTGTAGATATAGACTGCCAACACATCATCTGAAATACATTTAAGGGAGAAAATGTAGAGAGGTAAGGAATCATAATATATAATTCTATTGTCTAAAATTTGCTATATTTATACAGGAAAAGTGCTTGTAGATATAGACTGCCAACACATCATCTGAAATACATTTAAGGGAGAAAATGTAGAGAGGTAAGGAATCATAATATATAATTCTATTGTCTAAAATTTGCTATATTTATACAGGGAAAGTGCTTGTAGATATAGACTGCCAACACATCATCTAAAATACATTTAAGGGAGAAAATGTAGGGAGTTAAGGAATCATAATATATAATTCTATTGACTAAAAATTTGCTTATTTATACAGGGAAAGTGCTTGTAGATATAGACTGCCAACACATCATCTGAAATACATTTAAGGGAGAAAATGTAGAGAGATAAGGTATCATAATATATAATTCTATTGACTAAAATTTGCTTATTTATACAGGGAAAGTGCTTGTAGATATAGACTGCCAACACATCATCTGAAATACATTTAAGGGAGAAAATGTAGAGAGATAAGGAATCATAATATATAATTCTATTGTTTAAAATTTTCTATATTTATACAGGAAAAAGTGCTTGTAGATATAGACTGCCAACACATCATCTGAAATACATTTAAGGGAGAAAATGTAGAGAGGTAAGGAATCATAATATATAATTCTATTGTCTAAAATTTTCTATATTTATACAGGAAAAGTGCTTGTAGATATAGACTGCCAACACATCATCTGAAATACATTTAATGGAGAAAATGTAGAGAGGTAAGGAATCATAATATATAATTCTATTGTTTAAAATTTGCTATATTTATACAGGGAAAGTGCTTGTACATATAGACTGCCAACACATCATCTGAAATACATTTAAGGGAGAAAATGTAGAGAGGTAAGGAATCATAATATATAATTCTATTGTTTAAAATTTGCTATATTTATACAGGGAAAGTGCTTGTAGATATAGACTGCCAACACATCATCTGAAATACATTTAATGGAGAAAATGTAGAGAGGTAAGGAATCATAATAATATAATTCTATTGTTTAAAATTTGCTATATTTATACAGGGAAAGTGCTTGTAGATATAGACTGCCAACACATCATCTGAAATACATTTAATGGAGAAAATGTAGAGAGGTAAGGAATCATAATATATAATTCTATTGTTTAAAATTTGCTATATTTATACAGGAAAGTGCTTGTAGATATAGACTGCCAACACATCATCTGAAATACATTTAATGGAGAAAATGTAGAGAGGTAAGGAATCATAATATATAATTCTATTGTTTAAAATTTGCTATATTTATACAGGGAAAGTGCTTGTAGATATAGACTGCCAACACATCATCTGAAATACATTTAATGGAGAAAATGTAGAGAGGTAAGGAATCATAATATATAATTCTATTGTTTAAAATTTTCTATATTTATACAGGAAAAGTGATCAATATTGGAGATAGAGTACTTGTAGATATAGACTGTCAACACATAGTGTGAAGTACATTTAAGTGGGGCAAATGTAGTGAGAGGGAGAGAAAAAGAAAGAGAAAGAGAGCAAAATAATTTTAAAATGGAATGTATGAAAAAACAATTGAATTTTTAAATTTTTTTCTTGATGCTTTACTCATCTGAACAAATATTTAAACAAAATTTTCGACAAAATAGGTAAGTATCATTGATTGTTGACAAAGTACTCTTTGAACTGACCTTTGGTTATCTTTTCATTCTGAAAAACCATTTGGTTATAGATTTCAGGACGTGAAAACTCAATAAAAGCTATTTATTGTGGATCTTCATTATATAAATTGTATCATAGCTCTGAATTGCAAATGGTTGATTAACAGCTACACATCTTTTATATAAACATTTGAAATGTCATTTATTCTGACCTCTTTCCCCCCTCCTTCCAGCATATTTTCTGATGACAGTATACTGTACTTATAACTGTTAAAACCTTTTATCAAAATACCTTTAATGAGATAAGTGATCATTTCATATATCACTAATTAGATAATTCAATTTTAAATAAATACCTCTTTCACCAAACTTGAGATTATTTTTATATTTTTGGTTTTGCATGGCTTCGATTTTGTCTCATAAAAGAATTTGATGAACCAAAGACATTAGAGTAAAAAAAAAAACAGACACCACAAAGTACCTACCCTAACTGCTAGATAAAAATTTTATCTAACAAAGCATTTATGAAGAAAATTTGTCAATCAATATTCAAACATCATGAAAATAAATTACTGAATAAAAAAAAAATACAGGGTGTTCATTAAGTCTGTGTACAGCTTAAAAATGATATTACAAAGGCAACTGATATGGCACCACTTCTAGATGACCTTCAACCAACCATCATTTTCCAGCAAGATGGGGTGCTACCACATTGGGTACTGCATGTTTATAGGTTCTTAATTCAAACATTTCCACACCAGTGGACTAGAAGGGATGGCACAATTCCCTGGCCACCTCGCTCACAAGAAATCACTCCCCTGGACTTCTTCCTAGGGGATTATGTTAAAGATATTTTGTATCAAACAAAGATACAGGACATCACTGATATAAAACAAAAGATCACTGATGCCATTGCCACCATTGATTAGGATATGGTGCAGCGAACATGGCAAGAAATTGAGTACTGTCTTGATGTGCTTCAGGTAACTAATGGAGCCCATATAGAGGTGTATTAAATTAGATAAAAAAATCTTCAGTATCTATTCCTCATTTTGTAACAATTTCCACATATTCGCCTGTTCATTTACTTTTGTAATAAATTTTTAAATTGTAAAGAGGCTTTATGGACATCCTGTATATTTTAGTAATATTTTCATCTTTTCCTCCAGTTAAATTGAACAGTTGGCTTCAGAAAGCACCATCTTTCTTTGAAGATTTATTGGTCTCAAATTCACACCAGACATCAGGTATTATATATATATATATATATATATATATATATATATATATATATATATATATATATAGCAGGCTTTGCCCAATCAAAATCACTTTGCAAAGTAAGATATATTCACTACTTGAAATCTTTAAAAGAAAAATTTTAAATGAATATTTCATTCATAAATTGGCCTGTTATAGTTAATGAAAGTTGTACAAATAGATGACAACTTGTTGAAGACCAAGTAAAATGCAAATTTCAAACACTTTTCTGCACTATATAAGATGATATTCCTCAACAGAAATATTTTTGATATGAAAATCAAAACAATACTCAAATAAAAGAACAGTAATGAAGGACAGTTAATTAATGAAATAAACTTTTTAAAATCAATATGCAAATTTGTTAAACCTGAAGAGTGATATTGCCTAGAAGTAGATAATATATAATACAGATATTGAGCTTTTACTGTGTAAATTGCTCTCGATTATTTATCATCTCTCAGTTGTGTCTCTGTCTTTGGGCAGAGTGCACTCAGGGCCTGCTTCATCAAGGGACAGAGTCGCAACTAAGGAAAATTATACTGAGAGGTACCCAGACCTGGGGAAAATCTGCCCAAGGCTGCACCCTCTCATTGCATCACAGAGAGTGATCAGTGCTCACACTAAATCCAGTGCAACTGACAGTTGCTGGGGCTTGGAGAATTTTTTATTTCATGGCCCAGGTGTACATGCTCGGGCTCCTCATATTAAGCTGACCTTGTGCCACAAAGCAACTTTGTCGGGGCCTGAGTAAATACCAAATTACTATAAAATAGAGCTTGGTCTTTTTAATCTCAGAATTCATGGAAGAATTGAGTTCCAATTTCGCATTTATTCATATATTATTCCATAATATAGGTTTTACTTAATTAGCTTTTATGTTTCTCTAACTCTTCAAATATTGAATGTATAACTAATTCTAATTTCTGTTTTCCTATCTTTACAATATATTAATTTTATCTTATAAATTGTCCCCTGTTCTGTCACCCATGAAGTAAAAATAATTCTTTGTACAGAAAATAAGGATCTACATACATTAAATCATCTTTAAATCAAGTGGCAGCAGAAAAATTATCATTGAACTTTTAAAAGGTAAGCTTAATCATTAATTCAATACTTAAATGCAGTGATCAAATTTGATTTCTTCTGTAGTTTATTGATGCCCATTGCATCTAATCCTATTGTGATGATGACCAAACCAAGAGTCCTCCACAGGAACTAACTTAAATGCCACCCAATAGCTATTTATAATAAAATTCACTTTTCCTCTCTACTGTTCCCATTTTTTTAAACTTATTCCCCATTCTTTTGATGGTTTTTGAATAAACTTTGAAACTGGAAGCCAGAGTATGAATGTTGAATGAAGGTCAGAATGATCTTTTTCCTCTCACCATTGCTCAGTTGGGAAAACAGTGAGTCTGACACAAATCAATTTTAACCTGTTCTCTTTTTACCTGAATAACTCAAAGGGTTTGTCAGTAATTCTTATAACAAATGTTTCCAAGATGGCTAAATTAGTTTAGTGGTTTTTTAGACATTAAACATTTTATAGGATGAACAATTATGCTGTTATATGATTTGGACAATTTTGTTGTTACAACTGATACACACACACATATATACATATATAAACCACTGATAAAAATGCTGGAAAACTTTCTGGTTCGTTCTATTACCCCACAAAGTATCTGACTCATTCTGCTATGCTTTATCTTTAAAAGTGTAAGATTAGACCAAAAATGGAGTATTGGCACCATATCTGAGCCATAGTTGCTCAATCATGACTTTTCTGACTTGAGAGAATTCAAAATCGCTTGTGCAGTCTTGTGGGAAAAGACATTTCCCCCTCTGCAGACCATTTCCAACTGGTGCAACATTGCATGCCTACTGCAACTCTGTCACTATTTCCATGGCAAATGTCCAGAAGAGCTCTTTTCTTAGTTCCACCCATTCAGACCTTTACTGCTAGAACATGACATACCACTTTCACAGAGTCAAATCACCCTCATTTCCTCCATATTCCAATTGTAAGAACAAAGGTCCACTCATTTTTCTACCCAACAAGATCTGTTACTTCATGATACAGAATTCTGTGTTGATGCTTCCCTGAACACTACAATCTTAACCTCTTCATGCCAAAGGGCAATCATTATCTATCCTCCTCATCCTCATAATCTTCACTTTCTTTTCTTTAACAGTTTGCTTAACTTCTAGAAGGTTTCTTTTGATATTCCAATGTACCTTTGGGTTTTGGTATATTTCCCATCTTCTGACAGATATTTAAATTTTTATACTTGCTTGATTTTGGTGTCTCTAAATTCTAGTTGACATTTTAGACTGTTTCTCTTGCTGACAATCATACATTGTCTTCTTCAATTGATGGTTAGTACTTCCTTCTTACCTTCCTTTACTAAATTTTACATGAGCACCTGTAGTTTATTTTCCATACCTGTTCTCTGCATAATTGTAGTATAAGCCACAGATTGGTTCTGTGAGTGTTGAAGAAATAAGCAGACATGCTGAAGAATAGAAGTACTCCTAACTTGCAGTGCACCTCCAAATCAAAACAGATGATGATTACTTGTACAGCATTATTACCATGAGTGTTTTCAAATAACCATTTAAAATATTACAGACATATAATTTAGTTCTTAATTATTTGGTTTCTAGGGAGAGAAACACTCCTGTATAATACAAGGCAGAAGCAACAGGGAATAAACACTTTGGCACAAAGCAAAATGCACCCAATTTTTTTTATCCATTTTGCTGGGGATGTTTTCTAGGGAGAGTTGTCCAGCATCTTTAGAATATGTCTAACTTTTGTAAGCCATTATTAAAGATTTTATTTTTATCTTTATAGTGTTGTGTCACATGAAAATTACACAAAAAAACCAAATACATATATACACAGATAGTGTGAACAAAGGTATCAACACTGCATAATTTGAAGTTTGTTTTTTTTTAATGAATTCTCCCCAAGCAAGGCGATAAGGCCACGAAGATGCAAGTGGCTACTGGGATTGAGAGAGATTGAAAAGAACTGGAAACTAAATCCTAAACAGGAAACAAAGGATAAACCTCTATTCCTTTTCAAAAGCCCAGAGAGGAGTGTGAACCAGACAATATGTATATCTACCTAATCCTAGTGAGGAAAAAAAAATACTAATAAATAGTAAATAAAATTTCAGAGTTTAGGTAAAGGCATTAGAAGTACAGAGTTGAAGTAAATTTTAAAAGGAACTGAAAACCCAATCCAAAACAAGAAAACAAAGGATAGACTTCCAATAGACCAGGGAGGAGTGTAAACTGGGCAATAGGCAAACATATCTACTCCTATTAAGGAAAAAAATAAATAGTAAATAAAATTTCAGAGTTGGAGACATGAAAAGTATAGAGTTAAAGTAGACTTTAGTAGGAACCAGAAACCCAATCCTAAACAGAAAACAAGGGATAAACCTCTACTGTTCAATAGACTAGGGAGAAGTGTAAACTGGGTGGTAGACAAATGTATCTACTCTTATTCAGGGAAAAAGTAAATAAATAGTAAATAAAATTTCACAGTTTAGGTAGAGACAATAGAAGTATAGAGTTAAAGTAGACTTTAGAAGGAAACCCAATCCTAAACAGGAAATAAGGAATAAACCACTATTCCCAGCTTGCGTCAAAAAACTGTCAAACATCACACATTATTGATAATTATGACCATTATCTATATATGTTCTGTCTCTAATACTGAATATATATATACTAGCAGCATGGCCCGGCGTTGCCCGTGCTTGATTCAAAAATCATACGACTCATACAGCGATCGCTATCACTTGACTTAAAATATTTTTGCCCTTCCTTGCCTTTAAAGGAGTGCCCTTTGCCGTGCTGATGTTGCGACATGCCTTACTTCTTGCCTATCTCACACTGCGAATTTTTTTAAGCTCTATACTAAACATTAAATCTGTTACGAAAAAAGAACTAAACAAAATGAACACAAAACGTAACTGGAAAAACCAAATGAAAAAAGAATGTTAACAACAAATACTTTTTCACACCCAACCCAGTTCTGTGGAATCAGAATCAACGTTGAGTTTAAGCAAGTGAATGAGCAAATTGGAGTAAAGTGCCATACAGATTTAAATTTTTCCCACTTATGACGAATGCAGCTATTGATTTTTTTGCATGCTAGCATGCTAGTTAACATTCATGTCAGTCAACTGTTGGCTCTCACGCTGGCCAATAGAATCTTCCTGGCTATTCGTGGCAGCCAGCTATAGGCTCTCACTCTGGCCAGTAGAAAATGGCTGCAAACTACATGAAAACTGTCGTAGAAGCATGAAAAAATCGATTATTTCCACTATCGATGGGAGTTGGGAAATGCAAAGTCAATCTTGACCTTCCAGCTAACTTGGAGCATGTGCATGTAAATTTTGGTGCAAACCCATCGGTGCATTCATTACACACATACACACACATCCTGCCTTTTATAGATAGAGATATATATGTGTTTTAGGAAAATTATTAACAATGCGGAAAAAATCTTTTCTGTGATACATTTCGTCCTTTAACACTTCATTGGACTAAAGTGATGTTTACCTTGACATAAAAAAAAATGCACATGATGAAATGGTGGGAATTTTAAACTTAATTTAATTTTTAAATATGTGTTTGGCTAAATAGTCTAGCAAGTTTCATTTAGTTTCTTTTTCTTTTTGCTTATGTTTTTAACACTTTTGTTATTAAATATCCCACATTGTGATAATAGAAAATCTGCCAAGAAAGGTGAAATATTATAAGAACTTGGACATAAAGTTTTATGTATAATCTTGTGATTAAAGCACATTCTATACACTTTTGTCTTAGTAAATTGCTGTCTATTTTAATTAAAGTATGATTTTCTAATATTGATTCTTATGTCTATACTGTCTATTTATAAATGGTTTGTCTCCTACACTGAACACACTAATCCCATGAATACAGAAAATTTGAAACAATATATCATCAGATATATTTCAGTCGAATGATTTCTAGTTAAGCTAAATAAATATAACAAAATGTATCAAATTTGTAAAAATGTCCAACTTAATTCTCATCCAATCATTCTGCCTGATTTAATCTATATTTTCAACTATATATATATATATATATATATATATATATATATATATATATATATATATATATATATCATGTATATGTTGATATTTGTTTTCTTCTTAAAACAAATCATTTTCATTCTTCTTTGAGTATAAAAAAAAATAATTTAACCATACATTTTAGCCCATTTATCAAATTTTGCATGAAAACAGAATGTATGGTTATCAGCAAAATAACATCCCAAGACACAAGCTACAAATTGGATATGTCAAAATTCAAAAAGTACAGAATTTTAAATATCTGGGAAGCGTTTTAACAGATGATGGGAAATCCAACCCCAAAATACAAAGGTGCAGTGGAGTTATTTCGCAGTGGAGGATTGTATTTGTACTGAGTCAGTCCTAAAATAGGTTCAACATACAAAACGTTAGGAACTTGGTATTACACAGAGCAATCTGGTAGTGGTCATTGATACTTTCATATTCGACTAACTGTCATCCGACATCAATTGACTGACCGACTGGCTGACTGACCGTTACTATTACTACTCCTACTTATTATAGGTGGGAGAGTCTATTAACTATAGAATAGGTGTGTTTCACCATAACAAATAGTAAGTGATGCTGTCTAAAAACTATATAAAGTATTAAGAAGCAGAGAAATTTCAATAGAAACAGTCCTGAACTTGTTGCATCTCGCTTTGCTGGGGGTTGCTCTTGGGGGTGACAGTCTTGATTCACTCATATATTGCATTCTTCTTTCTGTCATCTTCTGGCTGTGTAGTGAAATGTTTTTAGGGTCCAAAGATAAAAAGACATCAATAAATGGAATTTTGACTCACAACTTTATCAAACATATACACATGTACATTTCTAAGTAGCTCTCAGCCCCCCCCCTTACTGGAGAGCAAGTTCCAAGACAAGATTTTAACATGTTTACATTGTTCAACATGTAAAACTTAACTCCCTGGAATCCCTTTCTATATCCGTCATTCCCATGCTAGTTTTAGCCAACCAAAAATGACTGCCTTTGTCTTCCTGTGTCTGACCTCAAAGGTCAAAATGACAAAGTCAGAAGAGAAATACAAATCTCTAAAAAATAATAGTCTGCTATATAATTATTTAACAAACTCCTATGTAATATCAATCTTTCTATATGGTCGTGAATACTTGACAATTTCCCAGATAAAAAAAAAGATTGAAACAATGAAGATTAGGTTCTGCAGAAGGATGCTGGTAATGTCATTTATAGATTATGTAAGCAGTGCATCAGAAAACAAAAAATGAACAGTTATACATAAAATCCAAAAGAACAGCTGAAATTTTTAGGGAAGATTATGAGGAAAGAAGGCTTGGAAAATTGAACACCCACAGGACATACTGAGGGCCAGGGAAAAGTAACAAGTACCTATCTAACAAACTTTTATGAATGGATGGCAGAACAGTGAGGAAGAGGGATGGTAAAAAATTAAACATTGTTTAGTGCTAAGAAAGATTGGAAATTGTGGAGAACAATGATCGCTTATGCCTTGAAGAGACATGGTATATAGAAGAAGATCAAAAACTGATTACCATCACAGTTGAATTTGAAAATCTTTCTTTCATCTCATGTAACTCAAACTTTATGAAACACTTTCTCCCTCATAGCAAAAACAAAGATTTGTTTGAAATTCTTTAAGGAAAAAAATAATTATATATATATATATATATATATATATAATTCTGACTTTTTCTGTATTTCAGTCAGAGCCAAAAATATAAAAATATTATTTCTGCCAGGAGCATTCTTTTCGTTTTCATGTTGGCATCTTATGGTAAGGAGATTTTTTTACTCTAAAAAATTAATTTCAAATGAAGAGCTCTTTCCGCTCTTACATTTGAAGCAGAGAGCATCAAGTGACCTCTTGTTGCAATGTAGGGAAGGTCAGCCCAGTCCCGAGACCTCATGTCAGAAAGATGGGCTGTATACATTTACTGAAAAAGACAGCAGGAGATCTCGACTTTCTCATGAGTTCACTTTACGATTCTGTATACTTCACACAAAAATGAGCATGCTTCAAGACAAAGTAGAACATTCTGATAGGAATTTTTCATAAACCCTAGCAAACAACAATTCTTTACAAGATGTGTGGCAGTTACTGCTGGGTAATGGGCATTATCAAGATTCACTCTCCTGTTGTGTCTTAGTTAGCTGCTTCCTAGGGATTCAAGAGTTACTGAGAATGAATGACAGTCAAATAAAAAATGCATATCATGCAACTGTGTGTGCAACACAAGAATAATGGGCTGTACTGAAAACATAACCCATGTTTATTTTTGTGTAAGAAGGGCCTCTTGTTTAAAATACAAAATGGCTGAAAACACAGCCTTTGATAAGATGAGGCTAACAAAATTAGGAACCAACCATATGTGCTTTGTCAGACGCCATCTTGCTTGTGGTGCTGTCATACTTTTTGCTTTACTTTTGGCATCAAATTATGCTTGACTGACTAACCAACTCTTGACTCTGGGCTGGTTGCCAAAATAAATACATTTTTTTTCCCTTTTCTTTGTATTGTTCATTTGTTTTATCCATCATTCTCTGACTAATTTTGCCTTCAGCCTAATCAGACCAATAGACATCTTGTTACATTTAGCCTAATTCAATTATATTAACATTGAAAACATTTTTCATCAATGGAAGTTATAATCGGTGTATTTAGTATCTACAATTTAAAAAAAAAAAGTTGTTATCATTGAATACAGATATTTTGGCATAAGTCAACCAAGTAAGGGGTTCTTCTGTTTTAAAGTGAACTACATTTAAAAAATGTACCAGACTGCATAGAAGCCATTTTGATTGTTATGCATTTCTTAAGAATTACATAAGAAATCATTTTTAAAGGTCAGAAAATGTCCCCTATTCATAAATATCCTTTGAGTTACTGTAAGTCAGCCAAGTCAAGGATCTTCTGTCTTAAAGAGGTTAAAAACGATGCAATTCAGTTAATGGTGGTAAATTTTCAGTTTCTTGTTTGAGTCTAAATCTTCATGAATGGAAAGTTTTAAGGAAAATAATTTGAGATTTTACATTATGTTTCAATGTAAATTTACACTCATGGAAGAGAATTTCAAACATTATTCAAATGTAAATTTGTATTCACAAAAGGGAATTTCAAATATTATGCTTCTTAAATGTAAATTTACATCCTCAGAAGAGAATTTCAAACATTATGTACCTTTAATGTAAATTTACATCCACGGAAGGGGAATTCAAACATTATGTACCTTTAATGTAAATTTACATCCACGGAAGGGGAATTCAAACATTATGTACCTTTAATGTAAATTTACATCCACGGAAGGGGAATTCAAACATTATGTACCTTTAATGTAAATTTACATCCACGGAAGGGAATTTCAAACATTATGTACCTTTAATGTAAATTTAGATCCTCAGAAGAGAATTTCAAACATTATGTACCTTTAATGTAAATTCACATCCACAGAACACAATTGCAAAAATAATGTTTCTTAAATGCAAATTTACATCCACAGAACGGAATTTTAAAAATTATCCTTCTTAAATCTACATTTACACCCATGGAGGAGAATTTCAAACATTATGGATGGAAGTAAAATTTAAAAACTCTTCCTTAATGTTGCCATATTCCCATCCTTTCATTTGGTAATGGTCACTTATGAAAAAGTAATTTGACAAATGTTAGATTGAATTATCGAATAAGAAAGATTTTCATTGAAAATAATCTTTCAAAAGTCCTTGTACAAATTCAATTTTTGATTGTTAGTGAGCATTTAACATTGTTTTTTAAGAACGGGGAAAAATAAAAGATGTAATTATTATCTCAATTTATTAAATCTTAAAACCTAAAAATTAAAGGATACAGAAAAGTCGATGTATTTAAAACCTAATGAATGTGGTCCATCAAGTGTTGTTGTTATCTGGTGGTTATGAGTTCAATCACTGGATCAGGTAGCAAATTAATATACTCAGGTTGAACATGAATGGACAAGAAATGACATTATAGGGGCAAAATAACATAATAATCAACAAATATCACATATCAGCCAAAAGTAATAGATACAGAAGATGACCAAAGGGTAATTGGTCAAAACAATGAAAGATGAGAACAATAGTCTGAATAAATCAAAGTATAGAGAGAAGAGATATCCTTTTCATTTACTTTCTGATATGAGCTGTTAATAAAGAGAATTATAAATATCAACACTCATGTTGTTTGATATTCACTTGCTGATGAGTACATACGGAAATTAAAGTTGCAATACAATGACATATTATAATAGATTTTCTTCAATATAATGTACATTATGTGTTTTATTCTTGGGTCACTTAGAGGTTATTTTAAGATTCAGGAAAGAATGGGTATCAGGCACCTCAGCTTGTAAGCAACCACCACCTCTATTCAGTAAAAATAGATTATCAAAATTACTGCCAGCAGGCTGCAAGCTCAGCATCCTAAGCAGTTCTTTTCTTTAGGTGCCTTTCAGGAGACATGCTTGTGTTTTTATGTCACTTTTTAATTCATGATTGACTTGGTAGAAGAATTCCTACAGTAGGCTGCTGTTATATGATCCAGTAGACTGGTTGCTGAACAAGTCTATAGGACCCAGCCTGTCCTGCTATTTAACCCATAGCTGATGAGAAGAAGTGGATCATACCTTTCCCCAGGATATTTGTGCCTAAGTGAATGCAATGAACTCGACTGGAATTTCAGCTCAACTCTTCGATTACTAATTCCAAGCAGTTATCCATCACACCACCTGTACACCCAAGCTTACAGTATTCCCAAGTGGTCACCCATCTAGATACTGATAAGTCTCAACATTGCTTAATTTCAGTGAACAAGTATTTCAACATAATATAGCCATAAGCTTGTTCTAATCATATGTGCCATGTCTTATCAGAAAGTGGGTTATCATGGTTCTCCACAATTTCATGTGCTTTGTAGCCATTAGTAAATTTTGTCTTTTCACTATCTCTCCTAAGCCCTGTTCTTCTAACCATTTACACAAGCTCATCAGGTAGGTTATGTGCTGTTTTCCTCTGTCCCTCTTGCTGTCAACATGTCCTATAAGTATCAATTTTCTAAGCCCTCTTTCCTCATGATGTATCCTAGAAATTTCAACTCTCTCCTTCTGATGCTTGCAGCCTGCATGTTGGGCACTTCTTTTTGCTGACAACTTATACATTCTATCTTCTTACAATTGATGTTTAGTTCTTTCTTCTCACTTTCCTTCACTACCTTCTGTACGAGTTCCTGTAGTTTCCTTTCTATAACTTCTATCAACACTATGTCATCTGTATATCTTATGTTGCTAAGACCGTGGCCACCAATAATGAATCCTGACAGGTTTTCTAATTCTCCCAGAATCACCTCACTATATAGGTTGAATAAGTCAGGTGAGAAAATACCTTCTTGCCTTACACCTCTTTCTACTTTTGTATTTAAACTTTGAATAAGTTTGAATTGAAGCTTCTCTTGCCTTCATTATGTACTGGGAGTGTTAAGTTTTCAAAAC
Source organism: Acanthosepion pharaonis (assembly GCA_903632075.3). Lineage (NCBI taxonomy): Eukaryota > Metazoa > Mollusca > Cephalopoda > Sepiida > Sepiidae > Acanthosepion > Acanthosepion pharaonis. The sequence goes on along the minus strand of CAHIKZ030000446.1, from coordinate 2,499,677 downwards.
TGTCTTTCCTCCTTACATATACAAGAAATTTTCTTGTGTCTCTTTCTGATTGTAAGCCTCAGTGTTTTTGTCATTAAAATTTCCTCATTGTTGACATGTTCATTCTATGTTATTCTCAGCATTCATTAGTAGAATCATAAATCTGTCAATTCAAATTTCTTAATCTGTGAGGAAATTGTCCAACATTCACTGCCATATAGAAGATTAGATATTATGTAACAGTTTGTCAATCTTTTCCTTTTAAGGACATTTTCTTATCTCTGAATACTGCTTAGCTTTTGAAGGCCACTTTTTATATTCCAATGTACCTTCAGATTATTGTGTCACATTTTCTGCTATTAAGCTGCCTAAACAATTAAAATTATGCACCTGTTTGATACTTACATACATTTTTTGCTTTTACAGTTAATCATTAGTTCTTTCTTCTTGCCTTCCTTAACTACTTTATGTAATAGTTTAGTTTTCTTTCTGAGTTTCCCATCAATGTTTCTTATCTTGTTAAATTATGTCTTCCAAAAAATAAATCCTAGTAGGACTTCTAGTTCTCTTAGGATTCTTTCAATGTATATATTAAATAAATCCAGTATGAAAATTCATCTTTTTCTAAGTCCTCTTTCTATTTTTGACATGTTTGTAATATTATCATTGAACAGACTACTGAGAACATGAAATTAAATCTCTCATATGTAAAATTATTGTTTACTAGCAGTAGAGCCAAGCGTTGCCCGGGGATGTAACAGTAAGAGATAGATCAAATATCGACCATCATAAAGACTGAAAAATAAAATTGACAAAGATTATTGTTTAAGGTTGACAGACACGCATGTCTTAATTAGTTTTTTTTTTGTTTTTTTTTACGAATTGGTCAAAGCCAAACTCAAACAAAAACATTGTTTTCAATCATTATGAGTCTATCGATTGAATAGAATTTTATTATAAACAATTGTCTTGTAAATGGAATTTTTAAAGCATTCTGAATGTAAAAATAAAGAAAGTGTGCAAGACAATAAGAAACACTACCTGCCAAAAAAAAAGTGATGTTTTGTTGGAATCGGTTGAAAAATGTAGGAAATGCGATCCCATATATAAAGGAACACACACACACAAACAACCTGGTTTTTATAAGTATAACAAGATATAAGTTGTCCCCCTTTCATTCTCGTGACAGCGATGCCTCTTAATTGTGTTTTCAAATTGATTTTGTGCAAAAACAATTGTGTTTTTCCAATTTTTGGTGCTGTCAGAATCACCGTAAGATAATTTTACATAGTCCTGTGAAATTTTGTTGAAATTGGTTGAAAAGTGTAGGAAATCAGATCCAATATATAAACGAACAGACACACACACACGCAACCTGGGTTTTATAATAAGTATAAGTATGATTCAAGGGATTCTTCTTCTCACAAGGATGTAAGGAACTCTTTATCTTTTTCGTCTTAAATATCTTCCTTTCATTGGTTGTCCCATATGTGCATATCCTAAGCACAGCTTGATCAGCTACTGATAACCATTAAAGAGACAAATCTACATCATGTGATTAGGAGGTCATCTTCCAGCTTAAACCCCTGATGCACCTGGCTTCTCTAATGGTCTGATAGGGTACAGAGTGTAAAGTCTATTTTGGCCTTATCTGGAGTGAGCCCAATATATATTGGGGTTATAGCAGATCAGTTTCTCTTAGAACAAAGGTTCCTTATTGACATTAAATCCAGTGCAGACTATCTGGTATCATTCTAGCATGAATCATATGCTTCTGGGTGTGGCATAAATATTTACTCATTATTTAAACAAAAATTGAAAACATACCTGTTCGTAAAAATAGTATCAAATTTTGCATTAGGCTTCATAAGATTCTTTTGCTTTATTGCTTCCAGTTTAATTAAATATAGCAACTCAAACAAAACATGGTCAAATTGTTACATTGAAAATGGCTGATATGAAGAATTATGAGATGATAATGTTTGTAGAAAAACTGTTTTTAATGTGTGGAAAAAGTTACAACAGGTGAAAACAACACTAAATCCAATTCCAGAAAGAAGCTGTCCAGTTCATACCAAGAGAGTCATTGAAGTCATCAATAAGCTTTCCCAAGAAGTCATGGCAATTCACAGATAATAAAGAAAAGGAATCTGTGGAGAGCTGTAACCGCTTATATTCTGAAGGAAGAAGGAAAATTTTGAATTCAAAACAGTATAAAAGGTAAAAAGAAACCACTTCACTATCTTTCCCAAGAAGTCATGGCAATTCACAGATAATAAAGAAAAGGAATCTGTGGAGAACTGTAACCGCTTATATTCTGAAGGAAGAAGGAAAATTTTGAATTCAAAACAGTATGAAAGGTAAAAAGAAACATTTCACTATCTTTCCCAAGAAGTCATGGCAATTCACAGATAATAAAGAAAAGGAATCTGTGGAGAGCTGTAACCACTTATATTCTGAAGGAAGAAGGAAAATTTTGAATTCAAAACAGTATAAAAGGTAAAAAGAAACCACTTCACTATCTTTCCCAAGAAGTCATGGCAATTCACAGATAATAAAGAAAAGTTGGGTCATGATCACCTATGTTCTGAAAGAGCTCGGTATTTTTTTAAAAATTAGAAATCTTAAATTATTTACAGTGGTATAGAAGAACCAGAAATTATTCAAGTATCTGCAAAGCATTAAGTCAGAAGTTTCTATTATTTGATTTAAAAAATGTTTTATATTTGTTTTCAGCAAAATTGAAAAGAAAATTTAATGTACTACCTTCATGTAATCTATAAAATATAGATACAAGTCTTTCTGGATTTAAATTTCTCACATTGATTCTCAAACTAATGGACATTATGAATTAACTTCAATTGAGGACCATATAGGTAAATCATAAAACATTTGACCCAAATCATATAAAAGAATTCTGAATTTAACTGGGAAGTCAGTGGAAATTCCCCTAAATCATTTGCTCTGTTAAGAGACCTGACCAAATTCTGAGTAATCCTTTCTTAGAGCAGACAATGCTTCATTGGTCACAATCCTAATTACAAGTCTAAGGCCAAGTGGATTTGACAGCCAAATCCTGGATCAGAAGCACAAATTATGCGAGATTCCAGACACGTGATTATGTTGAGCAAGTTAGTAAGCGAAATGCTGATCTTATGTAGAAATAAAATATTCATACAAAGTTTAATCAAAATCACTGTACATTTAAACTACAGAGTTCAAATCAAAGCAAGTTAGGCATTTTTTTCTCAAGAGTTTTAACTTGTAAAATTTCAGGAAAGTTGAATTTTGCAAGGTAGTTTCTAAGGTTTTAATTTTAATTTTATAAACTATTATGGAGTTCCAGCAACTGCTGTTGTTGCTGTTTCTGTTATATTTTTACCACTTGAGCTAATAATTCTTCCATCTTTAAATAATAACTGTTTTTATCTTCTTTTTTTTCTATTTTACACACACCAAAGAAAAAAATGAAATCAGCATGGTTCTAATTTCTTGTCGTCACTGTTATCATGTGTACAGAGACAAAAGTATTTTTTTTCTGTTCCGTATGAGTTTCGATCCCTCATCGACACTTTTATAACTTCCTCCTAGCAGTTATAACATTATGTCTCATTTATGCTGCTCACTATGACATCACTAGAAATTTTCCTTGACTGACTCCAATCGAGTTGCTCTGACTCACTTTGAAATCTTTATATAAGGCATCTTGCCTAGTCCATTTTGTGTTATCAGAGGTGTATATTTACTCCACAACAGAAGCACTTAAAGAAAATTGTATTTTAATAATATAGATATATATTGAGAGAGACAGAGAGGATTCAAATGTAGACTGATACTTAAAACTGCTGGTAAACACATTTAAAATTCTGGTGTAAGCAAGATTCATGATAAATTCAGGCACTAAAATTTTGGGTCCTGAAATCAAGTTGAAGCTGACAGTTGTACCAAGAAGCATATATCCAAATAAGAGAAAGAAAAAAATGGAGTAAAAATGCACAGTTCATAACATTTACTTTTTAAAAAAGTGCTCAATAAAAAGTAGAGCAAAATATTATTATTATATTTTTATTATAAGATTAAAAACTTTTTAAATCCTATACAAAATCTTTCAAGTTTCAATACTATGATTGTACTTCCTCAGGCGATGGTTGGTAACTGGTGATAAAAATGAGTTTTTAGGGAAATTTGAAAACAAATCATTAGTTTTTTTCTGAAAGTTAAAGGAGGGGCTCTTAAGGTCAGAATTAAAAATAAAAATAATAAAAATATGGTCAAAAGGTGGAGGTGGGTGAGTTATTTTTTCATGTCATGATAAACCAGCGCTTAGACATGTCAATCCTTGACAATTGTTGAGGATATGGCAGCGACAGATGTATCATGAATGTATCCAAATATGTTGTTCTATTTGTTGAAGTCGTCAGGGAGGTTAATCAGACATAAAGTTATCAGAAACAATTTTTTTTATATATCCAGGAAGCTTCTTAAAGGGGCCTGTAGATAAAAATAAAAATGTGGAACATCTATATACAATGCTAATAATACTGGATAGACAACAATATTAAAGTTGAATAAACAAAATAAAGTAATTACCGAGGGTGGACCATTATATACTAATAAAATGATGGCTATAAAGTTGTAATAAGTAATTGTTTTTATAAAAAAATTTTAACTATATTTTAAAGTAAAAGATAGACTGCGTTGACATTACACTGTTAATTCACTTCTTTGGTTTAACAGAGCTTTTTTTGTTAGCAATAGATGATTGCTAATATCTAGCTATTTTATTTACCTATCTCTATACCTTAGTGTGTGCATATATATATATATATATATATATATATATATATATATATATATATTGTTTGTGTATGTATTTATATATATATATGTGTGTGTGTGTGTGTGTGTGTGTGTGTGTGTGTGTGTGTGTGTGCGCATGTGTGTGTATGTATATGCATGTGTATATATGTATATATATATATATATATATATATATATATATATATATTGGATAGATGATGAGTTTGTGACCTGGGTTTCACACTTTAGTGATCGTCAGCATGAAACCCAGGGTCACAAACTCACATCTATCCAACCAAATATGTTAGCTCTATCTCTGATATTGAGCGCTTTCTAATAAGTACTGTGCATATAATATATAAATAATTATACATATATATATTTATTTATATTTATATACACTTTTCACATATATATATATATATATATATATATATATATATATATATATATATATATATATATATATTCACATATACACTCTCGAAAATCACTATTAAACAAGAACAAAGAAATTTTAACAGACAAAAAACAAAACAGACAAAACTAGAAAAATAATCATTAATTTTTTAAAACATATATGATTCGACAGACATAAAATAACCTAAAAGAAGTACATTTCCTAGATGTTACATTCAACCTAAGAAAAGCTGTATATCAATCGCATAGAAACCACAATGGCAAACCACTTTGCATACACACATCTTCCAACCACCAGACATCAATAATCAAGCAGATCCCACAATTAACTGCAGGCTATCTGACAGTTCTTCCAGTTAAGCCATCTTCAACAAAGCCAAGAAAGATTATGAGACAGCCCTAAAAGATAGTGAATTTTCAACAAGACTCACATACACATCACAGCACAACAAAGCCAAACAGAAAAGAAATATCATATAATTCAACACACCATATAATAAAGACATAAAAACAAAAGTAGGAAAAATATTCATTAAACTCAAGCACTAACCCTTCTCTCCATCTAGCACAATCTACAAGATATTCAGCAAAAAAGCAGTAAAAATCAACTACAGTTGCACTGAGAACATTATACAAATAATAAAAAAGCACAACAGAAAAACAACCAACAAAACACCCATACAAATCAAACCCATGTGTAATTGCAGAGCAAAGAATAATTGTTCCTTAAACAGCAATTAAGATCCGAAAACATATTGGGATGGCCAAAGATGCATTCCAAAAGCTAAGCAAAATATTAAGAGACAGAAAAATTACATTAAATACAAAGAAAAGACTACTGTACTCTTACGTGATATCTGCCCTCATATATGGCAGCAAAGGTTGGACAATCTCCTCAAAGAAGAGACTTGAAAGAAACAGAAACATGGTTCTACAGAAAGATGCTGAGGATGTCAAGGACCGAACATGTGTGCAATGACAAGGTTTGAGAGAAAATGGAACCAAAAAGGAAACATGCTTAACATCAGGAAAAGACAGTTGAAAATTTTGGGGCAAATAATGAGGAAAGAAGGCTTGGAAAATCTGATACTCATGGGACAGACTGAGGGAAAGAGGGTCAGAGGAAAGCAGCACATAACATACATGATGAGCTTGTGTAAATGAATGGTAGAACAGAGTTTAGGAGAAATAGCAAAAAGACAAAACTAATTAAGAGTTACAAGGGACAGGAAACTGTGAAGGGCCATGATCGCATCTTGAAAGGACACAGCACATAAAAGAAGAAACCCTGGTTGAAGAGATTATGGATTTCAGAATTATCTGTGACATGGCCTTGTCGACTGTGACCTCAACTGAGGTTAAATATCCATCTATTTATCTATCTCTGTCTCTTCAATATCTATCTATCTCTCTATCTATCTATCTATCTATCTATCTATCTAATGCATATGATGATAACAAACTCCCATATGCCAACTAAAAACTTTGGTTGATGTCAGTCTTGTGATTATAGTAAAACTAGCATCCGAACAAATAAAATACAAATAAAAATAAATCACTAACAGTTTGCTTTTTCTCCCTCAGATGAGATAGCTAGAATATTTCTGTCTCGTTTACTTGAGTAAGAAAACAAAAAAAAAACATGGCAATTGGAAAACTCACATTGGAACCCTGGGTATGTAGCCCTGGTATTACTATACAGCTATTGAAGAGATTACAGAGATCGCAATTGACTGCTCAAGGGTTTCTCTTCCCCAGAGTACCATTTTCTTCCCCTAGCTATGGGTTAAATGGTAAGGTTGGATTGGCTCTTTAGCTATGATTGGCAACCAGTCTAGGTGAAGGAGACATCTGAATTCAAAACCATATGTAGCCCTGTTGCATACTATAGACTACATGAATTCAACTAAGATCTCTCTATCTTTCGCAGTCTATTCCTATCTATCTATCTCTGTCTATTACTCTCTATTTATCTATCTAATTTTATTCTTTATTAGTATGTCTGTTGGTCTATCTCTTTTGCAGTCTATTCCTATCTATCTAATTTTCTTCCTCATCTGTATGTCTATCTATTGAGCTATCTTTCATAGTCTATTCCTATCTAATTTTCTTCCTTATCTGTATATCTATCTATCAATCTATCTCACTCAGTTCATATCTATCTATCTTTCATTGTCTATTCCTATCTATCTAATTTTCTTCCTTATTTGTATGTCTTTCAGTCTATCAATCTATCTAGCTATCTATCCATCTAATGATAATGATGCTGACAAACTCCCATATGCCAATTAAACACTTCAGTTGATGTCAGACTTGTTATAGAAAAACTAGTATCGGAACAATAAAGTACAAACAAATATAAATCACAAATGTTTTGCTTTTTCCTCCTCAAATGTGATAGAAGGAATATTTCTGACTCATTTATTGAAGAGTATTATCTTTTATTATTATTTTTAAGTAGCAACATAAAAACAAAAAAACACAGCAATTGGAAAACCAGAAAAGAGCTGTGGACATGAGTGGGCATTAATATTTGTTTTGAGCAGTAAGTGTCCATAAAAATGAACCATTATAAACTAGCCTCTTCTCATCTTTGTTATGTTTCAATAGACAGCTTTCTAAGCTTATAGGAAAGTTTTTCCCCATCACAATGTATAGCTAAAATGTAACAGGTTTCATCTTGTTGTTTAGATCTAAATTTCATCAGGAAAAATTATTAAGAGAATTACTTAAAAATATAAAGAGAAATGAGTTTGGACAAAACAGCTCTTTGATTATACAAGGGACTATTTATCCATTTATAGAAATTTTGTATTTATTTTATACTTATATCTGTTTATATTAATTTTAAATAAAGGATTATTTATTAATTCATAGAAATTTTCTGTTTATTTTATATTCATAATAATTTTATATATCATTTTTATATTTATCTTATAATTATTTCATATAGTGGACTATTAATTTGTAGGAATTATTTTATTTATTCATATATATTATATATATATTTTTATATTTATGTCTATTTTAAATTTCTTTTATATGGAGAACTATTAATTTACTAATATACAGTATTATTAAAAAAGAATGAACCAATTTCATTATGCATTATTTCAGTTTTCAAGTATCATCATAGAATGAGTCAGTGACCATATGAATGAGGAATTTTCTAAGTTTTGAATGGCTGCCTCAGGGGTACTATAGTCACATCATATCTCTGGCAACATTCAGTTTGTTTACCCCAGAAATGGCAAGTCCTCCGCAAAAGGCATTTTGTGTTCTTGAGTTCACAAAAACAAATACAATTGTCACAATGCAGTGTACTTCTCAAAGGCAATTCAACATGAATCCGCCCTCTCCTAAGAACATTCAATAGTGGTTTAAACAGTTTCAAGAGAGTAGATGTCTGTGTAAAGGAAAAAAGTCCAGCAAGACCACAAGTTTCAGAGGAACAAGTGGCAAGAATCCATTTTGCATTTAAGGAAGCTCACAAATTGGCCACATTGAAAATTTGTAAAACAGGAAATAAAAGTTGATTGTGAGTAGAATACGTGTGACTTGGACAGAGTTTTCTGTTGATTTTCCTTATTAAAATATTGTATAATGAAATCGGTTCATTCTTTTTGAATAACCCTGTATATGGCCTCTGTGTGTTGACTTCAATGTCCACTTTATATATATATTCAAATTATTAATTTACTAATATGAAAACTTCACTAAGAATATATTTTATATATATATATATATATATATATATATATATATATATATATATATATAAATTTTGAAAAAAACAAACAAAAAATCCTTAAATGCAATTATGTTGTTTAAAATGAATGCATTCATTTTAAACAACATAATTGCATTTAAGGATTTTTGTTTGTTTTTTCCAAATTTTTCTTCATTCTGTCGGATCTATATCCATTTACATTTGCTTACATATATATATATATATAAAGAAATATACCCTTAAGGTGTGCTATATTTATGGGATAAAGTGCTCAATATCAGAAATAGATTGTGTGTAAATATAAAAGTGAACATTGAAGTCAACACTTAGAGGTGACAGGCTGTTTCATGCTAGATGCAATCATAAGGCCACAAGTGTTGTTTGTTTTTTTCGGCTATTTATATATACAGGTCCGTAGTGATTTTTGGGTAGTCTATTTTGGCAGTTATTTTTGCTGGGAGTCATTTATTTGTTTATTTATTTAAACCTTTGTGTTAAATTATTTTGCTTGTTTTTATTTATTTTTATTTTTTATTCTTATTTCTTTTCTTATTTATTTATTTATTTTAATTGGTGTTTTATTAATGTAGTAAAAATTTTTTTATATCACTTATTTAATAGTTTTGTTTTGGTTTGGGAAGATAATTAAAGCTATTTATTCAATTTTGGAGTTGATTGTTGTAGTTTATTCTAACTATTATTTTGGCGGGAGCAGTTCTTAATTTGTTTGTTACTTCATTTATTTATTTAGATTGATTACTTGTTTTTTTTCTAACAGTTAATTTATGTGATCGATTTGTTAGTTTATTTATTTGAATTAATTGAGATTAATTTATTTTACTTGTTTTTCATTATTTATTTATTATACTTTATATTTTTATTTACTCTTTTCGGTTTTCGATTCTTAAGTAAAGTAGTATTTTTTTTATTGTTATATAACAGTTATAGCTATGATTTTCGTCCAATTTTTGGTTTGATTTTTATGGTCTAATATTTTGGCGATAATGGTTTGTTAATTTGTTTATTATTTACTTTATTTGTTTCAGTTCATTGATTTTGTTTTTTTATTTTTTATTCATTTATTCTATTTCGTCTATTCTAACGAGTGTGATTTGGTAATTTGTTTGGGTTAATTTATTTTACTTATTTTATTGTTATTTTGTTTATTTATTTATTTTATTTTATTAGTTTTCGATTTTTAAGTAACATAGTAAAAATTTGTTTGCATGTCTGCATTTTGAGATGAGTTCGGATCATTTATTTAATAATTTATTTTGGTCTGGGAAAGTAATGATAGCTATTTTTTCCTCTAAGCAAAGTTTGCAAGTTTTGGATTGGTTGTTGTAGGCTGATGATCTTTTCCTTATTTTCCAAGATATTTTTGGTATGATGTACATTTTGTTTTTAATTTCACAGATATACTTAGAGAGCATTGTGCTGTTCGCGTATTTACTATTTGTGAAAGATGTTTTGTGTGTGTAATTTCTTTGTTTCCAGGGTCCTTCAGTTACTCCTATGTATACTTTTTCTTCATTATCTGGTGATTTTATCATGGCTTGGTATATTACGTTGTTTTGTAAGCAATTACCATTTAAGAGACATTCGTTCTTTATTCTGCAGTTACACGTGGGTTTAATTTATTCGTGTGGTTTGTTGATAGTTTTCCTTTTTTTCCGGGAAGTGTTTGTGTAAGAGTTTGAAGAATATATTTCTTATGTTTATTTTTATGTTTTTGCTGTACAGTGGGTTGAACCATATGATATTTCTTTTCCTGTTGGCCTTTTTGTGTTCTGTGATGAGTATGTGAGTGTTGCTGAGAATCCACTATCTTATAGGGCTGTTTTTTAGTCTTTCTTAACTTTGTTAAATATGGATTCATTGAAGGAATTGTCAGAAAGCCTTCAGTTAATCGATTTTGGTATCTGTTTGATTATAGAAGGCGAGTGGTTGGAAGATGTGTGTATTAAAGTGCTCAATGCCTAGACAATCTGATCAGAGCAAAAAAATGCTCCTCAACATCAACATTCAGCAAAGGAATACTCTAGTCACTACTCAAGTTTCACACTCTCACAATTTCATGCAACTATATATATATATATATATATACACACACACAAGGTTGTAGCCTCTATCTGTCTGTTTTTTTGTTATCTAACTCCTAAGATATTGGAAACAGACCCCCATAATCATGTTTATTCTGAAACTACATTACTCAGGGTAATTGATTTAAATTAAATTTAAATTTGAACAAGAAAAGGCCAGTCAGTGGGTAGTGCCTTACAAAACATATTTATTGCGACATTTCAAGTCTCATATCAATCTTGAAATCTGCTCATCAGTACATTCAATCAAGTATTGCATCAAATACATATCAAAGAGATCAGATCAAGTTGTTTTTGCACCCCCCCACTAAAAAATTTTTTGCCTTTGACTTAAACTTAAATTTGAACAGAGGAATGACACCTGTCCAAAATATAGGAAGAGAAATCCAGAAGATGGAGGTCACATTGGCAAGATCACTGAGTAATATAGAAATGCATCATTTTCTCTACAGAAATTATAACAATGATTTAAAATCAATCATCATTTTCTTACAAAAAAATGTGTGACATGCAGTAAGTCAAGGGGTAATTTGACTAGTGTATATATATATATATATATATATATATATATATATATATGTGTGTGTGTGTGTGTGTGTGTGTGTGTGTGTGTGTGTGTGTTTTTTTTAATAGGCTAGTTAATGAAATTTGAGGAATAAAAGACAACAAAATGATAACAATATTACCAAAATGATAACAATACTGGCAATATTTCTTGCTCGAGTCCAGCCTTCAAATCTATAAATCAACCATTCGCCCTTGTATGGAATACTGCTGCTATATATGGTCTGGAGCTCCCACTGTTCACCATAAGGTCCCTGACAAAATCCAGAGATAGATATGCAATCTGATTGGCCTGGATCAGGCATCTCATTTAAAGTCGCTCTCTCACAGATGTGTCGTCGGTTCCTTCTGTCTTTTCTACAAATACTTTCATGGTAACTGCTCCAACAAGCTACTTTTGCTGGTTCTCAAACTGCATGAATTTAAACATGCTACTAGGTTGGCATCTCAGTTCCACCCTTTCACTATCGAAATGGTTAAATGTAAGCCATTTCTTCTACTCCAATAGTTTCATGTCTTGCACTTCCCATCTGTGGAACTCTCTTCCTCTTACTTGCTTCCCTGATAGCTATAAAAAATATTCAAATGCAATGTCAAATATTCAAATGCAATGTTAATTGACATCTCCAGATGCCTTGATCTAATTCCCCATCCTTCTCTTCATCATTTCCTCTATCACACCTCTTTACTCTTGCTCCCACTCTCTGTAAACCTTTGCATGCTAGTGGCACTCCCACCTTGCTTGGGGTGAAATGCTTAAAAAAAAAAAAAAAGATTGATGATATTTATTATATATTAAACTTTTGACTAAATTGAATCATGAAGAGAAAGATTTTAAAGTCTGAATTTTCAAACACATGAATAAACTTATCTTCTTCATTTTATTTATCAATGCAAATTATAGCAAGACATTTGCCATGATAAAGTCTATCAGAGGACAAAATGAGTCAGCGAAATTTTTTCTTTGTCTTTATTCATATAGTTCTTTTACAGATATATTATCAGTTATATCTGAAATTTCAGACAAGTCTATATATGGAAAGTGTTGATAAGATTTACACAAATCCTAGTCATGAAATGACTGATATATACAAGTAGTTAGCTGAATAGTAGTCTATAAGAAACTCCAATTCGTACGAGAAAAAAACTGTCTACTCTCAACACTGTCATCTGCATATTTTATGTTACTAAGACTATGGCTGCCAATAATGAATTCCAGTACGATTTCTAATTCTCTCAGATTCACTTAATTGTATAGGTTGAATAAGTCTGTTGAGACAACACATCCTTGTCTTACAGATTTTTCTATTTTTGTATATTTACTGAATTCATTTTCTATCTATTTGCTCCCAGTATAGGTTCTAGATTAGTCTTCCTAAATATGCCAAGGTTATCTAGCAAAGGATTTTGTTTTCTTTTTTGATTCATTTCACCCCAACCAAGGCAGTAATGCCACTAGTACACAAGGGAGTGAAAATGAAAGAGAAGACTGAGAATAGGGAGGATTTCAGAAAAGACAAAAGATGAACAGGCTTCAAGAAGACAGAAGATGGTGATTGACATTGCATTTAAATTTTTGAAGACTGAGATTACCAGGAAATCACGGAAAATGAAGAGATTTCTTCTGATGGGAAGTGTGAGAAAAATATTTTTTGAGTAGATATAGCAGCTGCATTTAGCTATTTAAACAGTAAAAGATGCCAGCCTAGTAGCATGCTTAAATTCATGTATTCGGGGCATTATGGAAAAAGCTTGTCAGAGCAATTGCAATGAAAATATCTTTAAAAAAGACAGAGGGAAGAAATGCTACATCATTGAGAAAGTGGCTGAAGTCAAGATGCCTAATGAGTACTGATTAAATTGCAGATCCTTCTTTGGAATTTGTCAAGAATCTCAAGATGTAAAGCTGGAGCATTAGACTAGATATGGCAATAGTATTCAATGCATGAATAAATGGTAGATTTGTAAATATGTAAGACACAGTAAGAGTTATTTACTTCTGATATTCCCTAACAGAAGTGAACTGAACCTTATCTCTGGACAGACATTTACAACTGAGCTTTTTTCCTGCTAACCCACAAGTCTATTTCTATTGGCATCATTAATTTTACTATAAATGCTTTAGTTTCTTATTTAGTGTTTCTTTTATGCTTGACAAACCTGTAATTCTGCTTTTAAATCTGATATTCTTTATTTCTGTAAAGCTTACTTGTATCTTAAAGTATCTTTATAATTATTAGAGAAAGTCAGCATGACATTACCCCAAATTAAAAAATGAAATTAATTTGCAATAATTATAACTGAACAAAACATTTCTCTAGAGTTTATATCAAAACTGAAGATCTTTGACATTTAGCTGTTATGTACAAAGGTTGGAATTCAGTGTGTTTCTCAACAGACAGAACTGACAATAGGAAGCCATTAAGAAGACAATCTGAGCCTACACAAAACCCTCAACATTTCAGTATAGTCAAATATCAGTATGGCTTCCAGAGATCAAAGTGTCAATGCTAAGGTATCTCTTTAAGAATCTCTGTAAAAAAAAAAGCTTTATTCTGTCAGTTTTATGAGTTGATTGGTTTTTATTTATGCATTTTTATTCTTTTTTACATTTGGCTTGGTATGTATTTATTTGTTTATGGTTTGATGTTTCTTTTATATTTATTATACCTACATTGATAGAAAGAAAAAGAATCTAAATGAATTCAGCTAGATATAAAAAAAAATATTATAAAAATATAAAATACCCAGCATCCCTCATTCATGCATATATGTAGTTGTACCAACATAAGAAATTTAATCCACTGATGTCCTGAAGGATGAAACATGTCACTAGTAACCTTTTTCCATTTTGCATACAATTTCCCCAATACTTCTCTCTCTCTCTCTCACTCTCTCTCTCTCTCTTATATATATATATATATATATATATATATATATATATATATGATAATATAAAAATCAAATAAGAAATGTTTATCAATCTAATATGTTTCTATTTTATTAAAGCTTCAGAAGAGAATGAGATATGGAGAAAAAGATGAATTAAATTCTGGTATTTTTATTTTTTTTGTTTGATTTTCATTGGTCGTATTGGTCAAATGATCATGAAGTCTGATTAACCAATGGAAATCAAACACAAAAATACAAAATACTTGTTTTCTCCCTTCATTTTCTCCATACTCTCTGATGAAGCTTTAATAAAAGTGAAACATGTTAGATTGATAAATATTTCCTATTTGTTGTTTATCTTATCATTTGACTGGATTCTGATCCATATTTGATCTGTATTAGATCGCAACTCATATACATATATACATATATATATATATATATATATATATATATATGTGTGTGTGTGTGTGTATATATATATATATATATATATATAAATGGTAGATTTGTAAATATGTAAGACACAGTAAGAGTTATTTACTTCTGATATTCCCTAACAGAAGTGAACTGAACCTTATCTCTGGACAGAGTTGGGTGTTGTGAAGAGCATACATCTTTGTAAAACCTTGTCTCAAATTATTATGATTAGTCTCAGCATGTTGACAGGTGTATATGGAAGTTAAAATATGCCAGACATAACCCACCTTGCTTTGTGGGAGATTTGATCTTTTAATCATGGTTTTCTTTCCTCTATGGCTTGGTTTTATCTCTGATTACGGTTTAGTTTTTACATGTTTATTTATGATTTGTTTTTTCCTTAAGGGTTGGCTTTTATTTGTTTATTTATTTGTTTTTCTCTTTATATTTGGTTTTTCCTATTTTCCTTTGTTATAGGTTTTCTCTATTTATATTTATTTGTTTTTTTCTCTATTTATATTTGGTTTTTCCTTAAGGTTTGGCTTTTATTTGTTTATTTATAGTTTGTTTTTTCTATTTTTATGATTTGTTTATTTATAGTTTTTTTTTCTCTATTTAATTTGGCTTTTTATTTGTTTATTTATAGTTTGTTTTCTCTATTTACATTTTGGTTTTTCCTTAAGGTTTGGCTTTTATTTGTTTATTTTATAGTTTGTTTTCTCTATTTATATTTGGTTTTTTTCCTTAAGGTTTGGCTTTTATTTGTTTATTTATATTTGTTTTTCTATATTTGTAAATTTTTTTCCTTAAGGTTTGGCTTTTTATTTGTTTATTTTATAGTTTGTTTTCTCTATTTATGATTTGGTTTTTTCCTTAAGGTTTGGCTTTTATTTGTTTATTTATAGTTTGTTTTCTCTATTTATGATTTGGTTTTTCCTTAAGGTTTGGCTTTTTATTTGTTTATTTATAGTTTGTTTTCTCTATTTAATTTGGTTTTTCCTTAAGGTTTGGCTTTTATTTGTTTTATTTATAGTTTGTTTTTCTCTATTTAAGATTTGGTTTTCATTAAGTTTGGCTTTTAACCTTATAGTTTGTTTTTCTCTGGACAATTTGTTTATTTATAGTTTGTTTTTTTCTCTATTTATGATTTGGTTTTTCCTTGGTGTTGGCTTTTATTTGTTTATTTATAGTTTGTTTTTCTCTATTTATGATTTGGTTTTTTCTTAAGGTTTTGGCTTTTATTTGTTTATTTATAGTTTGTTTTTCTCTATTTATGATTTGGTTTTTTCCTTTTGGCTTTTTATTTGTTTATTTATAGTTTGTTTTTCTCTGTTTATGATTTGGTTTTTCCTTAAGGTTTGGCATTTTTGTTTATTTATAGTTTGTTTTCTCTATTTTTATGATTTGGTTTTTTTCCTTATTTGGCTTTTATTTGTTTATTTATAGTTTGTTTTTCTCTATTTATGATTTGGTTTTTTTCATTTGTTTTATTTGTTTATTTATAGTTTGTTTTTCTCTATTTATGATTTGGTTTTCCTTAAGGTTTGGCTTTTATTTGTTTTATTTATAGTTTGTTTTCTCTTTTATGATTTGGTTTTCCTTAGGTTTTGGCTTTTATTTGTTTATTTATAGTTTGTTTTTCTCTATTTATGATTTGGTTTTTCCTTAATTTGGCTTTTATTTGTTTATTTATAGTTTGTTTTTCTCTATTTATGATTTGGTTTTTTCCTTATTTGGCTTTTATTTGTTTATTTATAGTTTGTTTTTTCTCTATTTATGATTTGGTTTTTCCTTAAGGTTTGGCTTTTATTTGTTTTATTTATAGTTTGTTTTTCTCTATTTATGTTTGGTTTTTCCTTATTTATAGTTTGTTTTTTTCTATTTATGATTTGGTTTTTCCTTATTTGTTTTCTTTTTTATGATTTGGTTTTTTTTTTAATTTGGCTTTTTTGGTTTATTTATAGTTTGTTTTCTCTATTTATGATTTGGTTTTTCCTTAGTTTTGTTTGTTTATTTATAGTTTGTTTTTTCTCTATTTATGATTTGGTTTTTCCTTAAGGTTTGGCTTTTATTTGTTTTTTTTATAGTTTGTTTTTTCTCTATTTATGGTTTAGTTTTTTCCTTAAGGTTTGGCTTTTATTTGTTTATTTATTTTGTTTTCTCTTATTTATGATTTGGTTTTTCCTTTTTATTTGTAATAGTTTGTTTTTCTCTATTTATGATTTGGTTTTTTCCTTAAGGTTTGGCTTTTATTTGTTTATTTATAGTTTTTTCTCTATTTTTCTCTTTTATTTTTGTTTTTCTCTATTTATAGTTTGATTTTTTGTTTTTCCTTAGATTTTATTTATAGTTTGTTTTTTCTATTTATGATTTGGTTTTTCTTAGGTTTGGCTTTTATTTGTTTAACTATAGTTTGTTTTTTCTATTTATGATTTGGTTTTTCCTTAAGGTTTGGCTTTTATTTGTTTATTTATAGTTTGTTTTCTCTATTTAATTTGGTTTTCAAGGTTTGGCTTTTTGTTTGTTTATTTATAGTTTGTTTTTCTTTTGAAATTTGGTTTTTTCTTAAGGTTTGGCTTTTATTTGTTTATTTATAGTTTGTTTTTCTCTGATTTGGTTTTTCCTTAAGGTTTGGCTTTTATTTGTTTATTTATAGTTTGTTTTCTCTATTTAATTTGGTTTTCCTTAGGTTTGGCTTTTATTTGTTTATTTATATAGTTTGTTTTCTCTTTTATATTTGGTTTTTCCTTAATTTGTTTATTTATAGGTTTTCTCTATTTATGATTTGGTTTTTCATAAGGTTTGGCTTTTATTTGTTTATTTATAGTTTGGTTTCTCTATTTATGATTTGGTTTTTCCTTAAGGTTTGGCTTTTATTTGTTTATTTATAGTTTGTTTTTCTCTATTTATGATTTGGTTTTTCCTTAAGGTTTGGCTTTTATTTGTTTATTTATAGTTTGTTTTTCTCTATTTATGATTTGGTTTTTCCTTAAGGTTTGGCTTTTATTTGTTTATTTATAGTTTGTTTTTCTCTATTTATGATTTGGTTTTTCCTTAAGGTTTTATTTGGCTTTTTATTTGTTTATTTATAGTTTGTTTTTCTCTATTTATGATTTGGTTTTTCCTTAAGGTTTGGCTTTTATTTGTTTATTTATAGTTTGTTTTTCTCTATTTATGATTTGGTTTTTCCTTAAGGTTTGGCTTTTATTTGTTTATTTATAGTTTGTTTTTCAAATTTGGTTTTTCCTTGTTGGCTTTTATTTGTTTTATTTATAGTTTGTTTTTCTCTATTTATGATTTGGTTTTTCCTTAAGTTTGGCTTTTATTTGTTTATTTATAGTTTGTTTTTCTCTATTTATGATTTGGTTTTCCTTAGGTTTGGCTTTTATTTGTTTATTTAGTTTGTTTTTCTCTTTTTATTTGATTTTTTTCCTTAAGGTTTGGCTTTTATTTGTTTATTTATAGTTTGTTTTTCTCTATTTATGATTTGGTTTTTCCTTAAGGTTTGGCTTTTATTTGTTTATTTATAGTTTGTTTTTCTCTATTTATGATTTGGTTTTTCCTTAAGGTTTGGCTTTTATTTGTTTATTTATAGTTTGTTTTTCTCTATTTAATTTGGTTTTTCCTTAAGGTTTGGCTTTTTTATTTGTTTATTTATAAGATTTAATTTGGTTTTCCTTAAGGTTTGGCTTTTAAAACCAATTTGCTTTTATTTGTTTATTTATAGTTTGTTTTTTCTCTATTTATGATTTGGTTTTTTCTCAAGGTTTGGCTTTTATTTGTTTATTTATAATTGTTTTCTCTATTTATGATTTGGTTTTTCCTCAATTTGTTTATTTATAGTTTGTTTTTCTCTATTTATGATTTGGTTTTTCCTTAAGGTTTGGCTTTTTGTTTATTTAAAAATTTGGTTTTTCCTTAAGGTTTTTTGGCTTTTATTTGTTTATTTATAGTTTGTTTTTCTCTATTTATGATTTGGTTTTTCCTTACTTTTTCTATTTGTTTTATTTATAGTTTGTTTTCTCTATTTATGATTTGGTTTTTCCTTAAGGTTTGGCTTTTATTTGTTTTTTTATTTATTTTGTTTTTCTCTATTTATGATTTGGTTTTTTCCTTAAGGTTTGGCTTTTTATTTGTTTATTTATAGTTTGTTTTTCTCTATTTATGATTTGGTTTTTCTTAAGGTTTGATTTGTTTATTTATAGTTTGTTTTTCTCTATTTAATTTGGTTTTTCCTTAAGGTTTGGCTTTTATTTGTTTATTTATAGTTTGTTTTTATCTATTTATGATTTGGTTTTTCCTTAAGGTTTGGCTTTTATTTGTTTATTTATAGTTTGTTTTTCTCTATTTATGATTTGGTTTTTCCTTAAGGTTTGGCTTTTATTTGTTTATTTATAGTTTGTTTTTATCTATTTATGATTTGGTTTTTTCTTAAGGTTTGGCTTTTAATTTATAGTTTGTTTTTCTCTATTTATGATTTGGTTTTTTTCCTTATTTGGCTTTTATTTGTTTATTTATAGTTTGTTTTTCTCTATTTATGGTTTGGTTTTTTTGGTAAGGTTTGGCTTTTATTTGTTTATTTATAGTTTGTTTTTCTCTATTTATGGTTTGGTTTTTATTTATGGTTTTTTTTCTCAATGCTTTGTTTTTTTTTTCTATATATATATTTTTTATCTACCTTGTTTAAAATGAAAGTTTTCATTATTTTAGAAGAAAACACAACAGAAAATATTTAGTCATAATTTGGAGGATAAAGTTAACACTATCAGCCCTTAAGAGGTTTTGATTTTTAAATCCTTGGTGTCTTGACCAATTTTGTTGAAATTGTTCACAGATCTCAAAAAACATTGAAAATCAAGTCTTATAAGTTTATTTTATATGAAAGTAAATTGATATCTCTTCCAAATGATACCAAACTTAGTTTCCTTAGTATTACAGGTGATGAAATATGGTTTTGGAAATATGCAACTTTATACATATACATTGTTACTGTAATTCATCAAATGTCTTATTTGTCCATCTGTCCTTCATCACATAATTAAAGGATGACCAAATAACAGGGTAGACTGGGCTCTCTAGCTTTGGCTGACAGCTAGTCTAGGAGAATTCAAATTGTGAATAAGATAATGGAAAACCAATGCACTATATTTCACAATAAATCATGATAATTCGTAGATATTAAAAAGGAAGCTGTAAAGATCCTTGACCATCTATGTCCAGAAGGGATTTAAGATTTTTTTTTAATTTCTGGCACCAGACTAAGTGACATTATAAATCAAAGATAATAAAAAAGAAAGCTGTGGAGAGCATTGACCACCTATGTCCTAAAGGTATATGACATTTAAAATAATTAGTTTGTGTGAACACATTCATCTTTACTATAATTCCTCAAATGCTTTATTTGCCCATGAGTCTCACATCACATAAGTCAAGATTAGCAAGAGTTATGATGACCACCCCAGAAGGTAGATTTTGCACTCATAGCCTTGGCTGGGGATAGGTCTAGGAGAATTCAAAAAATGTGGAGAAGGTAAAAAAAAAAAAGAATCTGTGGAGAGGCATTTCCACAACGGACATTTTTTCTTTACTTTCTGATACCAGACTAAGCTATGAAAAGAACCAGGATGCTTTGGATTACTGAAATCAATAAATACTTTTTTTATTGAATGTTGGAGTAGGCATTGTAATTCAAACATAATAATGAAAAGGAAGCTGTGGAGACCCATAACCACCTATGTCCTAAAGAGATATGAGATTTGTTTGTTTTTTTTTAGTTTCTGGCACCAGACAAAGCTATACAAACTCATAAAGATAATCATAATATCTTTGCTTACTGAAATGAAGACTTTTCTATTGAATGTACAAATATGCTTTCAAAATCCAAGATAATCCAGTTGTATTTTGCATACAAGAAACATTTTATTATTCATTTTTAATAAACCGCTTAGCTGAATTAATTGCATCAAAATAGATTAAAGTAGAAGAGAAATACATTTCATGTGATTATTAAAATCTTTCCAAAGAAAAGTTGTACAAAACTCTTAAATAAAGCTAATAAAGCATCTCAGAAAATCCAATAATGAAATTTATTCACCAACTTTTAAAATAAAATTAAAATAATCCGAAGGTACTTTTGTGAGAAAAACACATGCTCTAATATAAAGAACTAAATATAGTTACATGTCTGAGTGTGTGTATATATATATATATATATATATATATATATATAGGATTAATACAGGTATAAAATTTGTCACTTAAGCTGATTGATGTTACCTTCAGCATTCAGATGCTAGAGTCTCATAGACACACCTTCCAGCAAATCACTTCATCCACTCATCAGGAGAAACCTTCTGCCATCTAAACTTATTTGGGCATGTCTTTTACTCTGTGACAAACTAAATGAAAACAATAAGTTTAGTGGGAGTAATGAGTTGCATTTAGTACCGAATGTTAAGTTAGTACACTCTGCACAATAGCGTGTTTGAAGTAATGTCCACTAGGTGGAGATTAGGGGTTATGATCTGCACATGGAAAGTATTTATACAACTCTTCTTCTTCTATCTGCTACATTCCTTTGGAACGTGGATAATCATGACTCTCCACAACTTCCTGTCCTTTGTAGCTCTCTCCTAGTCCCTGTTCTTCCAATAATTTGCAAAAGCTGACTAGGTATGTTAAGTGCGGCTTTCCTCTGTTCCTCTCGCCTTTAATATGTCCTCTGAGCATCAAATTTACTCTTTCCTCATTATAAGACCTCAGAATTTCAACTCTCTAATGCTAAATGTAAGTGTCCTTTTTGTTTCCGTTTTCACTAAAATATTGCTGTTGCACTCCATTCTTCATTCTTACAATTCCTGTTTCGTCCTTTCTTCTCAAATTGGTAAACAAAGTTCAAACTTTGGTTAAAGTTAGATTTCAAGATGTGAGTGTTCATGGCTCTCCACAACTTCTTATTCTGTGTCTCTCATACTTGTCCCTTTGCCATCCCTTCAACACCCCATTCATTCACACAAGCTGGTCAGGTACAGAGCCAGCTGCCTTCTCCCTGTCACTTTTCCCTTTAATATGTCTTGTGAGCGTAAAATTCCCCAAATTCTTCCTCATTATGTGATTTCTTTTTGATTTTGAATATAAATGTCCTTTTTGTTTTCATTTTCCCTAAGACTTCCTCATTGTTTATTCACTCTGTTTAGAGTATTCTCAATATCCTTCTGTAGAGCTTTATTTCTTTTACTTCCAGTTTTCTTTTCTGTGATGAGATCATCTAGCATTCACTGGTGTATAAGAAGATTGATATTAGCAGTTCAACACTTTTACTTGTTTCCAGCAAAATTTTCCTGTTTCTTAATAATCTGCTTAGATTTCAGGATGCATTTTTTTTTACGATTTTGATGCACCTTTGGATTTTGGGATCACTTTTATCATCCTCTGTTAAAATACTAATTTGAACAACACAAAACTTTCAATTCATTTTGCTATCTTGTGCTAAATATAATTTGATAAAGAGAGGCTCTACTTCTTGTATGTGTCTCTATCACTTTAGGATATGGACAACCATTGCTCTCCACAATTTCCTATCATTTATAGAACTTAGTAAGGTTTCTCTTTTTTCCCTCTCTCTCCTAATTCATGTTCTGCTAACCAATTGCACAGCCTCATTAGGTTGTACGAGATATAGTACATTGTAAGTCAGGCCACATGAAATTCATCATAAGTCAGGCCACATGAAATACATCATAAGTCAGACCGCATGAAATACATCATAAATCAGGCTGCATGAGATACATCATAAGTCAGACCACATGAAATTCATCATAAGCCAGGCCACATGAAATACATCATAAGTCAGGCTGCATGAGATACATCATAAGTCAGGCCACATGAAATACATCATAAGCCAGGCTGCATGAAATACATCATAAGTCAGGCCGCATGAAATTTATCATAAGTCAGGCCACATGAAATTCATCATGTCAGGCCACATGAAATACATCATAAGTCAGGCTGCATGAGATACATCATAAGTCAGGCCACATGAAATACATCATAAGTCAGGCTGCATGAAATACATCATAAGTCGTGGCGCATGGAATACAATGCATCATAAAGCAGGCCACATGAGATACAGTACATCATAAGGCTGGCCACATGATAAACAGTACATCATAAGGCGGGCCACGTGATAAACAGTACAACATAAGGCGGGCCACATGAGAAACAGTACGTCATAAGTCAGGCCACTTGAGAAACAGTACATCATAAAGCAGGCCGCATGATAAACAGTAGATCATAAATTGGGCAGAGCTGCTCAAAAAGAATCAAGGCAATGTTTCATTAAAGATACTGCAGCCATTTTCCCAACAAAAACCATGCACATAATGGGAAAAAATCAATTTGTTTCCTTTGCAGAAAAGATTCCTTCTATAATTGAAAAAATTTGAAGTCTTAGTCTAATATTATCACTGATGACAAAGTAATTAATACACACAGCTGCATGGGATTTTTATCTAATTTATTCATTTGAGTATACAAAAATATTTGCGAAAGAAGTATATTTATTCTCTAGAGAAAAATAATTATCATTGATGTCTCCCGTTTCTGAAGTAAAAAATGTATATATCTATGGTCTTCCTTAGAAAAAATCACCAATGGTTTGAAATGCTGACAATGCTAACTTCAATGAAAACTTACAAAATTCAAGAAAATTGTATTTAATGCTTGTTTATGCATGTGGCTATGCCTGGGAGTCTGTAAGTGAACAAGTAAAAATGAAAGAAACTAACAACATTTTAATAAACGTTATTTTCTTCATCAAATTAGACATGTCATTCAGAAAACCAATTGGGCCACATGTGGTCTAAGGGCTACTTTTTGCCCTTGATTGATATTTTTACTTAATGTAAGCATGAATAAATATATCAGTGGGAACCCTTATCTGTATGAATGTAAATTTAATAACAAGAATCTTTGTGCCATTATTAAGAAAACATTTTTTTTTACAATAATCTTTCTTCTGTACAAGTCCCAAGCACCACTCAAGGTAGAGGATTACAGAGTAAGAGATAAGAAACACAGATTAGAACAAGTTAAGATTTTAGTGATTAAGAAAGCATCCTACTGGGAGTCAGTTCCACAAAGCAGCAGTTCAGGGAATGAAGCTGCTTGAGTGGAAGTTATATCTCACAAATGGAATACAAAGGGAATATGGGTGGAGGTGCTACAATATTTATGACATAGATGGTGGAACTAAAGAATATAGTTTGTCTGAACACTTTCCATGGAAATGGTAATAGTGAGAAGCTTAACACATTTGTAGGGTGGAAAGTGATTCATGAGCTTTGGACCTTATCAAGATGGAAAAGTAAAGATTGAGCAGTTCCCGCCCAGATATGGCAGTTATATTCCATTTCCAGCCTGTTCTACCTCTTACAGATGTAGAGGATAGTAGGGGGAGCGGTACAGGAAACTAACCATTTTTTCAGCATGTTTAGTGATGGATTCTATATACAAGTTCCACCTGAGGTTTGGTTTGAACTTGTCCAAACAGGCACTCAAAGAATAGGGGCTCCTTGAGAGAACACCTGTTCATGAGGACAGGTGAAAATCCCAGCCACTGGAAAAAATCTGATATAAAACTTATTTGTGTATACTTTATAGAAATGGAAATATTTGTGAAAGGTGATAGTGTGAAAAGTTGTTCCTATTCCAACAGTGTACACAACACAATAGCAAATGAACGCAACACAAGGTAGACAATTACCTGGAGAAACAGACTTTCAAGCAAATGCCTAAAAGCTACAACAGGAGATGTTTATGCATTGCATAAGCAGAATCTGCATTCTGTATGCAACAATGTCAAGTTTTACTTTTTGGCACTTTCTTGAACATTCATTTTTCAAATATTTTTTTTTATCCACTGTGGATGTAAAATCAACAGATATAAATGGACAGCTGTATCTCCAAGAAACTTATGATCGATGAAATAATCAAAATTAAATTTCTTTCAGTCAGAGATGTGATTTGACTTTTTTTTCTGGTGTTGGAAGATCAGGATGATTGTTACATTCTCTCAAAAATCAGACTCACTTCTGATTCATGCTACGCTAATTACTACCAATAGCTGGATATAAACACTCTGAACAACAAAAATTTAACTAAAAATCCATCAGCTGCACAATGCTTCACACATATATTCCATTTACTAATACACTAAAATAAAAAGCAATACAATCCAGAATTTCCACCACGATATCATCCACTCATGCCTAAAGAAAGAAAATGTAAATTGGAGCCAATTTGAGCCTCATAAAGAACATAAAAGCCTACCAAAGGGACATTCAACAGTTAGACTGTATCTCGACTAGAGTCCAAACGCTCGTCAAAAAGCAACCTCCCATCTCCAAAGATATCAGACTCAACCAGCTCGCCAATGCCATCACCCCAGTAATTCACAACTTATCTTCCCTCTCCTGTCGTATGCCTTTACACTTGTCACTTTTTTTCATACAAAAGACATCTACCCTGATTTTTCATTTATTGTAGGTTATGTTAATACAACTGTTTATTGTTTTAAACTTTCGTTGTTTCATCTTTGTTCTGATACCATATGTTTAGTAACATGAAATGCACGTTCATATCATAGCAATTGTACATTTGCATCAAATTATACATGCAACCTATTAGCTATAAAAATGAATGCTATAAAAATTGGATCCATTGCAATCAATGAGATCCTCTTAATCAGTCAGTATAAAAAGATATGGTGTTGTGAAGAAGAGTTTAAGGAAAACATAATACAAAAACTTAATATCTAAAGAAGAAATCTTTTTTTTTTTTAATGTTAATTGAAAAGAAACTTATAATCTTCTAAATGTATTCAGGTGCAAAACATTGTTTTCTGTTTCTTTTATCTTTCTTCTTTTTGAACAAACCTAATGTCTTAACCTGTGAAATAATGAGAACACCTTTCATGATTTGCTTATTATCTTGATTATATATGTTAAGTTCAAAGCATATGTAGTCATCTATCTGTTCCACATTCTTTAAATGTGGCAAACCATAGTTATTTTACAGAGAATATACTGTACTTAACAGTATATTCATCAAGTGGTTGAAAGGTCAGTCAAAACATATGGAGGACACAAAGTGCAATAATTCAAACTTTGGTAAGGCAAAAATAAGTGAGTAAATTTCAAGAAATTTCTTTTTTAATAATCAATATTGCTTAAATAACAATCTGATCACAATTTAAACAATGTTCATTTATTAAAAAAAAATTCTTGAATATTACTTCCTTACTTTTAAAAGTCTTTGAATTATGGCACTTTGTGTCCTCCACATGTTTTGTTTTTCAACCACTCAACAAATATTCACATTCGCCAATTTAAAAGCCTTGATAAACCAATGACATTCTTGCTTTTGTATATAAACACATGCAATAAAATAGATCCTTACTTTTGCTTTGATAAAGTCTCTCAGAGGACGAAACACATTCGCTAAGTAAGAATAGTTTATCCTCTTGTCTATTTATTCATATATTTGTGTGCATACACACACACACACACACACTTATATATATATATATATATATATATATATATATATATATATATGGGTTGTGGAAAAAGTAACACTCTTTTTTATTTATTAACTTTTTTGAACAAAAATAAATTACATTAGTTTAAGAAAATGTATAAGTATTGTCACATCAAAACAACATGATTTGTTCTAATTAATAAACTATTTAACATGTACAAAATGGTCTCTTCATGATCGATACAGTGACAAACCCTATCACCAAAACTTCTACAAACCATCCCACACATTTCTACATTAATTCCAGGAAAAAAATTTCAGAAATTGTTTTTACTTTGAGCCTGTAAACCAGATCTTTCAGTACACCTCACAACAAAAAGGCTGGTGGCATTAGGTCAGGTGATTGTGATGGCCACTCACTTGCTCGAGGTTATCCTATCTACCTCAGCTTAAAACATGTAAGCTACATTTATCGTACATACTCGCGTATCATGCAAATTTTGAAGACCTAATTTTTAAGCTAATTTTAAGAAGGTTACATCATACACGAAATATAAAATTAGCATACTGCTGACCCTAGCTACATCTTTGACCAAACAATATATCCATTTACAGTAGTCAAAAAGTACAGCTTTATTTCAAATAAATATTGTACATTACATGAATATATAAGGTAATCTTAAGTCATCTTAAGCTACAGTAATTTATTTTTGTTCAGCAAAAGTTAATAAATAAAAATGGCATTATTTTTGCCGCAACATGTACATATATTCTGCCTTTTTTGTTTTTTTCATATATGTTTCATTTTCCTGTTTTTATGCATAGTTTTTTCTTGGTTCTAGTGTTTTTTTCTTTTTCTTTCTTTTTATTGAGTTTTCTGTTGGTCGCCTCAGGGTTTTTCTGTTGGTTGCATCAACACTTTGGATTTTTGTGTGTATATATATTTCTAAAGAATTAATGGGTTTATTTTCAATCCAACATTTTCATTACTTCAATATTTTATATGTATACACACACATATGTGTGAGTGTGTGTGTGTGCATCTATACACACACACACATATATGCATGTGTATCTATACAGATACATATATGTGAGCATCTATGCACACACACATGCTTATTTATGCACACATTCATGTATATCTATACACATGTGTGTGCATCTGTACAAGCTCACACACACATATGTGTATCTACACACACACACATGTATCTATGTGTGCATTTACACATACATATGTATGTGTATCTATATGCAAAAACACACATATGTATATGTGTGTATCTACTCACACACACAATGTGTGTTAGTATGTGTGTGTGTGTGTTCATTTGCATTCAAGTTATCTGAAGATCATGTGAAACTCAAATCACATCTAGGGCCATCCTAGGTAATAGTGTTGTTAAGCATTTTTTGCTCTGTCAAGGCAATCTAGTCTTGGAGCACTTTAGTTTACTTCGGTATTGTTGAATCGGAGAGTCGAGTTCAAATTCCAGTTGCATCCATTAGATTCGCTTACTTGCTAATACACTTGGGAAAGATGTGAATCCTCTTCTTCCCCCAGCAGTGGGTAAACAGCAAGACAGACTGGGTTCTATTGCCTTGGATGTTAACTGGTCTGCCACAGAAAAAAATGGCAACCTACAGTGGGGAAAAAACATCTGTCTTGTCAGTCATTTATACATGATCAGCTAAGCGTGTATCATGCATGGCACATAACTGACTGATTGTTGTTTTTATTCAAGGCTTTATCTGAAATAAGGGTTTTAGATTTGGCAAATTGTCCATTGGTTTCATCAACAGTTTTGGTTTTTCTTTTATCTATCTATCTATCTATCTATCTATCTATATATATATATATATATATATATATATATATATATATATATGATAAGCAAATGTAAATGGATATAAATCCGACAGAATGAAGAAAATATCTGTAAAAACAAAACAAAAATCCTTAAAATGCGATTATGTTGTTTTAATATGAATGAAATGTCGACGTCTGACGTTTCGGTTTAATAACCTTCTTCAGGACAATATTCATTAAAAATACAATTAACATAATCAATATAACACGACGAAAACGATGGACATAAAAACAAGTCTTATCCAAAACAGATAAATGAAAATTAAAAAATTTTAAGAATACGTTTTTAAAGCGTCGCCCATTTGACGACAACGTGACCATGCTCAAACGGAAAGCTGATCATTTAAAATGTTATATTGATTATGTTAATTGTATTTTTAATGAATATTGTCCTGAAGAAGGTTATTAGATCGAAACATCAGACGTCGACATTTCATTCATATTAAAACAACATAATCGCATTTTAAGGATTTTTGTTTTGTTTTTCCAGATATTTTCTTCATATATATATATATACACACACACATTTATATATACATATGTATGTATATAAAATGGCTACAACTATGCTGAACTGATTTTAGTTATTGTTTCTGAAAGACAGCACTAAAAGTATGCATTATCAGCAGTCTGAACAATGCCAGTACACTTAAAATCTTGGTCACAATGTCTTGTGGCTTTGTGTAAGTACTATCCATCATACAGCTTCCAAACAATCCTGTCTACTCAATTTCACTCACATTGCTTGGGTCAAATTATACTCTGACTTTCATGCACTTTCTAAAGGTATCGGATATTAAGATTGCCTCTCCATATCAATCACATCAAAACATCACCTTCCTGACAAATCAAACCTAGTGAGATTTGAACCTGGATTTCATGGTCAGAAAGTAAATGTTTTAACCACTTGGCATCACACACACACACACACACACACACACACACACACACACACACACACACACACACACACACACACACAATCACATATATTCAAACAGGTTTGGTTACATAATTTTGATGTATTATGTTTATTTATTTTAGTTTTAATCCTTTCAAGTCATGTTAAAGGTTAGAAAAAAATGTGTGTATATATATATATATATATATATATATATATATATATTCGGGCAGCAATTCTTCTATTATGCATGCTTCATTAAATATAAGGTATGAAAAATATCTAGTGAAATTTTATTTAATTTTTTTTAATAAATAAAAAATGCATCCCTTTCTTAGCAAATTGCTTTATGTTAGGATACAAAACTGAGCAGAAAAATCTGTTTAAAGGAACTATTCTTTCTCTGCTTGGTCATTGACATACTCTGTAGACTAGGTTAAAGCACATCAGATCTAATGGCAGGTTCAAATCCTGCAGGAGAGTGCTTATTTTTTGTCTAATAAGATTTCTCGAATGTTCAGGCCAGTAGATGAAAATAAATAAATAAATATACTGTTTATTAAATAAACAGTGAGTCTACTCAAATACAAGTATCTACTAAAAATGATGTTAAAGTAATAAAAATCTGTCAAATTAATCTATAAAAAATCCACCCCCTTTATATATATATATATATATATATATATATATTCAAACTTATATTGTTAAATATGACAGACAACAAATATCTATTATGTTTGATCATGAGCCATTCTAAGCTTCATATAGTTGCTTTAATCTTGGGAGAAAATAAAGACAAGAACTGTTTAACATTTGTATATTTTTATTATTATGCTGTTCCTTGATCTAAGATTTCAGTTCGCATGAGCCATCTTCAGAGTGGTTATATGGACATTTAAACAAAGATATTCACCATAAAAAATGATATTCTGTTATGTTGGCATAGAAGATTGCATGGAATAACAGATGCAGGTTGTAAATTCATGATGCAGCTCTATGACATCGTACCATGTGAGAGAACAAAATATTAACAACAGAACCATATGTCTAGATGCATTGTAATATGTTGTGACTAGTTTAAAATATAATTTTGTTGAGTGTGGGTTGCTCTGTTTTAATGTAGATGGTCTCCAATATCTGAAGGTTCTTTTTACTGTGTGTATGTGTGAGTATTATTGTGAAACTGATATCTGTCTAATATTATGTACATGGCTATGTTTTTCTAAGAAATGTTGTTTAATAGAACTAAGATCAGAACAGTGACAGGTAAGTCTACGGGAGAGTGTGGTTGTAGTAAAACCAATATATGTAGCGGGTTTATTATTAGTATCAGAGATACAATCTCTGAACAGGCATGTAAATTGATATACTACATTGGTTTTTGTAAAGGATTTAGTTGTGTAGTTGTCGGGTTATTGGAGACTATGAGGTCAATTGTTTTAAAATATATGATGAGCTTAACTTGTTTCTTATTATTAACGGGTTTCACATTTCCACCTATTTTGTTTTTTGAGTGTTATTTTATCATGTTTGTAATTATTATGCAGTTAATAGTATTGTTTATCTTGACATACACTATTATGGTTACATTTATCATTAGCAATTTTGTTAGAGGTATTATTAAGTTTATTGAGATACATTTTAATTTATTGATAAATGACAAAATTAGGAAATCCATTATTAAATGATTGTTTAATGTTATGTAATTCTTTATAGAATATGGTTTTGGAAGTTTTTCCCTTGTGTGCATTGGATTAAGTTTTTTATAATGGCTAACATATATCATTGGAGCCATTCATTATTATTATTAAGAAGGCACGAATTAATGCTAGAAGGTTTTCTATATAGAGAAGTAGCAAATTTATTTGTGCTGGAATCAATAAGTACATCAAGGAATGGAATTTTATTATTAATATTAAGTTCTAATATAAATTTGAGGACAGAGTGGCTTACAAATTTGTTTTTAAGTTGTGTAATTTGATCAATATTTTTAGCTAAAATGAAAATGTCATCTATATACCTTATATATATAGGGGGTTTATTAGTGTCATTAAGCATTTTATTTACTAGATGTGCTATATAATAATTAGGAAAAAGGGGGGCCTCAAGGGGATTGCATCTCAGTACTGTCTATTTGAGTATAAATATTACCTAGGGGTCATGAAAAGTTACTTGAGTGGTACATGCTAATAATAAATTTTTAAAATGGAGAGAAGTGTGATTGTATACATCACAGATAATAATGTCAATTGTTTCATAGACAGGGACATTAGTAAATAAATTTTGTACATCTAAAGATGTGGTTATGTGATTGTTTGGTTTTACAGCATGAAAAATTTGTACAAATTTGTGGAGTTAATACAATATTTACTTGGGAGGTATGGAGTAATTAATTTGACAATGTTATATAGGAATAATGTGTCACTGCCAACACTTGAGTTTGAACATAGATCACCAGTGAGCAAACAGAATTGAATTAAGTGGATCATGTGACCCTAGAGGAAACACATATTTGTAGGAAGTAGCTGACATCAAATTGATCTGAATTTATACTCTATCCTTTATTACTATATGGACCGCTATTCTCAGGTTGATAATCACCTATAATCTTTTGAAGTATCTAAGATCCCGTTTCAGCAATGTTAGCAGTAATAAGTTAAGTTGGAAGATGTTGTTATTGGTTAACTTTTTAAATTTATTATGATCATCCTAATGGCCTACAATTTTGAGTTGTACTCATGCTTGTTTAAAATAACGAAAGTATTAGTTTTATCAGCTCGTCAGATAACAATACTGTTGTTATTTTTTAGTTGTGTAGCTGCTTTTATTAAAGGAGTGTTTATAAATCTATTAAAAACCATATCAGTTAACTTATTACTGCTAATAACATCCACACGCACACACATATATATATCCATATATACTTATGCAGACTACAATCATATATATATATATATATATATATATATATATATAAAATATATAGCATAAATAGATTTATTCCTCACTGTTTGTTGCAAAGATAAGGAATACATACATATTTATTAGTGTGTGTGTGTATATATATAAATATATATATATATATATATATATATATATATATATATATATATATATATATATATATATATATATGCACACACACACATATATATACTTATATATATATACACACACAACATACCTATTTTTATATATATAGAGAGAGAGACATATATATATATACAAACTCTCATACATACATACATTCATATATGAATACATAGATAAATAAATATGTATACATAGGTACATAAAATTATGCATGCATACAAATTTGATTTCTAAATATGTATGCCATTTTCTTTTTTGGATAAATATAAACAAAATAATAGAAACATGAAAAATATAATATTCATTTGTGAATGTATGTAAACAGATGCATGCCCAAGAATATGACCATAATCAATAATCAATATAATATATTGATTTCACTGTTCACTTAATATCATTCAAATGTACAGGTAAAAAGAAAAAAAAATAAGTGGTGTAGGGTGGAATGTAGATTATGAAGTGTTAACAATTCTGGGAGAAAAACAAATCTTCAGTCTGAATTAAAAAAAAACAAATAAATTTATAAAATAAATTAATAAAAAAAATGAGTGTGAGAAAACAAAATGAAATCTCTGAGAAAGTCAACTCCTAAAAATATATACTTGTCTTTATGTCTTGCAGCAAAACTCTACAGACGTGTCTTGATTATTATTTTAGCAAAAAAGTTTCACTTTTTGCGGCCTGAAATTGTGTTACTTGCAAGATATTCATGATTTATTTTGTCACCCATAAGGAAAACAAAAATTTACATCAGCTCATATAGGTATGCATATTACTTCTATATAAATAAATGCCAATGTCAGTGTGTCAGTGCATCACACTTTTTCGACTTTACTCCTACAGGCCGTAGCCCAACAAATGATACCATTTTGGAATCAGGCAAACTCTGTGAGAAAATAAAAAACATTCTGCACCAGATCCCAACCCGCGATCCTGAAATTTTTCATTCACAAGTTTTCATTACTGCAATTGTTTTCGGCAATGTTTTTGGTTTTTTTACATGTTTTTTTGCAACAAATTTTTTTAGGATGATAACAATTTTTATAACTTGGAAATAAATTTGGGAATAATTGAAATTAATTGTGAAATCCAGTGAAAGTTGCCCATGAAATAAAAATAATTGTTTTATGGAAAGTAAGGACCTACATGAAATTGTTTTTAAATTAAGTGGTGTCAAAAGAATTATCATTGAACTTTAAAAAGGTAAGCTTAAATATTAATGCAATACTTAAATGCAATGATCAATTCTGAGTTATTCTGTAGTTTATTGTTGCCTATCGCATATGGAAGCAGTATGCCACATAAAAAGAAACCTGCACCAAGAGAAGACCAGATTGCAATCAAAAGAGTCAAGGCTGCAACAAGGAAAAGAAAGTCCCATGCAAATGGAAACCCATATCAAATGGCAACCAAGAGAGCTTCTAGTGCTGAGAATATGTGGGGAAGCTTTTAAGTTAGTATTATTATAAACGTTATTTTTATTGGTATGTGTATTTGAGTTGCTATCCTTCATTATTGCTTTTATTTTCTTAAGCAGCAAAAATATTAACAACCAGCCAAGATTGAGAAATCCTACTGTTTCACCTTTTCTATCAGTAAAACTTCTTCAATAGCTAGAATGTGCCTTTACCAATTTGGCCATGGAGACATTTCTTGTTGGGACTTCTACAAATCTATATATGCTAGCTTGTGCCTGAAATGTAAACAACAATAATTTTTTAAAGAATTTTTTTATCCAACATTATTATAATAATAATATTGGTTAAAATATACATTTTTAAAATATACAGACACATGTATATATAAAATATATATACATGCCTACATATCCAACCACACATTTAGATGCAGAAGCATGCATGTAATTTATGTTGTTGTTAGCTTCTGACATATGCATGAAGTATGACTACACAGAAGCAAATGACACAGAGAAGATCATAAATGCATTCAATTCAAGCATAACTCAAGAATTTCCATATTGTCGCCACCCACAACTGAAGAAAATAATATTTCTAAATACACTTACTTGTCACATATACAAGTCACTTAATGTACTTTTTGTGCTATAAAAAAAATAAAGTATGGCATTATATATAACAGAAAAACCAACAAAAGTAATGAAATGGATGCATAAACTGAAAAGAAATGGCCAAAAGACAGAACCTACTGATGCAATAATACACAGTGCTCAATGTCTAAATGGACAATACCGAACAATCATGCTATGATGTGAGGGGCTCAAAATAAAAAGAGATAAAGTTCAGATTACTACTTTAGTTTCTCACTACTGCCATTGTTAGGCAACCAGAATGAGGATATATATATATATATATATATATATTTAAGAAAATGCTAAAATGCCAACCAACCTTACAACCCGGGTTTCAACCATAAGGTATCTTTAGGAAAATGGAAGGATGTACAAGCCAAAGAAAACTACTCCAATATATCAGAACACCGGAAGTGAGATGGTAAAAGTATAAGAATGGCAGGGAGAGAGGAAAAAGAAAAAAAAAAATAATTGAGGAAAAGGAGTGGAAATCAGGGAAAAAAATTAATTATTTTTATTTCACTCATCAAGGTTCATAGGTACCTAAAAATATTTACTTAAATGTCTGCACCTTGATATAATCTTAGTTCTCTCATTTAACAAGACACCTTTATCAGGATATGTGGCAATGGCCAATTTCTCTTCCTGGTACAACTGGCAACAGTTACTATGAATTCTGCCAGCTTTTACCCTCCTTACTATATTTCACTTTACACAAGGACACACACAATCAGCAAGCTTGGTGTTATTTCTATGGCTCTTCAACCTAAAAACAAAGCATGATTGTAAAATCTTTTTTTGAAAGTG
Organism: Acanthosepion pharaonis; assembly: GCA_903632075.3. Classification (NCBI taxonomy): domain Eukaryota; kingdom Metazoa; phylum Mollusca; class Cephalopoda; order Sepiida; family Sepiidae; genus Acanthosepion; species Acanthosepion pharaonis. The sequence goes on along the minus strand of CAHIKZ030000446.1, from coordinate 2,464,508 downwards.
CCCTCAGTACATCCAATGTATATGTTCTTGTATTATCACTGACCTTAGCAGTGTAAATGATGCCTTCTGTGCAGCACTCCATATCCAGTGTGGACAATTATTTTTATTGCTGCATTTGAATTTCTTCTTTTCTTTCCTTCCACCTCTTTCTATTTCCAAGATTTTAATATTATGGCTCTTAATAATATTTTCCATGTTACTAGTGTAACTGTAACTCAGTTTCATCATGTTTCTATTAAACACCTAACTAATAAAGAATTTTTAAGAAAATGCTTATCCAATAGCTTAAAAATATCTTTCCAATTTTGGTTTTTAACTGAAAATTAAGTGGGTTTAAACCAGATCACGTCCCTGCTTGTAAATTTATATTTAGGCTGGGCATGAGATGTGAAAACCAAGTTGGTGATATACCCCTCCACTCTCAAAGCATTCTTTTTCATATAATTAAAAATCTCATTTCTGGATGAATTTCTTGAGATTCTACATTCACTTTCTCTGGGAATGCGCCTGATTACACTCATGGGGTGGTTTGACCTGGTATTCATGTATTTGAGGACATCCTTCAGTTTCATATAAGGTGAAACAATACCAACAGTGAGGTCAAATTCGACATCCAGATATTTGACAATTTTCTTGTCCAACTCAACTGTAATATTGAAGCTTAATTCTTTAAATGTCTTAAAAAGAATCTTTCAAATAGTATCATTGACCCTTCTATTATCAGGTACAGTCATTAGGCCACCATCCCTGTATAATCCGTGGCTGTCTATATGGACAATTTTATTGATTTTACTTAATATATAAATGCCCATAAGCTCAGAAACTTCTGCCCCGTCAAGAGATCCTTGGGGAACATCAAAGCCACTATCACAAGATTTTTTTTAATCATGTCTTTCCACCATGAAATAACACAGACTTTCTACAGTGCAAAATAACTTTTGAATAGCCTGGTTGAATAGATACAAATTGTTTGGCATAATTCAATGCTTCTGTAAGACCTTTCTCAGTAATGGATGGGTAAAAGTTGCAAATATATTTAATGAAGACCAAATCATTCTTCTACTGTTAAACCAGGTAATCCACTCACTAGTTCTTTGCCACTGACTGACTTACATGCCTACCCTCAGTAAATTATAGACATTTTGAATAATAACATGGCTGATAACACCGAATTCCATCTTTGTTGGGTTAATAAGGCGAAATGAAGTACAACTGCGGAAATCTTCTTTATGGTCTTTAACCATGATAAACACTTCCCTTTCACAAAGTGTATGCATTTTGTTGTCAATACCCATTTTATTTGCAATATTCTTTGCTTCTTTGTTAATAAGATCAATATAAGAATTGAAAGCTTTCCTCTAAAATTTAGCAACCTCATTCACAACTACAACTTTTGTAACTACCAGGGCTCATTATATATATAATTTTTTGTTTTGTCACCCATGACTAATATTTTCTTTGTATTTTTGATTTCCTTAATTTTCGCCATTAACTCTTTTTGGAAGCTGCATTTAGTTTTTCTTAACTGCAAGTTGTCCATAATGCTTAAAAGATCTCTCTCAAAGCCAGACAAAGCCTCTACAACCAGTGTGAGACCTCCTGGTTTGAAGGTGAAATATATCATCACTTTAACACCCACTAGTATATATACTTAAAGCAAATAGGGCCTTCCATCTCATTCTGCCTAAAAAGGATTCAATCCTATTCAATAATGCAAGTTTGTAATTATACCTACTTGGTATAGGGATGTTCTTCAAGGAGTGTTTAATGTTGGGTTCTGGAATCATAACAGGCATCAACAATAAGAGAAGAAAACAGATGAATATGTCTCATGCAGCATTCAAATCATAAAAATCAAGAAGGCGTACAAGTATGTTGCACACTAAAAAAGTGCTCAGTCGGCAATGAGAGCAAGAACACAGGTAGAAATGTAAAAGGAAGATTGAAAATAACCATGCATATAAGGTAAAGACAACAAAAAAGTGTTCAATACAAAACTGAAAATCAAGCATGTAAAGCTAAGATATTTAAGGAAAGGCTAAAATGCCAGACAACCTCACAAGCTGGGTTTTGACCATAAGGACTCCTCAGGTAATTTTGTATTGAGCACGTTTTTGTTATCTATACCTTTTAGGTGTGACTGCTTTAAGTCTTCCTTTTACATTTATATATATATATATATATATATATATATATATATATATATAGATAAAAAGAAAGAACAGTAAGATATGTAATCCAGTGTTCTTATAGATATTTTTATTTTTACAAAATAGTGCTCAATGTAAATTTACAGAGCATTAATATTATAAATTAACTGATTTAAAATATGTTTTTTTTTTGCTACACAGTTCTAACCATGTTTCAAAAATGGAAGCTAAAAGCCCTGAATTTAATTTTGTAATCAAGCGAATTTTATATATATAATTTGTAAGTTAAATGAAAAGTAACTTTAAGAAAGTAATAAAGCAAAAATTCATAAAACAGGAATAGTGTTCACATGCAAAAGGGATACAGTCAAATGGTCATAGCCTTCTGACTTCAAGTCAAGAAAGAACATAAATGTGTGGATAAGACTGAGAATTATCCAGTTTTTATTGGTTGGGAAGAAATCCCAGCATGCATCTGCAGGATCTGTCTATAAATTTAAGAAGTAAATGTTTTTAGTAACCAATCCTACAGTTATTGTTAGCTGTTTTTAGTTGGTTTTTTTTTTTCAGTTTAGCCAGGGTATGAAAGTACATAGGACCTGTTTTATTTTTTTTCCTCTTTTATTTTTTTGTTTTTGTACCTCAACCCTTCTGTATTAGGTGATAAATTTCTCAATTCTCTGCTGGGTGTAAGACATTTTCAGAATTCATTTTTTTTTCTTTTTCTTTGCTTGCTTTGAATTTTGCAATGTTTCACCCAGTTAACTGAGATTATTTGCCACAGATAGTTTTTTGGGGAGATTTTGCAGGTGCGTATATATATATATATATATATATATATATATATATATAAAAGAAGAGGTTATATTAGTTCCAACAAGAGAAAAATGTGTATATTAAACAGAAGAGAGAAATTGCAAACGTTTTTGGTTGTAATGTGGATTTTTAAAAAAGGCATTATGATTTATTTTCCATAATTTTGCTACATGAGTTTCCAGTCTCGCAACCATCATCAGGCAAAGGGTGGAGATTTCCACATATTATTAAAAATAATTTATTTTTTTCTTTATGTTTTTCGATGTTAAATATTCTCGATATGAAGCATTCTCTTTTTTTGTGGTAGTGATCCAAACATCTTTCTTAAACTGACAGTGAAAATTTCTGCGTGAAGGGTTATAAAACAATTAAGATTGGTTTGAGAAATGATGGAGTAGACATGCTTATCTTTTAATGACCCCTGTGTGTTCTTAAATCTATTTCCATATTCGTGTGCTTTTGTCAGCATGCACGTATATATGTGTATATCCCCTCTCCATACATACACACTGTCTCACTACAAAGAATCAGTGAACACATCTATACATACACCCACACACATACATATACACACACATACACAAACACACACACACACATACCATCCCATTACAAGGAATCAGTACACACACACACACATACGTACATACACATACTTCCCAAGTTACATGGAATCAGTATACACACACACACACATATATGTACACACATACTTCCTAAGTTGTGTGGGGTTTGTGTGCATGCCTGTGAGTAGTTCTCCTGCATTTGTCAATATATATATATATATATATATATATATATATACATTTGTGTCCCACAAACACCTGCATGTCAGTGTGCGTGCTTGTATGTGAGTGGTTTGACCACTGTATTTGGTCAGTATGTGATCATGTTGTGTGATTTTGCATGTGGTGTTATGATCTATTTAGTACTGGTTTAAATTTGTTTATGAAGTTTTTTCCTTGTATTTGTAGGTAAGAATAATTGTCTGTTTGATATATTGGCATAATTTTAAATTTTCCCTGGTTATATTTAAAGATGTGTTGTGATACAAAAAGTTTTCTGTCGTTTGGTAATTTTATGTTGCTTTTGTGTAGTGAGACTCTGTTGTTTAGTTGTTGGCTGTTACCTATATAGGACTTCTTGCATTTTGTGCATTTGTGTACATAAATCACATTTTTGGAGTTGCAGTTTAAGTTTTTATTTATTATGAATGTTGTTTTGAGGTTTTTAAAACTGTAGGAGTTTCCTTCTATAATGATGTCATAAACCCCACATCTTTTTTTGTTGCATTTTGTGACTCCCTGTATTGTGTGTTGGTTAAATTTATGAGGTTAATATGTGTTTTAGGTTTTTAGATTGGCGTTTGCTTTTAATTATTTTGTTGTTTTCAGTATATTTTTCAGTTTATTATTCTTGCTAAGTAGGTCCAGATATTTTGTAATTTCTGTGAATAATTCTGGATTGTTTTTGTTGTATGTTGAGACATCTGCTAGAAGTTCAATGTTATGTTCCTTTTTATTTCTAAGTTGATCTAATTTTTTTTGCGAGTTCAAAACTTTTGTTCAAAACCCCACAACACTAATAAACAAAGGTTTTGAACTTGCAAAAAACATTCCTTTAGACCAACATAAAAATAAAAAGGAACGTAACATCAAACAAAAATCTTGAAATCTAGTTTGTGGTCCTGTAACATTATAAGCACTCTCTTTCATTTAGTTTACATACTCTATCACTAATCTTCAGTTTTTACTGCTAGTATTAATATTCTCCATCATGTTGAGGTCATTATCATTTGCCTTTTTATAGTTCTTATGTAAATCCTTATTAATTAGATTGTTGTAGTCCCTTGTCGTTATTTTATAGAAGTTTCCTGTTTTGCCGGATTTCACTAAAATTTTATCCGTTGTGTTAATGTCTTTTACTATTTTATCCAGGCATTTTTGGAAGTAACATTTCTTTTCATGGAAATTTATCTTATTTATTATTTCCAAAAGGTCATTTTCAAAACCAGACAAACTATCAATAAACAGTGCTCCTTTTTTTTTTACTGTTAAAACCGTAACCCTCTTTATTGTTTTTGTTTTGTAGGTCATTCCATTGAAGGAAGAAATAAGCTCTTCATCTCATCCTTCATATGAGTTCCTCTGTTTTTTGCATTAATATAACAAAATAATCCTTTTTGTTGGTATTATTATAACTATGGCTCCTAATCAAAGTCGAGCACTCTTAATCTTTATTTTTAACAAGAAAAAATATGGAAAAAATAAATTTCGGAATTTCTCTGAAGAACATTCCTCATACCAAAGGACCACAAACAGATTTCGAGGCTAATCCGACTACAAGGATAATAAACCCAACAAGACCTGAGATCAGAAAAATTAGGAAAAAGATCCTTGAAAATGAATGAATCAATCAACCAATCAGTACTTACCTGTCACACAGACAAGTACTTGCCACTTTATACCCATAAAATAAAGTGTGACACTACTTTTCAGAATTACTTCTGCTCTCATAATAGAAATATATACATCTATATAATTTTAATTATTATTTTAAAACAATGGTTTTTAATCAGACACTATTTCTTATAGCTATAAATATTATTTTCTTATAGGAATAAATATAAATTTTGTTATTATGTTTTTAATATTATCTTCTCATTAGTATAAATATTATTTTCTTCAGTATCATAAATATTATTTTCTTATTATAATAAATATTTTATCGGTTTGAGTAGATAACTTGTTTATTTTTATTTTTTTTTTTTGCTTTTCTTAAACAGTGAAATGAATATCTAGAGGCTAAAAGCTTAAAAGTCATTAAATATCAGAACCTGTATTCTGTTTTCCAATCAGGAAAAACACTTTTAAGCTAAGTACACCTTACTGTTAACTTAAAAATCATTTTCTTGATTGAAAAAGGGAATTGATTTCTGTTAGGAGACACATTTTTTTATTCAGACTCTCAACCTCTAAGCTGATAGACATTAATTCCACTATTTAAAAAAACATGAATGTCAACTCAAACATGTGTATCAACTAAATGTAACATTTATATGATCATGAAGTTAAAACAATGGCGTTCTGACCATAAGACCAGTATTCAGATATCACCATGATAGATTAATCAGGTGACTTCATTATAATATTGGGTTAGAGAGGTGATCCCAGTGTGCACACCATAGGGAAGTGCCTGAAACCCATACGCCAGGTTGACTGAAGCTTTGTAAGTGGAATGGGGTGGATGAAACTGTTTGAAATTTGCTGATGGTTGTGCTTGCAAAAAGTCACAAGTCATCATGACCGAGGGTTTGCGTATACTGGCCTTGTTCAAAATGGTGATCACACTAGTTTTCTCTCCCTGAAACTGTAACTAAAGTCTGCTCAGCATAGTTACACTATAACCCATAGGTAGGCTCTATGGGTATTAAAGAAACACAAATGTAACTGAGCTGATGTCTGCAACAGGGATTAGCTAACCAACTTATCAAATAGGCATACTTGGAAATGAGTAGCTAGTAATTTATAATATATATATATATATATATATATATATATATATATATATATATATAAAAAAACAACCTATCCCTAAACATCAACATCATCCAACTAAACACAAATACTTCCAAAACTATTATGGATATAATCAGATCCTCAAACACCGATAGCAATAATATTTCTGAAGCAGGTATATATAAAATAAATTGCCTATACTATTCCTCACAATCCATTGGAGAAACATGCAGAAATTTAAAAAAAAATGCATCTATGAGGACAAAACATCATATATAACATTTTCACAAATGCACTAGTCATACATAGAAATAAATTCAACTGCAGTTCTGATTTTATAAATGCTACACTCATAAAAAATAAAATAATTCACTCTGAAGGAAAATTCTCTAGAGTTCTGGCATTGAATATTATCCAAATATTAATCCACAGCTAAGTTTTTTCCCAATATCACCTTTCCTAACAGAATCACTACTCTTCTGAGCCAACATACTCAACATATATATCAAGAAATCAACAGAAAATGGCTGGATCCATTAACACAAAACAAATATTTCTACATGTGAAAATATTCTCTTCAAACAAAGTAATTGATGTAATTTTTCAGTTGATCATATGAAGATACAATAGTTTTCTTCTAGTTGCTAATAACATTTTGTTTGTTCTTTATAGATACTTTTTTTTCAATAAATTCTTTTTGTTTTTTGGCTAAAACTACTGTTTTCCTCTTGTCTTTTTTCCTATATATATAAGTTTTAGAAAAAATAGAAACAAAAACAAATAACAGTTACACTTAGCATCAGAAAAAGAGAGTTGAAATTTCTAGGGCACATAACGAGGAAAGAGGGCTTAGAAATTTTGATATTCACAGGACAGATTGAAGGCAAGAGGGAAGCATTACATAACTGACCTAGCAAGCTTGAATAAATGGATGCTGGAACAAGGTTTAGAAGAGATAACGAAAAGACAAAATTTATTAAGAGCTGCAAAGACCAGGAAATTCTAGGGAGCCAGATTTCATCGATGTCCTGAAGGAACATTGCACATCAAAAAAGAATACTAAATTAGTAGCTAGGTTTTAATATTTTACACTTGTAACCATAAAAGTTCTATGTTAACAGTTTCTTCTCTTATACTACTGACTTGTGGAACTCCCTTCTGTCTACTTGCTTTCCAATCAACTTTGATCTTCAAAAATTTAAATACCATGGACAGAATATGTGAGCAATGAAAGTGTTTTAAGGAAAAGATAATCACAAAGAACACTTATATTTAGAATCAGAAAAAGATAATTGCAATTTCTGGAATATAATAAGGAAAGAGGACTTGGAAAATTTGATACTCACAGGACATATTGAAGGCAACAGATGAATGGAGGCAAAACTGACTTGTCACTTTTAGTACCTCGAAAACCAAATTAGTAAGGTTTCTTCATGAACAAGGATACTCAGAATTTTTGTTTATCATGATGAATTAGTGTTCTCTCCCAGAGTAACAACAAAAAGACGTAGATATAGTAATTAATAAAGAAATGTGAGTTTGATATAGAAGTCTTGTTCTTACATGACCACATAGTGCTGGGTTTGACAGATAATCAGGCTTGGAAAAGAATGTTAAAAGATCTGATGCTCTCAGTAATGCATTAACATATGCTGCAGTTGTGAAGCTATGACTATATAGCTGAATGCTATGGGAGTCTTTTTTTTTTATAATCTTTTTTGTTCACCCCATATAAGGCCTGAATAAGACAGAATAAGTAAACAAAATCCAAAAGCAATGAGATAAAATGAAAATGACGCCATATTCTCAAAGCATATTGCAGGTTTTTAAAAAAAAATAACTTGATAAGTTTCAAGTTTTTAAAAGTATTGGCCAACCAGTTTAATATAGTAATATTACAAAAAAAAAATGAATTAAAATGTAACTGTAGTTTATTTTTTGAAGAATAAAGTTGATAAAAAATGGAAATAACTCATGACACAAGCTAATATTTGAACTGCTAGGAAATTTTATTAATTTGGAAAAGATTTTAAAATAATCCAGAATATTTACTGGGAACAAACTGCCTGCATATGGATTGAAAATGAACTGAGTAAATAGACAAACAGAGAAAATGGCAGAAGACATTTATGTGTCTTCTCATTGGATTTATTTAACCTCTACAGTAATCTTAATAGAACTAGAAGTTCTACCAGGATTTATTACTGGCAGACATAATTTTAATGACATAGGATACACAGATGATACTATATTGACAAACAGAGAAAGAAAACTGCAGGAACTCTGAGACAATGTTATAAAGGAATGTAAAAAGAAAACTAACCATTTCAAGCAAGAAGTTAAAATGTATGATTGTTAGCAAAAAGAATAAGCCAAGATTACAAATAATGGTGAATATATAATTATATATAATATATAATTGTACTTTATTTTTTAAAGAATAAAGTTGATAAAGAAAAACGGAAATTATTTATGACTAAAAGAACTGGAACAGAAAAATGAAAAAGAAATAAGATAATTATTTCCAACAAATAACAACAGAGTGAGAAAAAATAGAGAGAAATATATATTCAAGAAAGAAAGAGATAAAATGAAAATGAAGCCATATTCTCAAAGTTTATCGCAAATTTATACTTAGTTTTTCTATGCAAAGAACTTGATATTTCTCAAGTTTATAAATGGATGGGCCAATGTGTATAGTAATATTTAGCAGTGACTTTTGGTTTATAGTTAGTTTCTTTTAACTTGATAATTCCCAAGTTTATAAATGGTAGTGCCAAAAGCAACAAAAAAGACATAAATAAGTATTGAAGAAATATGAGTTTAATATTGCAGTTTTTTTGTGGTTACTTTTTTCTTTTAACTTTATGCATATAACTGTGCATCTAGACTGTACAAGGGATTTAAAAAGACGGTTTAAATCTATAGAAAAATCATTCATTCATTTATTCAGTTAGCACATTGTGTGCTGCCACTTTGCTCCCCACTCCCCTTCATCTGACAATTGTGGTTCATGGCGACACTCAAGGAAGAATAGTGCAATGGCTTGCCAGCTTCTTTTGCACTGGGGATGTTTAGGTTACCCCATCCCTCTTCTCAGAATAGAAAAATAGATTTTATTTATTTGATCAACTAATACCTGTTGGGTCTGAAGAATATAGAATTGGAAAAACTGACTGAGTTCAGCTGATTGTTTTCCTTATATTTTCATATTAGTTCAAACATGGCATATATAGTGTTACTTTCTGCTTCAAATCTTTATGTCTCACATGACTGTACTAAGTTGCCATTTGTTGACTGACTTGCAAGCTCTCTACATGTTTTGTACCTTGCTACAAAAATGTAAATTGACTATTTCTACTATTATGTGTATTTAACTATTCTAATACTGACTAAATACTAAATCAATAATACTGTCTTACTATATTAATGTATTTAACCTGTTGTTAGTGGGTTAGGAAGTTGTTATTCAAAGTTGAAAAAGTATTGGCATTAATGAACAAGAACTAAAAATTGATTAATTTGTTGAGAAAATGGACTAACAAAATAGTGAAATAAAACAAAATAGAGATTATTATTCATTGTTCTTGTTTTCAGTTCTCAAGAACAAAGAAAATGTATAAATACCTTTTCATATGTGTAGGTTTTATTACAATTCTTATTGGTTTAAAAAAAAAACATTGTCAAGGAATAAAGTTAGTTAAAATAATAGTGGTCTCAATGGAAAAACAATCCTTTTGACACTGTTTTTTAAAAGTGTCACATGACTCTGATAAGTTGCCAGTTGTTGACTGAGTTGCAAGCTGTGCACATATTTTGCTCCTACTTACATTCTGGCTGTTTCTACTATTATGTGCATCTAACTATTTGAAAAATCTCAATAATCAGAGTTAAGACCTGGCAGACAACTTACTGAAGGGCACAGACAAGACTTCGACATAGAAACACCACACATATGGGACAAATGCAGCCAAGACACCAGAAGCAGAAACAAGGACAAACAAATTTGAAATGACACTAAGTAACATGAACAAAAATTCTTGGTAACACACAGCACTCCCATTGTGTGGTCAATGCTGTATACTACCAGGCTCTGTATTTACTTGTCACTCAATGGTGACAACATGTGACACAAGGTCAGTTTCATCTGGGGTACCTGAGCACATAAACCTTGGCCAGCCACCAAAAATTGCCCAGCCCCTACAACTGTCAGTTGCACTGGCATCGGTATTGCTACCCATTAGTATACAGAGGGGCAGGGGTACTACCTCAGGCAGCTGTTCCCTGGGACTGGGCACCTTTCAATATTTTCTCAGCTGCGCTCTGTCTGTAGACAGAAGAACAAATGAGTTACACTCTGCCCAAAGACAAAAACGCAACTGAGAGATGATAACAGTGAGTAGGACAGCATACTACCAAACTCTCCGTCTTCCCAGAAAATATGTCTGCTGCAGCCTAATACATTAGCAGTTGTTTAGCAAAGGAATCATTTGCATAACAAACACCGCTCAGCTCAGCTCATCATCCCCACTATCCCATGGGGAAGCTGGTAAACACTTTCTTCATATCCAGACATTTCAGGGTTCACACTGGCTCAGTTCTGGCAGAATAGACATGTGCTGTCTTCCCATTGGCTGCTCAATTTGCATTTCATTTCTACTACAGGGTCAAATCATCTTTATTCCCTTCATATTCTGTTAGTAAAAAAAAAAACTTCCCCTTAAAAAGTTTCTTCCTATGAACTGCTACTTTGTGGAACTGACTCCCAAGAGGATGCTTTCCAAATCAGTAAAATCTTGATCTCTTTAAGTCTAGGGTTAGCCATTATCTTTCTCACATATCCTTATAAACTGCGCTTCCTACCTCTAACACTTACTACTAATACAATAACCTCTTTCAGTAAGCCTCTACCATGAATGGCTCTTGGGACTTGTATAGGGTGAACATTAACAAACATAAAATGAGAGAGGGGGACTAACAAACTGATAAGATTATATGAATGGGTGGCAGAACAGAAGTGGAAGGAGTGGTAAAAAAAAACATTGCTTGCAGCTACTAAAGATAGGAAGTTGTGGAGAGCTGAAATTTAGAAGAAAAAATTTTCTTTATTCCCATATATTTAGCTAGTAATTAATCTTTTGATCATACAAAATCTAAAAAGAAAATTGTGTCAAACACACACACACACACAAAAGTTCCATATCATATTGAAACACTGATTCCTATATGATCACCAAAGCAACATCAAGCCTGGTTAGTACCTAAATGGGTGACGGCTTGGAAATACCAGGTGCAGTAAGCTTAGATGTATAGGTGGTGTAATGGATAATGGCTCTGAATTGCTAATTGGGGAGCCAAGTTCCAATTCCAGTTGGGTTTGTTATATTCACTTACAAGCAAATACAGTTGGCAAACGTGTGAATCCAGCTCTTCTCTCTCCAGTTAGAGGTTAATTTACTGAAATCATTATTATCTCCAGAAAAAAATTCTTACAATCTATATAAATAAAGGCAAATTTCAGTGTGTCAGACTTTTTCAACTTTACTCCTAGAGGCCATAGCCTAACTTATACCATTTTGGAATCAGACAAACTCAGTGAGCAAATTAAAAAGATTCCAGGCCAGATCTGGACCCGCAATCCTGAAATTTTAAATTCAAAGTTCTCCTTACTACAATTATTTTTCGTAATTTTTCTACTTGATTTTTTGTGACAATTTTTTTGGTACAATAAGAGTTTATATAACTTGGAAATAAATTTGGGAATAATCAAAATTAATTGCAAAATCCAGCAAAAGTCACCCATGAAATAAAAATAATTGTTTGTATAGAAAGTAAGGACCTACATACATCAAATTGTTGTTAAATTAAGTGACAGAAGAATTATCGTTGAACTTTTACAAGTAAGCTGAAATATTAATGCAATACTAAAATGCAGTGATCAATTTTGAGTTCTTCTGTAATTTTTTGTTGCCTATCACATACGGCAGCAGTATGCCTCACAAAAGGAGATTGAAATCAAGAGCTAAGGCTGCAACGAGGAAAAGAAAGTCCCATGTAAATGACAACCCTGATCAAACAGAAGCCAGGAGAGCTTCTAGTACTGAGAATATGCAAAGTGTTAGGCACTCTCAAACTCCTGAACAAGCTGAAGGCCTAATCAAGAGCCCTTTGCAGGGGCTAGCTTAAATGCTGCCCTATAGGGCAGCTTTTAAGCTAGTTAAAAAAAATTTTTTATATTTTCTGGCTTTAAGTAACCTGCAAATGGTTGATAGAAAATGGATTAATCAATCAATCATTCAGTAACACTCTGAGAAGAGTGGCTCTTGGGACTTATATAGGTTGAACATTATTAAAAAGATAAAAAGAGAGATGGGGGGGGCACCAACATGATGAGCTTATATGAATGGATGAATGATAAAAAAATAAACATTGCTCACAAAGGAAATTGTGGATAGTCATGATTTCCTACATCCTGAAGAGATATGGTATACAGAAGAAGAAATTTTTTTCTATTCCTATATATTTAGTGATTAATCTTTTGATCATACAAAATGTGAAAATAAAATTGCGTCACACACAAAAAAAAAGGTCCAAGCATATCTTAGAATTATAATAGGTTTTTAGTCAAGACAAAACACATATAAATCAAAAACTGACCTGAAAAAATGCCAGCAATCTCTCATGATATGGATTATTGCATGTGTAACATCTCTATATTATGTCTATAAGCCATATGCAGGCGTATATTATCAAAGAAATCAGTCTCCAGTGTAAAGACTTATATCTGTTGGTTATTCTACATGGCACATAGGAAAGAAAAGATCATACACACATTCCTATCTGGTAAGAAAATAACAGTCAAACAAATTTTAACTGCAGTTGATACACTGCACCCACAAAATAAATTAAAATCCTGTCTATTGCATGAGATTCTAATAAAATGTTTGGGATGGGCAGTAGACGTAGAAGCAGAAAGTGAAGTTCAAAATCATGACCAAGTCAGTTAAATTCACTTAGCACTAATGTTTTTAAATCCATCTCCTCTACCCCTAACTATAGGTTACATAGCAGGGCAGAATGTGCTATCTAGCCATGGTTGGCAGCTAGTCTATGAGAGGACAACTCTGAATTTGAAACCATCAAGAAAGCAGCAGAAAAACACCACTATTTTCTCAAGAAGCCATGAATGTTAAGAAAAGAAAGCATTGGAGAGACATTTTTTGTCTACAGGGAAATGGCTTTTAAAATAATTTTGAAGGGAAAAATTTAGATACATGTCATTTATATAAATATGAGGGGTTTACAGAAGAAACATTCATTGAAGATAAATATGAGTGGCTACCGAGGTACAGGGCGTCTTCATCTCATCTTATCATAAAACATTCATTACTAATCTTTACTTCTTCTGATATCACAAGACACTCCATTTATAATGTCTGTTATGTAGAGAAGTGGTTCACAAAATAGGATTTCAAAATTTAAAATATTATTATGGATTATGTGTAATTGAATGCATGAGTCCCAGTGTAAATAGTTATAAATAATTGGTGACTGATTTTATCATTGGTATATCTCTGTATTATATCAAGTATTAAGAATATAGTAACTAGGTTCCGCAAATTGGAAGAGAGAGTTATCATTGATATTGTTCTGACTTTGAATCCACAGTTATCTCCCTTTAACCCTCTCTCTTATTTTTGTTTTTAAATGTACTTTTTATCACATAAAACTTGGTTAGGCACAAGCAAATTTTCTTTCCAAAATTGTGGCCCAGACAAAAAATATCTAGGAAACCACTGATGTAGAGATTCCACAGAAATAATGACAATATATGTAGAATCCCTTCAACGTAAAAAACATATCAATCATTGTCGGGTTTATACTTGAGTCTAACACAAGACTGTTTGGATTAATACTTAAATCTATAGGAAAACATTGGTTGGGCTTATACTTAAGTCTTTAGAGAAACAGACATTGTATTTATACTTGAGTCTATATGTAAAGATTTGTTATGTTTATATTAGTTGGATGTATTCTTGACTCTAGTTCTGGGTATGACAATAAACTATAAGGCCTCGGAGATTGGAAATTTTGAGGAACATGGAACCACCTCTTAATTGCTGCTGTTCTCAGGTCCACCCTGACCTGAGGTGATAGCACATGTTAGGGTCCCAGCTGTAGGCAAATAATGGAACCCTAAACAAAAACAAGCATGAAAGTATAAAATTAGATTTTTATAGTAAAAATACCAGCAATACATTTTTATATAAAAAAAAAATTACCAACAATACATATAGTAGAATGAAGAAAAAAAATACATTTTATAGCAAAATGACCAAAAATAAATTGCCCAGAATTGGAGGTAGTCGAAATAATAGCAGTGTCAATGGAGAAAAAAATGTCCTTTTGACACTCCATTTTTTGCAGGCACAAAGGTCCAAGCTGGCCAAAAATTCATTACAAAGCACTAAAACATTTTCCTCAGAATGTAAAATATAAATTTTCATTCTCAATATAAATTTTCATTCTCAATCTGTTTATTATATAAACACATCACAGAACTGGTTTGAGAATTTTGATCTTAAAATTTATTCCTAAAAAATAAAGTTCCATTTTCACAAAACTATCTAAATGCAGCCTTTTTACCTTAAAATCCTTTTGCAATTGGAGCAGATGTACTAGGAATTACTTACAGGAAGTTGAATGAATATTTTTATGTTAAATGATTCTCTAGCATATTTTTCATTGCCAACATTTGAAACAATTTAGAACCATTTTCTTCTGGCAATATAATATGAGGAATACTGGAAAATTACTCCAAATGAAATACATACATACATAGCTGTGTTTTTTGTTTTTCTTTTTTTTTATTGAGGCTGCACAAGGCTAGGTGGGTTCTGCCTGAGAAAGGATTTATCATAATGCTTTGAAGCAAGGTTTTACAAAGCTGGATGTTTTTTTCTGACACCCAACTCAGAGATTCATGGTACGCCAAGTACACTGAGTGTTTTTATCAAAGCACCATTTACTATTTGAACCAACATGCTCATCTTGGCTGTTATAATCACAATGCTTTAGCCAAACAACATGACTGGTGATTATTAACTAATAAGAAATATACCCTTAACTCGGAAAGATGAGTGAGAAAATACTACTTCTATGGATTGAATAAAGATTCAGTTTATAGTAAGTGATTCATGTCAAGAAATACAAGAGATCTAAAACAAATTTAATGTTCAGCAAGAACTTTGATTCAAGAGGAGTTGATCTGTTGGGTCCCCAATATGTACTGTTAATAAATTTATGAGTGATTACTTCCCTTAGTTATTTTAATAATCTATACAAATATAATATTTATCTGCATTTAGACAAAATTAGTTCCTGAGAAAAATGAACTGTTTCATTAATCAGTTCCTTTACTCCTACAAGTCTGAATTTGTAATCTTATTTGCTCAAGTCAATGTAAGGTACTCAGATACTTTTGACTATTAAGTGATCATCTTGCTTCAACTTGGTCTTGAAATAGGCTTTTTCTTCCAAGAGATATTTCCATTTCCCTTTTATATTAAAAATATCAAATTTTTAACTTGAAAAGATATTGACATAAAGGGATTTATATATTAACAGATGTAATCATTGAATTAGATACCATTGAGCATCTAAAAAATATAAAGGGAATGGAATAATTAAATGGTTTATTGTCATCTATTCTAGTTGAGAATTCTTTAGCTCTGCTTTATTGAATCTCAAGACTTTTGTTTCATTACATCTCTCTATTAAAATTTTCTCACAATTGCTGTCAGTTTTTGATGGTATGAATATACTAATAATAATACAATTCTCTCTTAAAAAAGATTCTTTATGCTACATGTGCCTTCAGGACATGGATGATCATAGTTTTGCACAACTTCCCATTCTTTGTAGCTCTAAGCTGACTTTCGACCCATCCATTTATTTAAGCACATTAATTAGATTATTTGAAGTTTCTCTCTGTCCTTCTTTTGCCTTCAATATGTTTAGTGAGTGTCAAGTTCTCAAAACCTTCTTTCCACCTTACATCCTTTTAGTTCCTATTTTCTTTTGGTTTTAATAATTAATATCTTGGTTCTTTCTAACAATTACCATCATTTTTCATGACATGGGTATATTAATCTTAAAATAATGATCCTAACTGGCACAAGACAAGGAATCTTTCCTTTTTTTTAATAGTGTCATGTTTCTTTAGGATGTAGACAATAATGACAATTCTACAGAATTTTCTTTATTATCTGTGAATTGCCATACATTCTTTGGAAACATAATTGGGTGGTTGATTTTCAGCTTTCCAGTTTTTAGAATATTTGTTATCAAAGTCTGAATGCTCAGTCTACCTTGTTATTTAATTGTTAACCCTTGACTTGAATAAGTTAAGATTGCAGTGATTGGGAAAACATCCCCTCTCGAGTTTTGTTCCATAAAGTAGCAATTCTTGGGAAGAAGTGCAGTTTAAAAGGTTATGTAGGAAAGATAACAGGTACCTCTAGACTTGAAGAGGTTAAGATTGTAGCGATTGGGAAAGCATCCTCTTGGGAGTTTGTTCCACAAAGTCGTAGTTCTTTGGAAGAACTGTCTTAGTGAAACTTCCTTCTTACTAACTGAGTATGTGGCATGACAGGTCATAGCTGTGAAGGTCAGAATGGCTGGAACTAAGGAATATAGTACATTAGAACATTTGCCTTGAGAATAACAATAGATTAATAAGAGGATTTGTAACTTTGTATGTTTAGTGATAGAAATTGAAAGAGAATATAGTTTATGAGAGTTTCAACAGTCAGGATGAATTTAATTAAAATGGATAGTTGGACAATGCTTAGTTTCATATTTCTCCAATGGTGATAGTTATTTGTGTTTTTAATGAAGTAAAAAAAAATAAAAGGCAAACTTGAAATATCAAACATTTAATATTGTTCTATTTTTCTTGAATATTAGACAAACCTCACTGTTATAATCGCATTGCTATAATAATAATATTAATCATGAAGAGGTGAACTAACCAACTCTAAAACATATCGTACTGAATATTTTGTTAAATGATATAATCTTCAGCATGGTTTTTCACAATGTGTTTTTTGTGTCTGGGTGAATGTTGTTAAATTTTACTCTGAAACACTTGTCATGACACAAAAGTTGATCTTATGCCTTTAAGTTCTTTTTGCCATTTGCCTATCTCATCTAAAAATAGATTTGTGTTTTTCTAAAATAATCTTTCACCCATATATGGACTGGCGTCCCTGATATTTACCTTGAGCTCCTTGATAAAATCCAAAGAAGAATCAGCAATATTATGGAATATCAATCTATATCTACTGCCCTCCCAATTGCTCTTTTCTCATTACTAATGTTTCTATTCCTAATTCCGGCACACCCTATAATCTCATTCGCTTGCTTAAACTCAACGTTGATTCTGATTCCGCAGAACTGGGTTGGGTGTGAAAAAGTATTTGTTGTTAACATTCTTTTTTCATTTGGTTTTTCCAGTTACGAGTACTTTTTTAAAGCTGATCGTTTTGTGTTCATTTTGTTTAGTTCTTTTTTCATAACAGATTTAATGTTTAGTATAGAGCATAGAAAAAATTCGCAGTGTGAGATAGGCAAGAAGTAAGGCATGTAGCAACATCAGCACGGCAAAGGGCACTCCTTTAAAGGCAAGGAAGGACAAAAATATTTTAAATCAAGTGATAGCGATTGCTGTATGAGTCGTACGATTTTTGAATCAAGCACGGGCAACACCGGGCCATGCTGCTAGTAGATAATACAAATAGAAACATGCAATTCCAATATATGTAAATCATAAGAAATATACATGTAAATTGTCGATGCTAAATAAATGAACCTAGTGAACAGTTTGTCTTTGATTCATTACAAGTAGATAAGTCTCTACGTGGAAGATTGGGGTAACAGAATTTTCTGGTTCTATTTTCCATTGCTTTGTTTCATGCCAAACTCTGGGACAAATAATGAGAAAAAGGCTTGGAGAATTTGACACTCACAGAACATATGAGAGGCAAGAGGGTAACAGAGAAAAACCAAGCAACCTACCCAACAAACTTATGTAAATGAATAATAGATCAGGGAATGAGAGAGATAGTAAAGAGACAAAACTTACAAAGTACTACAAAGGATAGGAAGTTATGGAGGTCTATGATCGGTACATATAAGAAGACTAAGTTCTTTAAATATCTCCAAGTTTCTTTTTAGGTTGTCAGTCTGATGTCCTGCATTTTAATCAGCATGTGTTATTCTCTGTTTAATCAGATAAATCTGACTGAAATGCATCAACACAACTTTAATCTATTTAAGTGGACAGGTGGCTTTCATTGTTCTTTTCTATGTCTTCCTGTCTTTACTGTTGGTAAAGGTATACTTGCTTACTTTGCAATTTACTTGATCCTGTTTCTTTGGTATTGCTCAAAATCTGTTCGACCTTACTGAATCTCTCATCTTCATTTCTTTCAGATTTCCTGGCATCAAAAGATTAATCATAAACTAGATATATAAGAATAGAAGAAAACTTATTCTTCTGAATTTAGGCTATCATGGACTCACAATCTTCTATGTGACATGTCTCTTCAGGACACAAGCGATCATAACTCTCCATAACTTCCTTTGTTGCTCCAAGAAATTTTTGTTTTTTTGTCATTCCTCCCACTCCAGTTCTGCCATGCATTCACATAAGCTCATCAAGTTAATGCCCCCTCTCCATTTTTATCTTTTTATTAATGTTCAATCTATATAAAGCCTAAGAGACACCCAATGCAGAGTGTTACTGAAGGAGTGAATGATTTATTTCATTTTCTATGATTTATCAACCCATTGCAGTTTATTTAAAGCCAGAAAATATTTTTATGTTCTAAAAATTTTTTTGCTGGAGATAATAATGATTTTAGTAATATGAGTCTTACTAATTAACCCATAGTTGGGGAGAGAAGAGGCGGCTTCATACCTTTGCCAATGGTATTTCCATTTAAGAGAATGTAATGAACCCAACTAGAATTGGACCTCAGCTCTCCAATTAACAATTCAGAGCCAGCCATTATCCATTACACCACCTGCACATTTACAGCACCTGATTTTCCCAAGTTGCCAACTATCTACGTACTAACCAGGCTTGACGTTGCTTTGGTGTTTATATGGGAACCAGTGTTTCAATGTGATATGGAACTTTTGTTGTGTGTGTGTGTGTGTGTGTGTGTGTGTGTGTGTGTGTGTGTGTTTGACACAATTTTCTTTACAGATTTTGTATGATTAAAAGATTAATCACTAACTAAATATATGGGACAACAAGAAAATTTTTTCTTCTAAATTTTGGCTCTCCACAGCTGCCTATCCTTAATAGCTGCAAACAATGTTTTTTTCAACTTTCCTTCCACTCCTGTTCTGCCATTCATAACATATAAGCTCATCTCCCTTTATATATTTTTATTAATGTTCACCCTATACAAAGCCCAAGAGCCACTCAAAGTAGAGTCTTACTGAAGAAGTTTGTTGTATGTGCAGTAAGAGTTAGAGGTAAGTAGTGCAGTTTATGAGGATGTGTGAGAATGATAACAGTTAACTCTAGACTTAAAGAGATTAAGATTCTAGTGATTGGAAAAGCATCCTCTTGGGAGTCAGTTCCATCAATTAGATTACCATTGTTCTTTTCTATGTCTCACTGTTGGTAAAGTAAACATACTTAATTTCACAATTTATTTAATCATGCCTTTCTGATACTGCAGAATGTAAAATATCGCATCTTCATGAAGCCATATCACAGAGAATAAATTGAAACTCTTCCACAGCATAGCTCATATCTATTTAAGTGTATGAGAATTAGTCAGAAGCACACACAAATAAAAAAAACTATATACAAGTCCAAAAGGCAAATCAATTCCACAATTATCTTCGTTCCTCAATCTCAAGTATGCAACTCCTTGTCAGAAACAAGCTTCCTCTTGAATGAACATACCATGCTTTTATGCACCTAACCAAGCCATCACTCAACCAATGAGCACCCAGAATCAGTCAATAAAAATGGCTACAAGCAACACCATTTCAGTCTGAAGCCCACCAATTCATTGTCTCCACTCACTCTCTCTATATATATATAACTATTAACAGGGGCAATAGGCAAAAAATGGAGTAACAAATACTCTCAAATGAACTTCTATCAAGAAAAATAACTGAAATTTATATGATAACAACCAAGATGGGTCTCCTACACACACCAGTGCTGTGGCATTAAAAGAATGCACCCTGGGTCCATTGACAGGTTTTACAATGTCAACAATGATCAAACAGTGCTGAATATATCACTGGATAAAGTTTATTATTCAGCCAAGATAATTATTGCTTAAATATATATGCCATATCTTGAGCTAGTCAATAGGCAAAAAAGGTTGTTCAATTGTGAGTAGTGTCCTAACATTAAAACCAATTTTAATGCAACTTATACAGAATTATACTGTAGGCTCAAAAGTGTTGCCTGGGGGTGTACTGTTCTCCCTATCCCCAGCCTCCCTCTAGCTACACTACGGTCCCCACCTAACAGTAATTCAAATTTAAGTGAGTATAAATAGTTGAATTGTTATATTTCATATGGAATCAGCTGTTACCATCAAATGATTTTATAGGCACATAAAATGTAATTATTTTTATATGTAAATCCTGATTTGTATATGTTTATAGATGCATCACATCAGGCCTGTTGGTGAAAGGAGGCTACACCAACAAATCATTTGACTAACCACCACTGTGAAAATGATGTGAACTAATTTTAGTGTGCAAATTTTTACTTGTGGCTCCCACCCTGACTTACAGGTCATACCTTCGCCACTCAAAAAAAAAAAACTGGTGATGGGTAGGTATCACAATACATTTTTCTCATTCTTGAATTCTATATTATAATAATTTATTTTCTTGTCATTTTCATTTGGATTGTGCATATTAATCTGGATGTGTTCTGTGGTGCAATGGATATCGACTTGAAGTGAAAAGTTGGAGATTCAAGTTTGAATTCCAGTCAAGTTCATTAGATTCACTTATACACAAATATCCTTGCGAAAAGGTATGAATCCATCTCTTCTCCCCACCAGCTATGGGTTGAATAACAGGACAGACTGGATTCTTTAGCTTTGGTTGGCAACCAGTCTACTGCAAAAAGAAATGGCAAGCCACTGCAGGAAAAAAAATCTGCCTCATCAGTCATGTATCTTTCGATACATGATCACCCAATCATGTATCACATATAGCACTTAATTGATTGAACAAATGTTGGGGCTATTATTAATTCACATCAGTCCCATGGCTAGATATGGTCATAGAGTCACTGTGCTGATGAGCACCTGGCCAACTCCCACCATATGTCTTTCTTGACTGCATGCAAAGATTTAATATTCTATGAATGATCATCCAGTCAACTCAGTGACATTATCGACTCATTTTTTCTTCTTTTTGCATTTGAGTCAGGCTGACACCTAATGCCACTATAGTGACATAGGCAAAATGGACCTGTCCTATTTTGCATAGAATCAAGCAACTACTAATATGTCACTTGGAATGGAGAGAGAACTTCTACATCAGAGAATAGAAGACACCACAACAATTTGGCTTTTCTAACACTGTTGGATGAGCCAAACTTTGTGAAAACATGGATTCAGTGTTTTTCTGCAGAGGAGAAAGTTAAGAAAGTTACAGGAGAGGAGAACAGGATTACAGATCTCTTTTTCAATTCAGCAACATAGGAGGCCATCATAAAGATCTCTGTCATAGCATATCCCAGAGAATTTGTAGGATTTGACCTTTACACAAATTTCAGACATTATAAAGAGAAATTTACAGCCGAAAAAGAAGCTGGTTATTGCTGAGAGGGCAAAGTTTCTCACAATCAGACAAAAGCCAAATGAAACTCGGTATGGAGATAGATCTTCTATGTCACAGAATAGAATACATCTTAACATCCACATTTTTCTCATAAAGGAGTCAGCAAGTGTTGTTTTGTCACCAACCATCTTTTATGTAAGATACATATTTCAGCACCGTCACAAAATCAGCAAACACACATAAACATGAACCACAGTAAGTAGAACAACTTCTCTACTTAATCAATCCAAATTCAAAACTCTTTCATTACATATTCATGGACTGTTGCTGTTTCCTCACTCTTGTTAGATTACCTTTCATTTTTGGTGGTTAATTTCTTCCATATGATAAATGAGAATGTCAGTGT
The DNA here is from genome assembly GCA_903632075.3 of Acanthosepion pharaonis. NCBI lineage: Eukaryota > Metazoa > Mollusca > Cephalopoda > Sepiida > Sepiidae > Acanthosepion > Acanthosepion pharaonis. Next base: position 2,441,778 of record CAHIKZ030000446.1, on the reverse strand, counting down.
GTCATACTTTTTCTCAACTTTGCTTCTAGTGACCATAGCCCAACATATCATACCATTTTGGAATCAGGCTGACTCCATGAGCAAATTAAAAACATTCCAGGCTGGATCCAGACCCGCAATCCTGAAATTTTGGATTCCCAAGTTTTCATTACTGAGATTGTTTTTAGATTCCACCATTTCGGCTTCTGCTGATAAAAACAATTAAAGGGACTAAACTTTCTAACTTTCAATAACTCATGGTCAATTGAAAAAATTAGTGTTCTCAAATTACAGTGTTTCAAAATTGTCCGTGTTTTCAACTTTTACTCCTAGAGGCTGTGAAATCATAATTCAAAAGTCATAAATAATGTTTTCTATGCACATATGTCAATAATACTGTAATCAATATAAATAAATGATAATGTCAGTGTGTCACACACACGACTTTACTCCAAGAAGCAATAGCCCAACATATTATACCATTTTGGAATCAGGTAAACTCCTTAAGCAAATTAAAAATATTCTGGACAGATCCAGACCCAGAATACCAAAATTTTGAATTTCCAAGTTTTAATTACAATCAATTGTTTTCATTGATTTCTCTACCTGATTTTTTGTGACAAAATTTTTTTGTACAATAACAATTTTTATAACTTGGAAATAAATTTGGGAATAATTGAAATTAAAATAATTGTTTGTACGGAAAATAATTTTTAAATATAAGCTTAAATATTAAAGCAATTCTTAAGTGCAGCAATCAGTTTTGAGTTCTTCTGTAGTTTATTGTTGCCTATCCCATACGGCAGCAGTATGACTCACAAAAAGAAATCTCTACCAACAAAGGATGAGATTGCAATTAAAGGAGCCAAGTTTGCAGCAAGGAAAAGGAAGTTCCATGCAAATGAAAACCCAGATCAAATGGTAGCCATGAGAGCTTCCAATGCTGAGAAGATACAAAGACTTAGGAACTCTCAAACTCCTGAATATGTCAAAGGCCCAATAAAGAGCCCTCTGTAGAAGCTAGCATAAATGCCACCTAATAGGGTGGCTTTTAAGCTAGTCTATTAATAAATGTTGTTTTGTTTTATTCTTGTTGAATTACAAGAACTGTCTTCTCATTTCATTCATGCATCTGAAACAACTTACATTCATATTCTTCAACAGAAATCTAAATATAAAATTTCTCTCACTGACCAAATGTTGCTTAAAATCACAGAAGGAATGAATATGAAGGAAAACATGTTGCAAGGGGGCTAAAATGGGGGACAATGATGGCTGGTCTTCTCTAATTTTAAGCTAGCTAATTTCATTCATTGACCCATTCACTGGGGTTGTTAACAGGTTATTTGTTTGTGAATTTTACGAGAAGGTGTGTGTTCAATATGTAAAAAGGAAGATAGAACCATACGTGTTTCTGCTACAGATGTTTATTCTTTTTATGGTGACTGTAGCAAAACAAAGTTTTCAGTGTCTCTTGGGTATGTCCATTTTCTTTTATGGTTCAGAAGGGTAGGTAAGTATAAGTACTGTTTCATAGTTAAGCCCAAGTCAGCCTTGTGCAGAGTTGGAACAACCAAATGGAAGTTTCTACTTACTTTATTGTTAGAAGTCTTACACATGGTTATGGGATGTCTGTTTTCTCTTTCTTGGTCCAGAAGTTAGGGTAAGTCAGTACAAGCAAAGAGAAAGGAGAAAGAGATTGAGGAAGGAAATGTTTGTCTTTTTTGTAGGCTTCAACAATGCCAGCTAGCAATAGTAGGTGAAACAAAGTGGGGTAATTATATTTCCAGTTCGTTTTACTACTAGCATCATGGAAAAGTATATTTCTTTTACTTTTTTATTATGATTTGTTAATATTATTTATCAATTTTATTCCATTTTCTCACTGCATAACAATGTAATATTCCAGTCACCAAAGCATCACATTTACTCTTAGTAGTTGTGTCACAGTTACTAAAATATATCATTTACTCAATGAAAAAGATAACTTAAAATTTATATGTACAAAATATTTTTCTTTGTGGGTGGGGGGGGGAGTAGGGAAACTACTAAACCACAATGATTTTTATCCAAATAAGTATATATATATATATATATATATATATATATATATATATATATATATCCATGCAACAGCTTAGTGGTAGAATCCCTGACTGACTCCAATTCAGTTGGATTTTGATCCTAGCTAGAGGCAACCGGACATCTAACCACACTGAAGAGGCGTGATACAGCAAAACAGTCTGTCTGTGGATGACATTATATATATATATATATATATATATATATATATATTATATACAAAAACTAAATTGGGCATGTGTCCGAGTTGTTAGAACATTCGCAATCTAACCATTAACCCATGTTTGAATCTCACCATGGTCAATTAGTCAGGAAGGAGACCCTGATGTTATCAGACGTTGGTCAATCCCAGTATGTGGCACCTTTGGAAAGTGCCTGAAAACCATACCACAGGTTGACCCAAGCCTTGTGAGTGAAACTGGGTAGACAGAACCCTTGGGTACTGTTGACAGCTCTGCTAGCACAAAGTCACAAGTGATCATGGTAGATAACATGCTGTTTCCGAGAAACTGTAACTAAGGTTTCCTCAGTATAGTTGCAGTATAAACCACAGGTGGGCTCTGTGAGTGTTGAACAAACACAAATGCACCTGAGCAAGTGTCTGCAACAGGGATTGGCTAGTTGCCCTAGTAGATGAATTCTGAAAATGTCTTACACCCAGCAGAGAATTGAGAAATTTATCACCTAATATGGAAGGGTTAAAGTATAAAAACAAAAAATAGTTAAAAAAAAATAAACAGGTCCTATGTACTTTCATACCCTAGCTAAACTGATAAAACAGCTAAAAATGGCTAACATAACAGTAGGAATAACTACTAAAAAACTCTTCTCCTTAAATTTATAGACAATTTATGTGTGTGTATATATATGTATATGTGTGTATATGTATGTATGTGTGTATGTGTATATATATATATATGTATGTATGTATATATATAAATACATATATATATATATATATATATATATATATGTGTGTGTGTATATGTATGTATGTATGTATGTGTGTGTATGTGTGTATATGTGTGTATGTGTATATATATATATATATATATATGTATGTGTATAGGCACCCAAGAGCGGTATAATGGTTTGTAAGCATGGTTATTTAGATCAATTCGCGACTGAGTAGTGAGTTCGTTCCTCACTGGGTGCCCCCTAATTTCAGCTTTGTGCCACAATATATTTGTATATATATTGTATGTGTGTGTGTATGTATGTGTATATATATATCTGTGTGGGTATATGTATATATCTGTATGTGTCCTATTTTATTGTGTATGTATATTTATATTTAAGTATATTTCTGTTTGTATGAATGTGTTTATATATTTGTATGTTAGGGTATGTGTATATTGGTGTGTGTTGGTATTTGAATGTATATTTATGTATGTATATGTTAGTATGTTTATATATGTATTTGGTTGAGTGTTGTTGTATCTATATGTATGCATGTATATATTCGTAGTTGTTATTATAGATAGATATATTTATATATATGTTTATTTGTAGATATGTATGTATGTGTGTATATATATTTATGTATGTTTGTGGATGTATATGGGTGTGTTGGCACCTATTATGTATGAGTTTATTTGTGTGTATGTGTGGGTATGGAAACTTTGGTATGTCATTACTGCCACAGTAGTTAGTCTATGTGTATATATATGTTCATATATGTATTGGTGTATGTATGTATATTGGGGCATATTTTTATATATGTGAGTATGTGTGCATAAAAATGTGTGTATATATGTGTGTATTTATGTTTATATGTATATGTGTGTGCATGTGTACTTGTTATCATAGATATGTATATGTGCATATATGTTTATGTTTATATATTTATATGTATGTATTTCTGTATGTATATGTATGTATGAGTGTATGTTTATGTGTGTTAATTTGTGTTTGCTGTCGCGTGTATATATATGTATATGCGTATGAATGTACACTTATTTCTGTGGGTTTCTTTATCCTGTTTTTCTTCGCCTAATATATAATGAAACTATTATCAACTTATATGATTAAAATATATTTTTATTGATATTTGTGGTTTTGGAATTTTCATTTTAATATATTAAATAATATTATTTTTAACCATTTTTATCTTTGTATATTTGCTCCCTTAAGTTATAATTTAATAAGTGGTTAGCATTTATTTAATGATGCTTTAAGTCTTAAATATTTATTGGTTGTGGTATCTGATTGTCTAGATCATTGTCTGTGGATGTGTGTACGTGTATCTATCGGTGTCTATGTGTATGTAGAGTGTATTCACATTTAATTGTGTGTGTGTATAGGTGTTAGTTTCCCCGTTTCCTTTTTTCATAAAGGGTTGTAGTGATGTTCCTGTCTCGTCGCCTTTTCTTTTCTTTCCCTTTTTTTTTTTTTTTTTTTTTTTTTTTGCATGTATATATATATATATAAATATGTCTGGGTGCTTATGTATTATAATCTGATTGTGTTTTTGTTGTTTTATGCATGAGTTTAAGACCACATTCACACACTTTAGAATAAAAAAATATATATACATGTATTGTCAAATGACCGGATATATTGTAGCGTCTTCTCGAACGTAATTTCAACGAAGAAATAAATTGAATAAACATATATATTTTTTCTTTTCTCAATAATTTTGTAGTTTTTAAACTTAATAGTGATTAAATTTGGATTTTAAAATTGCCAGTTTTTAATTTTAATATTAAATTTTATCATATAATTTTATAATTATTGGTTAATATAAATTATTTTTAATATTACACGTATTTTAAAGATCTGAATAGCTATTATAACATGATTTCGTTGTCAAGCTTTTGAATCTTTCTATACTTGGTTTTTGATTGGTTATTCTAGCTTTTGTAACAATGTTTCCCCCTAGTGTAGGATCGTTAATTAACCTGAAACTTTTAAAACCATTTATTTTATCTTCAACATCATCACTTGATAGACACCGAGTGTGTTGAAACAAAATGGCTATTTTTGTAGTGATTTTATAACATACTTATGTTATAATTTTTTTATAAATAATAATTATATCTGCTCTACTTTGTATTGAACACTTTTTAAGAATAGTAATTGTTGGTTATTAGAATTCATTCCGTATATACCAATTATATACTTGGGTATATATATATATATATATATATATATATATATATATATATATATATATATATATATATATATATATATTATGAAATGGACTAAATCCAATAATTATTTTAATATATTTTCTGTTTATATGTTACCTTTATAGAAACAAATATTAAAGTAAATGCTTTGTTTATAATAAACAGTATTGACAACATTTACTGGTTTGAATGTCCAAGAAATTTCATAGAAAATATGTGTCCTCTAACAGGAATCAAACCAATATCCTACACAGAACAATCATATAGCCTGATGTGCTATACTGTTTAGCTACAAAGGAAGCATCTGGTTAGCAAGGTCAAATTACTGTTTATAAACTACAAATTTCCAATGATTTCTCTCCAGATCATATTTGGTTGAAGCATATCTTACCGTAAATAAATGACATCATATATTATAAAATGGACTAAGTCCAACGATTATTTTAATTTTTAATATATTTTCTGTTTTCAGGCTATATGATGGTTAAAATATATATATATATATATATATATACACACACACACACATGCACACCCTCATTCTGGTCATCTAACAATGACATTAGTGAGAAACTAAAGTAGTAATCTGAACTTTATCTCTTTTTATTTTGAGTCCCTCACATCATAGCATGATTGTTCGGTATTGTCCATTTAGACATTGAGAACTGTGTATTATTGCATCAGTAGGTTCTGTCTTTTGGCCATTTCTTTTCAGTTTATGCATCCATTTCATTACTTTTGTTGGTTTTTCTGTTATATATAATGCCATACTTTATTTTTTTATAGCACAAAAAGTATATTAAGTGACTCAGGTGCTTGCATATGTGACAGGTAAGTGTATTTAGAAATATTATTTTCTTCAGCTGTGGGTGGCGACAATATGGAAATTCTTGAGTTATGCTTGAATTGAATGCATTTATGATCTTCTCTATGTCATTTGTTTCTGCGTAGTCATGCTTCATGCATATGTCAGAAGCTAACAACAACATAAATTACATGCATGCTTCTGCATGTAAATGTCTATTCAGAATTTTCTTCAATTACTCTTAATGCCTGCTTTTATCCTATACGATACCAAAATATTGAGGAGTTGTTATAATTTGTTATACAACCACATAGCCTTAAGAGTAAAAACCAAAACTCAGAAGTTTATAGCACCCATTCAGTACATGTGTTCTGGCAGAAAACTGAATACTGTTTTTGTATGTTGTGTTTTCAGCAGGCTGAATCTGACAGGTTCATTTGTAACTGCAACGAAAATATCATCCAATGAAACATGAAACTGTAGATGCTACAGAAGGCAAACAATCTATGTGGAAAAAAAACAAGATGGTTGATTAATCTTGACCCCAGGGCTGTTGTTTTAATCCGCCACATCATGATGGGAAAAGTGAGCATCAAAAGTCAGCAGCTCACCAACCAACGAGTGGCCTTATTATATTTTTTTTTATTGACTGAGCCACTATGTTGTTTGAAATTAAAGAGTCTGCAGCCTGAGAGATGTCTCCCTGAAAGCAAAGAGTCTTTTTTGTTATCAATACGACATCCAAGAGACAAAAAAAAGAAATAGTGAATGAATGTGTTTATATGCCTTCCTTACAGGGTGCAATAGGTCAATTGTCAAAATTTTATATTATTAATTTCATTGTTTGTTTTTGACTTTGTAAACTGCACAGTATAGTAGGGTCAGAATAAGAGCACTATGATGCAATTCACTCTGCCAAAAATTTGGAAATGGTACGCTGTACTGCTTGGCATTCACAACAGAAGTTCCAATATGATAATTTCAGAGTGTTTGATTGTCAACAATGCAGAAAGAGTTGGATGAGTCTAATGGTGATTACGAAGGTACAGCAGCTCAGAAAACTCATTCTGATAAGAACTCCCAAATTTGTTGGTGAGGAGCTCAAATTCAACAGAGGCCTACATTAAGTGGCTTGAGGAGGTAGTGCTACCCTGTGTCAAGAGGTTGGCTGCTGGAAAACCCTATGTCTAGTAAGAGAAGTCTGCCCCATACCACACAAGCAGGGGAACCTAGTCATGACTGTTAGATAATTTCTGCAGCCACATCATCCCTTACATTTGGTCACCTAACTCCCCAGAATGCAACTCCCTTGATTATTATATGTGGGGCACAGTTGAATGAAAGACCAACAAAACTTCTTGTAATAGCAAAGATAAACTGGAGGCAAGGATTATGTCAGTAACTTAAACAAGGAAATCATCCAGAAGAGAAGCAGGACATCCTGAAGTTGCCTGGATGCCATGGCTGAAGCCAATGGTGCTTTTGTTGAATAACTTTACTCTTTAGTATTTCAAGATATATCATCGTGATCAGGTCAAAACCAAGTGGCTTTTCTCACACCACAAGTACATCAATCTTGACAAGACTTCAACCTTGCAATCAGAAAGCAATGGCTGATCCCACAACAGACTCTAGCCTCCCAGTCTATCATTGTAACACATACAGGCCCTTTCATCCATGACTGGCCTATCTCTCTGCTGGCTGTAGACAGTGAACAACCAGTATCGACCATCAACCTAAACCCCGATCACAGGTAGTGCCAGGCTTGAGAAGATACTAGCACTGACATATCTCTTCTCATATTTTCAAGGAGAGTTTCAAGACATATGACCCAAGGTATGGTAACAGAACATCACAAGGTATTGTGTTGTGCTTGCTCTCATCCAGTCATCCAATACATGCAGAAAATGTAGACAAAAATTAATAGTAATCAAGATTTTTTTTATCTCTACAATTAACTCTGTCATTATATGTGAGAATGAATTCTATTTTGAAAGTCTCTAAAGTAAAAATATCGAGTGAAAGCTGATATAGAAAATATTTTTATGATTATATTGGTTGTAATTGGTGTATGAGGAAACTGAGATTTTTATCTATAGAATTAATTCAATTTTCACATATAAGAAAGTATTCTGCTTCTAAGAGCATTAAAAGTAAAGGTAATATAAGCCGTTTCCCTATAAGAAATGTTTGGCATTCATTGACCAAGCAGCAAGTATCCCTTTCAGTTGAAATTTATAAAATATTTCTCTTAAAAGAACTTCTTCAAAAAAATAGGTTTCCCAAATTCAATAACATTATCCCTCTTTCCAGTTTTGATGAAGGTTTCCTTTCTACCATTTTGTATGACGTAGTATGGAAAGTCCAAATCTCGGTTATGCCATTATTTTCTCTTTGAGTTACAAGTGATATTCATTTTAGCTGTTGCTGCTATTGGTAGTCTTCAAGTGGTGTGGTTTCTGTTATTTGGTACAGTTCTTTGTGAATCTTTAGTACCAGTTCACAATGTTCAAAGGAAGATGACCTTTGCCAAGACACTCTGCTTCTTTCATTAAAAGCCTTTTTTAATGATTGATCTTAGAAAGTGGCTGTATACAGCTGAGAGTTTAAATATATCTGAACAGGTTTGGCTCCCTGCATGGTGTCCATATGCAAGTCTGGATGTAACGAGCAGTTAAAATCTCTCACCCAATATACCATGAAATGAAAACTAATCAAAAACTAATAATGATAACGCCTCATCAAAGAAATTCAAGCAACTTTATATATATTACATTATATATACTTCTACTTTTAGGTGAAAATGGATATAAAAATGGAATACGACTGCTATATCTGGGCTGGGGGTACCAATCCTTACTTCCCCGTCTTGGAATGTAAACATCTTGGCACCAATCAGACTCTGAACTACTGCCAGTCACTATGAACAGATGTCTCATCAAAGAGGCTCCATACCTTGAGATAATATTGGGCCTAAAACTCACACCCAACCTCAAATGGAACTCTTATATACAATCCATCGCTAAAAATGCAGGTAAAATGATCAGCTCCCTGTACCACTCCAGTAAGTACCTGACTCCTCATACTATTCTCTACCTTCATAAGAGCCAGATCAGGTCCAAAATGGAATACTGTTACCATATTTGAGTGGGAACTGTCCAGTGTTCACTTTCCAGTCTTGGTAGAGTTCAAAAGCATCTCTGAGTCCTTGCTGGAGAAGAATTATTTTCCACCCTCCAGCCTTTCTCTCACAGGCAGGATGTGCCAAGTCTCTCACTATTTCCATGGAAAGTGTTCAGATTAACTCCATTCCTTGGTTCCGCCAGGTCTAACCTTCACAGCTAGGACCTGCCATGCCACTTATTTAGTAGCAAACCACTGTTCTGTGGAACAGACTCACAAAAGAATGCTTCCCCGATCAGTATGATCTTAACCTGTTCAAGTTAACTGCTATCTTCCTCTCCTATCCATATAAACTACCCTTTAATATAACCCTCTACCTTGTGTGGCCCCTGGGCCTTGTACAGAGTGAACCTTACTGTTAAAAAAAAAAAAGAGGTCATTATTTTTTCTTTGAGTTACACGTGATATCCATTTTAGCTGTTGCTGCTGTTGAAAGTCCTCAAGTGATGCAGTTTCTGTCATTTGATACTGTTCTTTGATTGTGATTCTATAGCAACAGTGTTCTGATATCTGATGAGGTCTCAATCTGATAAGGTTTTTTAAGAACATGATGTAAATTTTCAGGATGATGTTTCATAAAAATGTGTAGCATTGAGTGAAACTACTTCTAACACAACCCATTCTATCATCAGTTTATATGATCAAAATTCTATGATCATTTTTTTTTCCTCTACTAAATTTGTTGTAACTAATCCATACGCCAAAGTATTTTTTATGTTTAGTATTCCCTAAATCCTGAATTCTTATGATAGATTCAGGGTATGTACCATTCCTTTTTTTTTATTACAATTCAAGATCATTGCTCCTGTTTTGGAAATGTACAGGAAATAAGAAAATTTGGAAATTGTAGGGAAACAGTTCCCATTACCATTATATAGTCCTGATTGACACCTAGGAGATATACTGACAGACAAGGTTGGCTAATATGCATAATACCATTACCTCAAATACTGATATGGGATCAATAAGTATATAAGGTTACATTGTGTTTTAAAGATTTACCTGCCTATATTTCTGAGATGAGGTATTGTAACAATTTACACTATTTATAGCATTCATATTGTTGTCCTCGTCTTTATTGCCATATTTATAACTTTTCAGCTGTTGTATGCTCCAACTTTTTTTAGGTGATATACATTGGAATTTCAAACTGAACCCTTTATTTAATCCACATGGCCCAGTGGATTAAAGCATTGGTTGAGTAATCCAAAAAGTGACTTGACCCAATGAGTTGTGAGTTCAATATCTGACCCCAGCAGAGAAAACAAAAATGGAATGTTGAGTTACTAAAAGGGAATTAACTGATACTGAAATACACAAAAAAAAACATGGCACATGGAATTAAAACAATCTACCTCCATGGACTAAATATATGGTTTGGTTTGAAATTCCAGCGTATATCACCCCTGAATAAGGTTGCAGTATACAGAAACTGAAACATTGTGAATAAAGATGACTACAACAGTCTGAACAATGTATATTGTGTAAATGGAAAAGATTTAATGCTGGGACCTTCTAATGATGAATAGTGTATTAAATCTTTTGGCTTTTTATTAAGAATAGCAAAGTTCAGGTTAATTGGGTTTGGAAACTTTTACTTTGTGATAAAAAGGAAGAGAGTTACAAAAAATGAAAACAATCATCACCAATCTAAGATAAACAGATAACAAAAAATAGTTTGAGTATTTTTTTTTTAATTGGTATGGGAGTATTTAGTGCAATTGTCAGAATTCTTGGTCAATTCAGCAACAAATTATCTTTTGTAAAATCTGAACCTTGCGAAAAAAAATCTCCAGAGACTTACAGGAGCTTGCAGCCAATGACTATGAACTACTGATAATCATTACTAATCAAAGAAAAAGTATCTGAAACATTAACAATAAAAAAAAAAATGATGATAATGATGATTATAATGCCAATTATTGTAATAAAGAAAACAATTATGTTTAGTACTGACTTTAATAAAAGCCAGACTAAGATTAAAATGAACAAGAACAGAAAAGAAACAATAAGCAAACTGATAAGAGTTTCACAACACTGGAATATTTTATGCTGAAGTGAGATTAAACCAATTGCAAAGTAAATGTCTCCAGGGATTTGATGTTTTTGCCAGGGATCAGTCAACAAAAAATAGACAATGTAGTTCTTTGATGGATCTTTGCTGAGAAGCACATGATACATTAAACCAAGAACAATCTGACAATAATCAGTAACATTATGTTACATGAGAAAGAGAAAAATATTTCTCATCATATAACAGGAATTTATCATTCAGCAAGGAAAACTTATTATATTTTAACATTATTTTGATTTGTATTTCTAATTTGATCATTTATAATTATTTATAATCTATTATTATAAATGATGAAATTAAGATTTTGTGTTAAAATATTAAAATCTCCTGTCACCTTGATGACGCCAGAATCTAATATATATGATTACACATGATTAAATTAGGATTACAAAGCAAAATAATGTTAAAATATTAAAAACTCCTATTTGACACCCAGATAATCTCAGAAGTAAATATATAGGATAAAAATGATTAAATTAGGATTAAAATCAAAATATAGAAAAAGTAACTTGTTTCTCATTTACATTATGTTAATTTCAATATCATTTTGTAACTGTTTAAAATTAAAATATTATTAACTCGTATTTGACCCTCTAAAGATCCCAGAATGAAATATAAATGATTATAAATGTTTAAATTAGGATTACAAATTCAAAATAATTTTAAAATACTAAAAGCTCCTTTTGACACCTAGATGATCCCAGAATTAAATAAATATGATGATAAATGATTAGATTAGGATTAAAAATCAAAATAATGTTAAAATATTAAAAACTCATTTTTGACACCCTGTTGATGCCAAAATTAATTATAAATGATTCAATAAGGATTATGAATTAAAATAATGTTCAGATATAAAAAAAAAATACTCTCTGTAGTTGCAAAAAGGATTGCTAAACCAACAGTTAACATAATAGAGCAACTCACTATATCACTTTAATGGACAAATTCTGTGTAGGTTGTGAAGGGCAGTAAATGACATCAGTTCATGGGGTGACTAACGTATGTTGCTATTTAGCACATATAGCAGCAAGAAATGTCTGCCCACACTAGTTGCCAGGGTTAGAACACTAAAGTACTAGACATCATCTCAAGCTCACATCAGTAGGGAGAACAGAAAAAACCCATCTGCTCCGTCTCAGGCTAATGTTCTCAACTGACATGAAGTGGAAAGACTATATTGAATTGATTGCTAGGTCAGTTGGTTCACTGTGCCATGCAGAATCTATCTTACATATCCATGTCTACCATTCGTCCATGCTTAGAATATTACTGCCACATATGGTTCAATGCCCTTATTACACCTTTAGCTCCTTGATAAAATCCAAAGAAGAATCAACAATATTATTGATCCTGACCTGGCAGCTCAGCTTCAAGCACTTTCCCATCATTGTAAGTTTCCTTCCCTGTGCTTTTTCTATAAATATTTTCATGATAATTGTTCAGATGAGCTCTTCACTATGGTACCTAGACTTTTTGAATTTAAGTGCAGCACTTAAATTTACAGTTGAGCTGGCTAAATATAGCCATAAATTTTATGCTAACAGTTTCTTTTCTCACACTTCTTGCTTGTGGGACACCCTTCCAGCTCCATGCTTTCCAGTCAACTTTAATCTACAAAAATTTAAATGCAATGTCAATCACTATCTACTGTCCTCCTGATTACTCTTTTCTGTTTCCACACATTATTAATGCTTCTGTTCCTAATTCTTCCACACCCAGTAACCCATTGTGCCTTAGTGGCTTTACTGACATGCATGGGGTGAAACCAATTAAAAAAAATATGATATCTCTTGCTTGGCCAGTTTCTCTTCAGCAAATATTACAAGTAAAACCATCTCTCTTCTTGCATTTTCACTCTGCTTATTTTATTTCTTTGTTACAAATTATATATATATATATATATATAAGAGAAATTAGTGGTAAGTATTTATATACAGTGTAACCCGGATATAAGAGAGTTGTGGGGACCGGATAGGAAGTCTCTTATATCCGGGTTTCTCTTATATCCGGGTTTGGTCTATTTTGTTTAGTTAAATATGGGAACAATGTGGGACCAGAGAAAATCTCTCTTATATCCGGGTTTCTCTTATATCCGGGTCTCTTATATCCGGGTTACACTGTATATAAATACTTATATGACACCATAGTATAAAAATCATCACTGAAAATAATGCATGTTTGTTATTCCTTTTTTTTGGCTATTTTGTTCCATCTGTTGTATTAAGGTGTTGGTATATAACGGATTTACTAATACCTATAATGGGGAAATGTCAACTGAAAATATTTATTACCTAGCACTCCCTTTACCTGCACAACATTTGGCTGACCTAAATGTAAATAATTTTATAAAAGGAGTGGCCAACATTTCATATGCAATGTGTCAATTTTGTACTTTCATTAATTCTTGTAAATATTCATTAAATAGATTTATGATTTTTATATAATTTATTGATTTAATATAAGATTCAAGATGTGAATTAATTCCGTTAATGAAACTTTTTAGTTTCTTTTCATAAACTTTTAATCTTTGGAGTGTCATTATTTACTGGCAATAGCAGAGAATTCTTTAAATTTTGGTAAATTTCTTTTTGTTTTTAATCAATTTCATTGCTTAAAATGCTTGTTTGCATCTGTAAAGATTAAAAAAAAATGGCAGATATAATCCTGAGTAAAATTTCATCAATTTTGAAAGTAAATTTTCTACTTAATAAATAAAAATAATAAAATAAACTTTATGGCCAACCCAATATATTTTTCATCTTTAGATTTTTTGTTTTCTTTAAGTATATCTCATTTCTATAATATATGTACAAGCACTAGTTTCCTATCAGTACGATTTCCAAAGTTAAGCAGCATCAAGCCTGGTCAGTACTTTGATGGGTAACCACTTGGGAATACCAGGTTCTGTAAGCTTGGATGTGCAAGTGGTGTAATGTATAATAGCTAGGAATGAGAAATCAAAGAGATGAGATTACAGGCAAAACATTCGTTCCTATATAATTACAGAAGTTAAGCAACTTTGAGCCTAGTCAGTACCTAAATTAGTGACCCCTTGGGAATACCAGGTAATGTAAGCTTGGGTGGTGGGTGGTGTAATGGAATGAGAAATTAGTGAGATGAGCTTATGGCCACATCATGTTGAAACATTGGTTCCCATCTGATACAAATGAATGATTTAGTGATACTAGTCTTACTAATTAACCCATATCTAGTGAGAGGTGTTGGATTCATACTTTTACCAAAGGTATTTGCACATAAGTGAATGTAACACACACAAATTAGAACTCAGATCTCTGATTAACAATTCCTTATCTATTGCACCACCTGCACATCCAAGCTTACTGTAGCTGGTATTCCCAAGCAGTCACCCATCTAGGTACTGACCAGGCTCAACACTCCTTAACTTCAGTGATCATACAGGGAATGGTATTTCAAGGAAATATGGCTTTAAGGCACACAATTATCTGAACCAAGATTTCTCCTTCTTTCCCTTGCAACTGATCTCTTTGGAAGCAAAGTGCTAATTTGGGTTTTCATTCTAACCCTTTTTCCATGTGAAATTTATGACAAGTTACTCTCAAACACAGTCATACTGAGGATGTGGCCCTTATACTGAGGATGTGGCCCATGCTATATTCCTTCCCTGGATTCCAACAAAGAGGGAACCTTACAAATATGCCACAAGAATATTCCAAACACCCAACAACATTGAAGAAACTACAACACATAACTGCTAAGAAAAGACCTTGATGATATCTATTCATCTGCAGAAAATGATTTCATAAATGACAAAATCACACATCTTCACAGAAATAAGAATGCCATGCTATATGGGAAACTATAAGAGATATCTGATAAAAGTGGTAAGCCATCAGTTTGAATTAAAGAAGGTTCTTGGGGGAAAAAACACTTTGAATTGGTCTTAGCACTCCAAAGACCAACTTGACAAAGAACCAAACTTCCTTGAAAATATTAGCCTCTTAGACATTATAATCCTTGACATATGAAATTGAAGCTTTTTTGAATTCATTCTAACTGAACTTTAAACTGTCATTAAGCCACAAAAACATAATAAAGCTTTTGGTCCAGAAACCATTAAACCTATCATCTAGACAGACAACTTTTTTAATGAACTTTTATTGGAAATATGTAATTTCTGTTTCATTAATAAAACTTGTCCATCCATTTAGTACTACTCTCAAATAATTCCTGTACCAAAAAAATGGTATGCAATTTTTAATCTTCACAAAAAATACAATGTGTCAAAAAGACTGTTTTTCCTTTGATACCACTATTATTGTAACTACCTTCACTCCTCAGAAATGTTTATTGTTTTAAAAAATGTTGATTAGAATTTTAATAAAACCTAAATATACAAAAGTGATTTTGTATAATTCCTTTGTTTTTGAGAATATATAAACACTATTCATTATATTGTTTATTTGAATGGTTGGTAAAACATCAGCTAATTGCCAATCGATTCAAACTTTGTAAAATGGTAAATAATAAGGATTTCCTTGTAGTTGGTTTGCATATTTTATTAACTTAGTAAATGTTTGCAAATTTATGAATAAAAAAATTTGTTTTCATATTTGTTTCTTTATAAATTGGTAAATGATAAATCTTGCATTGCATTTGTTTTGATAGAATTGTATTAGTTTTTAGAATGTCGCAAATATAAAATTATTGCAGTTAAACAATCTGTTAGTGTTTAATATTTTGTTGTCATTCTAAAGAACAAAAAATGTATAAACTGACTTTCATCCTATAATTATGCTTTATTACAATTCTAATAATCGCTTTTTAAAACAATAAACATTGCGAAGGAGTGACGGTAGTTAAAATAATATTGTTATCAAGGGAAAAACTGCCCTTTTGATACTGTTTTTTTGCAATCATGAAGGTTAAAGATTTCTGAAGGGTAATTTATCCTTAGCTACTAATTATAGAAGTATATCAGTACTTCCAAATACTTATAAAATCTATTAAAATCTATTATAAATTAATCCTTAGTTACATTATTCATTTTGTGAGCCTCTTCTGCAGAATGGATTTTGGAAGTAGGAAAACTGCAATCAGTCAAATTTTAACTTTTTATCAATCATTTCACTTCAAGCAAGGGAATAAAAGCCACTAGGGGTTACTGAGGCTAAAAGAAACAGAGAGGAAAATAAAAGAACAGGATTTAAGGAGACAGAACATGATGATTGACAGTGCAATATATTCTGCATGAATTAAATTTTCCAAGCCATGCTTTCTCACGATATGGCTCATAAATTTCAACTCACTTTTTGATATCTGTCTATTTCTGAGATGAGGTATTGTAATTATTTACACTATTGCCCTCATTTTTGTTTCTATATTCATAATGTTTCAACCATTGTATGCTCTGGCCTACTTCAGGTGATTGAAATTTCAAACCAAACCCTTTATTTGGCCCAGTCGATAAAAGCGTTGGTTGAATCCAGGGACTTGCCTAGAGCAGAGGTGAACAAAAAATTTGGAGAGCTGAGTTAATAGAGAGATAACAGATACTGAGATATCCAGAAGAGGCATGGCATGTGGAACTAGAACACTCTACCCCAGTGAATGAAATAAAGGGTTCAGTACAAAATTCCAGTCACCTGAAGAGGGCCAAAGAGTACAATGGTGAAAACATGAATATGGCAACAAAGATAAGGACAATAGCATGACCAATGTAAATAGCATAAATAATCCCTTTCTGATAATACGTATGAATCTCTTTTAATTCCCAATTCCTTTAGAACTTCTTCATTGTTCAATGCCACAAAAGAACTGCTATTAAATTGCTTGTAGAATTAGTATGACTAGTTTTAAAATCAATTTTATAGCAGTTCTAACACAACTCTGACAAACAGTTTTAACACTAGTCTAAAAAACAATTCTAATACCAGTTCTAACACTAGTCCTACAAACAGATCTATATCAGTTCTAACATGAGTTTCACAAGTAGATCTACAGCAGTTCTACTTTTAGTCGTACAATCAGCTCTAACACTAGTCTAAAAAGAAGTTCTAATACTAGTCCTACAATAGTTCTATATCAGTTTTAACATTAGTCCTACAAGCAAATCGGTACCTTTTCTACTTTTAGTCCTACAAGCAGTTCTAACATTACACCTACAAGTAGTTCTATAGTAGTTCTAACATTTGGCATATGAAATGTTCTAACACGAGTCCTACAGTTAATTTTATAGTAGTTCTAACAATAGTCCAACATTCAGTTCTACTGCTGAATTGGTCATTCAAGGTTAGATGTGTAGGTACAACACAAACTTTGCTGCATCAGTGAACATCAAAATCAGTTCATCTTTTTATATATTCATTTTTTAAAGTCAAAACTAAATATATGAATAAATAGTTTTAATATCAGCCTTTTTACATTAATTGAGATTTTCCATAAAATTTCATAATATTTCATATATATATATATATATATATATATAGTAAAAAAAGAAAGAACAAGATATATAATCTGGTGTTTTTATTGGTATTTTTATTCTTACAAAACAGTGCTCAATGTAAACTTACAGAGCATAAATACTATAAATTAACTGATTTAAAAATATGGTTCCTTTGCTTCACAGGAATTACCATGTTTCAAAAACCAAAGCTAAAAATTTCAAATTTAATTATATGATTAAATTAAAAGCATTAGTTCTGTTTCATCTTCAAGAGAATTTTGGAATAACTTATTTTTAAATTTACTGAGTTTTAAAAGCACATACATTCATAATTCTTTGTTTCTAAAGATACAAGAGAAATCCAATCACTTAGACGGGGCAGTAGCATATTCATTTTTATTAACTATTATTGTATCAATTATGAGTTACATTTGAAGAAATCGGACAAAGCAGGAAACTTCTATAAAATAATGGCAAGGGACTACAATGATCTAATTAATAAAGATTTACATAAGAACTATAAAAAGGCAAATAATAATTACCTCAATATGGTGGATAATACTAACACTGGAAGTAAAAAAAATCACATAAACTGAAGATTAGTGATAGAGTAGGTAAACTTGCTGAAAAAAGTGCTATATAAACTAAAGGACCACAAACCAGATTTCAAAGTTAATCCAATGACAAGGATAATAAACCCAACAAGACCTGAGATTGGCAAAATAAGTAAAAAGATCCTAGAAAGGGTTAATCAACAAATTAAAGAAAAATAGGGCTGAAACTTTGGATTAATATCAAAGACGTGACAAACTGGTTTGCTGATATTAAAAATAAAAGTAACTGGACACTAATGCTGTTTGATATTGAAAATTATTATCAATCAATATCTAAAGAACTGTTCATGAATGCATTGGAGTTTGCTACCCAGTACACTGACATAACAGAAGAAGAAAGGAGCATTATTATAAATGTGAAAAAATCGGTACTGATATATAACGATGAGCAATGGATAAAAAATTCTTATGAACACTTTGACATCACAAAAAGATCACTAGACTGAGCTGAGTCATCTGACCTTATAGGTCTTTTTATATTATACAATCTCACAGCATATCATGAAATTAATACAACTGACATTGGTTTATACAGAGATGATGGACTTATGGTTATAAAGAACTCTACTAACTTTAAAATCGACAAAATTAGAAAGATATTATATAAAGAATTTATATGCCTGAACTTAAAAATTACAGTAAGCACTAAATTAAAAAAAAGTTAACTTCCTTGATATAACATTAGATTTAATGAAAAATGTATACATACTTTATAAAAAAGACTAATATTAATCCTTTATATATACACCCTAAATCTAATTATCCTCCATCTATAATCAAGCATATACCTTTATCTATCGAAAAAAGAATAAGTACCAATTCAGCAAATAAGAAGATTTCCTATGAACATAGTAATTTCTATAATAAAGCTTTAAATGGTAGTGGCTACAAAAGCCCAAAACTAACATATAGAAAAGTAAAATGGAAAACATAGTAAAAACAAGTAGAAAAATAATTTGGTATACAAATTAGGACAAAAATTCCTTGCATTAATCATTAAACAGTTTCCTAACGATAATAAACTAAATAATGCTAATATCTTGAATAAACACTTAGACAAAAACCAAAGAAATTTAGACAATATAAAAATAAAAAGAGATGAAGATAAACAAAAATTATGTAACTGTTGAAATCCTTGTAACTGTCCTCTACAAAATAAATGTTGCACGGTATCATTAGTATACCAATGCAATAACTCATCTATTGAGGATCCTGAAAACATAAGAATCTATATAGGTTGCACAAGACATGAATTCAAAAAAAGATTCAATAATCATCAAAGTTCATTTAGGATAAATAAATACTGAAATCACACATCCCTGTCGAAATATTTCTGGCACTTAAAAGAAACCAATAAAACACCTACAGTAAAATGAAAATTAATAAGAAAAGCTAGAATATGTAGATCATTAAATGACTCATGTCCTTTGTGCGTACATGAGAAACTATATAGTACTAAATTTATAGAAAATAAAAATTTACTAAAACAAAGAAATGAAATAGCAATTCTTTGTCGTCATTGTCAAAAATTTTCCTTAAATAATATTTAAAAATAAAATAAAATAATTAAAAAAATTTTTAAAAAAGTGGGAGCTGGTAGTATTATACTTATATTTGATATGTAATAATAATTTTTAAATAATTTAAGTAATTCTATTACATTTATTTGTTTTAAAAGAAATATAATCTATTAGTAATTAAAAGTAAAAATAATATTTTAAAATTGTAGTTCAATATAAAGTATTCTAATCCCCTTTTAGAAAGAATTTTTATGTATACAAGTACAAATTTAATGGAAAAAAATGCTGAAAAACTTTTTTATCATTGATAAAAAACCAGACGACATGTGTTGAACAGATGCCAAAATTCGTTGAAAAATGCACCCCTACCCTCCCTAAACTTAACCTCTTTTTCGAACATAACTCATAATTGATACAATAATAGTTAATAAAAATGAACACACTACCACCCCTGTCTAAATGACTGGATTTCTCTGTATCCTTGGAAACAAAGAATTATGAATGCATGTGCTTTTAAAACTCAGTAAATTTAAAAATAAGTTATTCCAAAATTCGCTTGAAGATGAAACAGAACTAATGTTTTCAATTTAATTATATAATTAAATTTGAAGATTTTAGCTTCACTTTTTGAATCATAGTAATTCCTGTGTAGCAAAGGAACCATATTTTTAAATCAGTTAATTTATAATATATATACATGTGTGTGTGTGTGTGAGACTAAAATCTTCCAAATAATGAAAACATCTAGGTAGACACTCAAACAAAATGTATTATAAAACATAAATATTGGGGGATGGTGGATTTTACAATATATTAAAACTTGTTGAATTATTTAATGTCATAATCTGCTTTTATTTGAGTCTATAAGCAAACATTAGTCCATTTATACTTGAGTCTATAGCTAAACATTGATAAGGCTTATACTCAAGTTTATAGCTAAACATTGAAATGGTTTATACTTGAGTCTGTAGATAAATATAGATAAGATTTATACTTGAATCTACAGTAAAAACTTTGGTAAGCTTTATACATGAGTTTATAGCTAAACATTGGTAAGATTTGTATGTGTGTCTATAGGTGAACACTGACTTGGTTTGTACTTGAATCTATGAGTAAACATGGGTCAGGTTAATACTTGAGTATGTAGATAAACTTTGAACATGAGTCTATGGGTAAACACTGGTTGAGTTTACACTTTAGTATGCAATTTAAATTGGTCATTTTTATGTTTGAATCTATTGATAAATATTGGTCAGGTTTATATTTCAATCTTGAGGTAAAATTTTGTTGGGTTTATACTTGAATTTAGAAGCATACACTTATCAGGTTTATATATTAAGTATAAATAGACACTGCTCAGGTTTATATTTGAGTCTGCACTCAGAAAGTAACCTCATTTTTTGGTGGGTAGACTCTTACCACTCTGTAGAGGATGCAGCTAGCATATTCTAGACTCTACCAACAAGGTGTCAATTATTCAATATTGTAGTAATGCTGTTAACACAAGCTAACCTTATCTAACCTATTGGTATTATTTATAAACTGAAAGCCACATGTATGAATATAATATCAAGAATGAACTCAAATCATTTTTATCTAGAGTTAAAGAAAAATGAGCCATTAGTAGAATTTTATTGAGATAGCTGATGCTAACCTTCAGGAAAATGACTTGCTGCAACTTCTTGTGTTAACATTTGTAGAGTGAAGACAGAAATAGACACCAAGACAGTGAAACTTCAAATGACAAAAAAATGGTTTCTGAGTGGGAGAATCTGCACATCTATCTAGTTAATAAATGAATCCATTTAAAATAAATATTTAACATTTTTCGACTAACATGTCACATTCCAGCCTATAATAAAAAAAAAATGCTTCCTGATCTCTTTGAAGAGTAAGAAGATAGTAACTGCAATATATGACAGCAGTTCACTATCAGTGGCTTCAAAGAGATTCTCTTACTTATTTACCCGTCTTTCTCACTAAGCTACATAACACTTACACTTTCCTCCTCATTTTCTCCCTTACCTCTATTTTTGACATGTACAAGTGAAGAAATCATATTTCTTTGAATCTTAACAATCAAGGAACTTTAACACAAGAACTTTAACATTCATGCATGCTGAGAAAAATTTAGTTGTAAAAACACAAAAATAAAAGATATTTTCATATTTAAAAACCTTTCTCACCTTTTTCTTTGTTAGGGATTAATTCAAATCTGCAACAAATTCTCAGCCGTCATGATGTTGAAAGACTACATTGAATCCATTGCTAAGTCAGCTGCTAAGAAAGTTGTTTCCCTTCTGCCTTTTCTATAAATAGTCTTGTGGTAATTGTTCAGATGAACTCTATGGCACCTAGATCTTATGAATTTAAGCATATTACTAGATTAGCAATTAGGTCTCATCAGTTTACAGTTGAATTGGCTAGATATAAATGTAAGTTCTATGAAATCAGTTTCTTTTCAGGCACTTCTCACTCAAAGCCATTTTAACCACTGATCTTAGAAAGTGGTTGGGTACAGCTAACAATTTAGATATTTCTAGACAGGTTTGGTACCATTCATGAGATCTGGATGAAAGTCTTGATCTGAGGAGACTATTTAAGAATATCTCAAGGTTTTAGGTTGTTACATTAGTTTTTTTAGCAATTTGTGGTGTTGTGCAAAACTACCTCTAGTGCAGTTTTCTCTATGTTTAATTTGTTTATCTCCTAAACATATTTTTGGTGCAATAAATTTAAACGCAGTACTAGATTAGCAACAAGACCTCATGAACTTTCAGTTTAGCTGGTTAGATGTAACCATAATTTCTATGTTAACAGTTCGTTTTCTCATACTTCTTGCTTGTGGAACTCTCTTCCAGCTACATGTTTTCCAGTTGACTTTAATCTTAAAAAATTTAAATGAAATGTCAATTGTTATCTGCAGTCCTGCTGATTATTTTTCCTCTGTTCTCACTCCTTAGAAATGTTTCTGTTTTCTAATTCTTCCATGGTGAGTAACACCTTGTGCCTTAGTGGCTTTACTGTTTTGCTTGGGGTAAACTCACTTAAAAAATATATAGGATATGTGGGTAAGCTGATGTAACAGCTAACTACATATTTGGCGAATGCCTCAAGTTGGCACAAAAGGAGTATAAGTGGTGACCCTGGTGTCAAGATCTCATCAATTTACAGTTGAGTTGGTTAGATGTAAATGTAATGCTAACAGTTTCTTTTCTTGCACTTCTTACTTGTGGAACTCCCTTCCTTCTCTACACTTTCTAGCCAAATTTAATCTGCAAAAATTTTAATGTAATGTCAATTGTGATCTACTGTCTTCCTGATTACTCTTCTTTTGTTCTTGCCCCTTAGTTTCTGTTTCTAACTCTTCCACACAGTAACCACTTGTATCTCAGTGAATTTACTCCCTTGGATGAGAAAACCAATTAAAAAAAAAAGAGTACCAGAAATATATAAACATGTGCGTTAGTGGCTTTGCTGCCTTGCTTGGGTGATACCAATTAAAAAAAAAGGTGTGGTTTACTGCATGAAATTGTATTTTTCTCTTCAGCAGAACTCAGTTTAATAATCATTTTGTTTGCCAGCATTCTTTTGACATTTGCACTGTAATTCAACAGAATAATGACCGAGAACTTTCCTTTTTTTAAAAAGTAACTAATGGACTTATCTCTTGATGTGTTGTTCTTGGCAATGCTAATTGCATGCAATTAATTCACGCCACCTCCAATAATTAATCGTCAACAAGTCATCAATATGAGCTGTTTGACTAAATCATTCTTTTTTTCTTTTTCTCTTTCAGCAACTGGCTTGGATTTTAAAATGACACTTTCTGTATAAAAAAGAAAAAATACAGTTATTTCTGTTCAACTGCATTATTTTAAATCAAACAGAAATAATTAATAAAAAGTGCAACATGGAGGAAGTTCCAGAAACATTTAATGTATAATACAACAATTTTACTTTTATTAAAATTTCTTGCTCTAATGATTGGGGCTTATATGCCAGCAAATATAATAACAATGATCAACTGCTAAGGCAACTAGTCAATCCCTCTTGTAGACATCTGCACAGTCACAATTGTTTGTTAAATACCCTCACAACCCACCTGTAGTTCATATGGCAACTATACTGAATAGGTCTTACTTAGTTTTTTTTGAGAAGGAGTACATAATCAAGCGCATACCCAATATCCTCAAACCCTCAGTCATGATGACTTGTGGCTTTGTACTAGCACAACCATCGGTAGCTTCCAAACAGTTTTGTCTACCCAATTTCAATCACAAACTTGTGTCAACCTGTGGTATGATTTACAGGGTTTTTCCAATGGTACACATTCTGGATTCAGCTCTATGGGCTGATAATACCATACTTCCACCAGTTCAGACCTTCACAGCTAGAACCTGTCATGCTAAGTACACACGATCAACTCATCATCATTACCTTTGTATTCCATTGGTAAAGTGGAACTTTCATGCTGCTTTTTCTGCAGAACTGTTATGTTGTTGGACAGACTCCTGAGTAGATGCTTTCCCAATCAATACAATGTTAAGCTCTTCAAGTCTAATGTCAAACTTATCTATCCTACATTTCCTCATACTATACACTTCTTATCTCCTTCCTTACAACAACTTCATTCAATAACCCTCTAATTTGAGTGGCTCTTGGGCCTTGTATTGAGTATTACAGTTGAAATGGTTAGATGTAAGAATTAGTTCTATGCTAACAGTCTCTTCTCAAATACTTTGTGTTTGTAGTACTTTTCCAGTTTCTCACTTTCCAGTCAACCATAATCTTCAAAAATTTAAATGTCAATTGTCAACTTCTGTCTTCGAAATTCGTAACAAATCAACCATGGTGAGATTCAGATACAGCTCTTATGATGAAAAAGCAAATGTTCTGACAACTCCATCATGCTCCCATCAAATATGGTAATATAAATACATATATGACAATAGATCTGTAATACGTATATATATATACCTGGCTATTGAATTTTATTAACCAGAACTACAAGTTCATTGAGCATTATAACAATATATATTTGGTATTTAAAATTATGTTTCAGATTTGAGCAATCATAATTCAAAAGTCATCAATAATGTTTTCTATGCACATTTGTCAATAATACTGTAATCTATATAAATAAATGTGAATGTCAGTGTGTCACACTTTTTCAAATTTACTCCTAGAGGCTGTAGCCCAACATATCATACCATTTTGGAATCAGGCCAAGTCTGTGAGGAAATTAAAAACATTTTGGGTTGGATCCAGACCCACACTCCTGAAATTTAGGATTTTCAATTTTTTCATTACTGCAATTTTCAACAAATTTTGTATGATAACAATTTATATATATACCTTGGAAATATATTTGGGAATAATTTAAATTACTTACAAAATCCAGTGAAAGTCACCCATGAAATAAAAATACTTGTTTAAATAGAAAATAAGGACCTACATACATCAAATTGTCTTTAATTTAAGTGGCAACAGAAGAATTATCATTGAAGTTTTACAAAGTAAGGTTAAATATTAATGCAATTCTTAAATGCAGTGATCAATTTTAAGTTCTTCCATAGTTATTCTTGTGTATTGCATATGACAACAGTATGTTTCACAAAAAGAAATCTCTGCCAACAGAGGACCAAATTGCAATCAAAAGAGCCAAGGCCACAGCAAAGAAAAGACATTCCCATGAAAAGGAAAACCCAAATCAAATGGCATCCAGAAGAGTTTCCAATACTGAGAGTATGCAAAAACTGAACAAGCCAAAGGCCCAATCAAGAGCTTTCTGAAGGAGCTAGCTTAAATGCTACCCAATAGGGTGGCTTTTATGCTAGTACATATATAAATCTGGCTATAGAATGTTAAGGCCACCAATATACCAGGTCAGGACTGATAGCATTGCAGATTCTTCTTTGGATTTTATTAAAATAAATATCTTCCAAGTTGAATGTTTAATATACATTTTGTAGAAAACAAGTACCACAACTACACCAAATTGTTGAACATAGACCCGTCCACTCACTATGAGTAGGATTTCTGCTCATAGGAACTGTGTTGCAAAATGGGTTGCAAGGGGTATCATTGTATTGTACGCAATATATACATACGGTATTTGCTATTATTGTATTATTAATCCATCTGATTAACCTCTTCTTCACTAATCTTTTGTTCCAGTGTTTCCTTAGAATATTATTAACCAAAACTACAAGTTCATATAAGTATTATAATATACATTCAGCATTTAAAATTATTATATTTGAGAAACCAGAATTAAAAAATAATCAATAATATTTTCTACTGATTAAATAAATCACCTTCTTCAATAGTTCACATGACTGATTGTAATTATTACTACAATTTCAAATTTTTCACCAATTTCAATGGCATCAGAGTTGATCAGTTACAACTGAAGCTTCGCTGAACGACCCCACCACCACCACCATCACCATCTTAAAAGAGAAAACACAAGAAAAGAAATCACTGCATTCTGCTCAAATGATCTTTTCAAGATTATTCTACCATTAAATTCCTCACCAGTGGCATATTATGTCCCCCCACTAAAAAAAAAAAATCATCATTGTATAAATAGTTAATGATTTTAAAAGCAAGTGGATGATTGATGCAATTTATGCAATGAAAAGACCGGAAGGTACAACTCCTGAAAAACTGTGATTATAACAATCAAGATGAGGATAGTAGTCTAAATGTAAAAGCATAAAAGAATCAAGATTCTTCATCCTAAAAATTCAGACAAAAATTTAGGCACATTGACATCTACAGGAACCCCACCAATTTACAAGCAAATGATATTCAGTTACATCTTTTAATCTGGACAAAATTACAACAAAGCATTTAAATTTTACGTGATGTCAAGACTAATTCATTTAGTTAATTAGTTAATAACAGTATGATAATAGTTAATAATAGTACAAAACACTATCTTTCTATATTTCTGAGATGAGATATTGTAATTACATACATTATTAACATTGTTCACACTATTGTCCTCATATTTATTCCCATATTCACAATGTTTTGGCCATTGTACACTTTGATCTTCAGGTGATGTGCATTGAAATTTCAAACTAAACCCTTTATTTAGTCCATGGAAATAGAATGTTCGAATGACACACACCATGCCTTTTTTGGATATCTCAGTATCAGTTAACTCCCTTTAGTAACTCAACTCTCCCTCTGCTATAGTAAAAAATGTTTATTGAGAAATTGGGTTTATAAGTCTCAAAAATTTACTCACTGATGGACACATAGCCCAGTGGATAAAAGCATGACTTGACCCAAAGAGTTGTGAGTTCAATAGCTGGCCACAGCAGAGGGAACAGAAACACAGCTGAATTACTAATCTACCACTAGGGACTAAATAAAGGGTTTGGTTTGTATTTCCAATGTGTATCACTTGAAGAAGGCCAGAGCATACAACAGCCAAAACAACATGAAAGACAATGTAAATAGTGTAAATAAGTATAACAGGAGTTTCTATCAGTTGATTATGCTGTAGAGATGTATAATTAGTGCATCAGAGATGTATTATTTAATTATTATTATGTGATATCCACTAGACTGGAAAAATGGGTAATCCAATGCAATTCTAGAACTAAGGGTAGCAGGGTCACTGTCATCTTACAGTCACTGTAACTCACTAAGTACTCCTATACTATTATACCAAAGCTAATATCCATTATCTTTCAAGTCTCTTCTGTAGAGTACCCAGGACTCACAGGCATACAACAGCTTGGTATTCCATGAACTTGGTTAGCCCAGGATTACTCAAGATTCTTTTAAATAGCTTTGAGTATGTTGCTTGGGCAGCTTTCATTTGGTTATTGATGTCTTTTTCAGTGAATGCATTTGGTGTTATTACACAACCAATTTATGTAAATTATTCAACATTCTCCATGTCCAGTTTATTGATGGCGATTTCAACTCCGAGATTATGCATATGCATATATATATACATATATATATATATATATATATATATATATATATATATATATATATATATATATATATACAGGGTGTTCCAAAAACTTGGACAGATTTCAAGTGTGAGTTAAGTTTAAGCATCTAATGAATTTTTCTTTCTCTTTCAGTTTTAACAACTTAAGTTTTTGGCAATTTTAATCATGAAAGATTAACAACCAAACAATATATTAAAGTTATTGAAGCCTATTCCAAAAATTTAAGTTCAAACAAAACTGCAATGAGAAGTTCCCAGGTCGCAACATCTTACAAAACAGCAAAGTCAATTGGCCACCAAGATCGTGCGATTTGACGCCTTTAAATTTCATCCTTTGGGGTCATCTCAAAAGTAAGGTTTATGCCAACAAGCCAACAACAATTCAACATTATACATACACATATATATATACATATATAAATATATATATAAATATTTATATATATACATACATATATATATATAAATATATATATATATATATGTACATACATATATATACATATATAAATATATATATATAAATATACATATATATACATACATATATATAAATATATATATATATATAAATATATATAAATAAATATATATATATGTCTATATAAATATATATATATATATATATATGTCTATATAAATATATATATATATATTTTATATGTCTATATATATATATATATATATATCATATGTCTCTCTATATATATATATATATATATATATATATATATATATATATATATATATATATATATATATATATATATATATATATACACACACATATATATATATTTTACATTTATATATATATATTTATATTATGAAATGGACAAAGTCCGACAATTATCTTAAGACATTTTTATGTTTATACATTCTTTTTATAGATAGAAATATTTAAGTAAATGCTCTGTTTACAATAAACAGTATTAAACAACATTTACCGGCCTGAATGTTCAAGAAATTTTCACAAAAAATATTCATCGTTAAAAGTTGCCTCTCTGTGCTTTTCTATAAATACTTTCATGTTAATTGTTCAAATGAGTTCTACCCTATGAGGCCTAGACACTTTGTATTTAAGCACAGTATCAGATTGACAATGATGTCTCAACAACTTATAGTTGAATTGGCTAGATGTAACCATAAATTCTATGCTAACAGTTTCTTTTCTCACGCTTTTTGCTTGTGGAACTCCTTTCCTTTTCTATACTTTCCAAACAACTTTAATCTGCAAAAATTCTAATGCCATGTCAATTGTGATCTACTGTCTTCCTGATCACTCTTCATTTGTTCTTGCTCCTTAGCAATGTTTCTGCTTCTAACATTTTCACACCTAGTAACCCCTTGTATTACAGTGGCTTTACTGCCTTGCTTGGGGCAAAATTGATTTTAAAAAAAAAAAAAAGAAAAACAGGGTACCAGAAATATATAAACATGTGCAAATATATAGACATTTGTAATGCACAAATATAC